>WHYT01017946.1:170076-205672 GCA_009806455.1 Tetrax tetrax
CGGGCAACTACAGGCCAGTCAGCCTCACCTCCGTGCCTGGCAAGGTCATGGAGCAGATTCTCCTGGAAACCATGCTAAGGCACATGGAGAGCAAGGAGGTGGTTGGTGACAGCCAACAAGGCTTCACCAAGGGCAGATCGTGCCTGACCAATTTGGTGGCCTTCTATGACAGGGTGACAGCATCGGTGGACAAGGGACGAGCAACGGATATCATTTACCTGGACTCGTGCAAAGCTTTTGACACTGTCCTGCATGACATCCTTCTCTCTAAACTAGAGAGGTATGGGTTTGATGGATGGAGCACTCGGTGGATAAGGAGTTGGCTGGATGGCCGCACTCAGAGCGTGGTGGTCAACGGCTCAATGTCCAAGTGGAGACCGGTCACCAGTGGTGTCCCTGAGGGGACCGTGTTGGGCCTGGCTCTGTTCAACATTTTTGTCGATGATATGGACAGTGGGATAGAGTGCACCCTCAGCAAGCTGTGTGGTGCCGTTGACAGTCTGGAAGGGAGGCATGCTATCCAGAGGCACCTGGACAGGCTGGAGAGGTGGGCCCGTGCCAACCTCATGAAGTTCAACCAGGCCAAGTGCAAGGTCCCACACCTAGGTCATGGCAATCCCAGGCACAAATACAGACTGGGCAGAGAATGGATTGAGAGCAGCCCTGAGGAGAAGGACTTGGGAGTGCTGGTGGACAAAAAGCTCAGCATGAGCCGGCAATGCACCCTTGCAGCACAGAAGGCCAACCGCATCCTGGGCTGCATCAAGAGGAGCGTGGCCAGCAGGTCAAAGGAGGTGATTCTCCCCCTCTACTCTGCTCTGCTGAGACCCCACCTGCAGTACTGTGTCCAGTTCTGGAGCTCCCAACATAAGAAGGACATGGACCAGTTGGATAAGCTCCAGAGGAGGGCCACAAAGATGTTCAGAGGGCTGGAGCACCTCTCCTACGAGGACAGGCTGAGAGAGTTGGGGCTTTTCATCCTGGAGAAGAGGAGGCTCTGGGGAGACTTGATAGCGGTCTTCCAATACCTCAAGGGGGCCTACAGGAAAGATGGGGAGAGGCTGTTCAGTAGGGCCTGTTGTGATAGGACAAGGGGTAATGGGTTTAAATTAGAAGGAGGTAGATTTAGATTAGATATTAGGAAAAAATTTTTTACGATGAGAGTTGTAGAGCACTGGAACAGGTTGCACAGAGAGGTGGTAGATGCCCCATCCCTGGAAACATTCAAGGCCAGGCTGGATGAGGCTCTGAGCAACCTGATCTAGTCAGGGATGTCCCTGCTCCTAGCAGGGGAGTTGGACTAGATGCCCTTTGAAGGTCCCTTCCAACTTCAGCCATTCTATGATTCTATGATTCTATGATTCTATGATTCTATGATTATTATTGTTTCTTTTCTGTAATAACACAATGTTGACTAACAATGATTTTTGGATTAGCCTCTTAAAATTTCAACTATACTTACAATAAATTTGTATCTTCATATATAAGATGTGTTTCTCCTTTACCCATAAAGTAAGATTTTGATTTTAACAAGGGAGGAGATAAAAAGGGAATGGAGAAAAAAATGGGAAAAGTAAAACACAACTGGAAAAAGAAATCAAAAGCGGAAAGAGAAAGGGAATGAGAAAGGGAAGCAGATTACAACATTTATTGCTAAGTAAATCAAACTCATTTTTATCAGAGTGAGGAATAAAAGAAAAGAGAGAAAAAACATTAGCTGCAAATTGCTTTAAATATACAACTACTTGCATTGGATAGAGCTTCAAGAAAGTGTTCAGCTTTATCTGTCTGCATTACATCCTAGCACAGTGGATAGCTTTGGAAAGTCTTGAAAGACCTTTCCTTCATTTTTTTCAACCAACTCTAGTGGCCTGGTCTTAGAAATATTACCTACACAGCAGAGAAATAAAAATTGCAATCCCCTTTTTTTTTTTTTTTTAAATTATGTGTTTGCACAGAAGAGAATTGTGTGTTGGAATTCGTTGCTGATACAGAAAGAATTATAAATGACCTGTAGTAGTGGACTGTTCTTTCAGACCCCCAAAGGCACTTGGCATTGAGCTGCAAATACACAAAAGCCTCTATAAGATGACTCCTGCTGTTTCACACCACTGGGCTCTGTAGGCAGCAACATTGCAATGCAAAGACAGATAAAGCAAAATAAAGAAGGAAGAAGATTTCATTTGGTGCAAATTGACTTTGGTGGAGCTGTGCCAGTTTACACTGATGGGAGATCTGTTCTAAGAACTCCACAGAGCTGACCTTACCTTCTCTAGGCAAACATTGCACTGACTTTGCTGAGAATCTGTTTCCAGTGTTCTGCATTTTATTTCAAGTTCACAATACTTGGAGGGTGAAGGTTTGTGATTTGGTTTTTTTTTTTCCCCCCTTGTTTTTGGTTGGGTTTTTTTTGTTGTTGTTTTTGGGGGGTTTTTTTTGTATTTTTAAGCTCCAGTGGTTGGAGTAAAGTGATTACAGAAAAAACCCACCAGTTTTATTTATTGACGTAAGCCTCATAGTACAGAGAAAAGTTCTGTGATCATAATGAGCAAGTTATTACTTAAATACCCCAAATAAGTGGGAAAAAAAAATCCGCATCCTTAAATATATACTTAAGTAATAAAGAAAGAAAGACGAAGGGAGGAAAGACTAGAGATTTTTTTAAGCCAACATCATTTTTAGGGACACAGCTATATTTTATAGGAGATTTATCAAGTGATTACCAAAATTTAATGGTAGGAATGTCAGATACTCCACAGCGTTACAGTGTCATTCATTTCAGCAGATTTATAGAGAGAATGTAGAAGACACAAAAAGTAAAGCTGTATCAAGATTTTTTATTCTGAGAAGATGAATTGCAGCAGAATCACGCCTCTGCTTTGGCAGTGACTGTCATTATGTGTGTGTGGTCACATGCATGTGTATAGATGTTGGATGCATGATTCCTGAGTGTCACTGTCATGCATAAGACTAGCTTTTCATTCATATTAGAGTATCACCCTGAGGGGTGATTCTTGCTGGCTTCAAATCCTATCTTCCTCTCAAACCTGCACTTGTTTGAATTTTAAATAAAAAAGTGAAGAAAGGGGTAGCTAATATGTATGTGTGGGGTAAACTGTAGCACACCTTTCTCTTTCATGCTGTAGCAGAAGCACAGTACAGTGCTTACTCAGCTTGTTAAATTTTTAACTCCAAAAGAACATACACTATCTCATAACAAAAATGAAGTAGCAACTGTTTTGTTTGCATTTCAGTAAGAAGCTTGTTAGAATTATTCAATGGAGGGAAAATAAAGGAAAAATTAAAGATTAAAAAGGAAAATAATCCAATTCTTATCTACCTGAATTTTAAGAAAAAAAGACTAATGCAACTTTTATCAATTTAATATCAGAACTTAACAGTGGATTAAATAAAAGCTTAATCGGGGTCTAGGCTACAATTAATGTGTATCTGAATAGCTGAACTAAGAGCATCCATTTGCTGATTTCTGTCAGCCAAGAATCCTATCATGCATGATATATTTATTTTTCTCTGAATATTTTCAAATTCAGGCATTTTTCAGTACTCATTCCTGAGGGTTGTAACTCTCATAAGATGGAATTCTCTCCACTTAGCAGCCAATGTGCAGTTGTTTCAGAATTTCTGGGGTCTGTTACCTGGTCTCTCACTCTGGATTATTTTTTTTGAACTAAACTTAGTTGTATCTCAATTTAACTGTGCATAAAATAGTTGTAAATGTGTTTATTTCTCACAGGGTTTGGAGAAGTTATTTCTTATATTTTCTCTCTCATTCACTTTTATTATTCTTTCACTCTTACTTTATGTTTCCCTATCTGGCTTATAACTAGCTATTAGAGCAAAATCCATCATCTATTGAAGTCAACAGTAAATGTCCCTGACTTTGTTATTTTATATATATATGACTGTAATTTCTTTGGAAAAGACACTATGCTTTCAATAAGATTCTGATCTATGCTTCCCACTTCATCTAAAAGTTAGGAGGCCTTTAGCCAGTCAGTTTGGCTTCTTCTGTGGCTACAAAAACTTCTGGACGAGGGCTCATCTTCTGAAAAGAAAGATACCGAAGTAATGTGGAAAGAATTTCCCTCAGGAGGTACTTATTTTTCTCCATTGATTACAGAGGCAATCTAGGCAACTAGCTTAGATAAGATGCCTGTTTTTCAAAGTGATAAACTTAGTTGAAAAGAATGGGAAGAATTCATCTCACTTAGGTTAAGACATCTAAGTTAGACGTTTCAGTATGAACTAGTCATTCTACACTCCTTATATAAGTAAAGGAGAGATATAAGCACTTTTACTTATTCCTCAGGGCTGTTAGTTTCATCTTGAAATGGTTTGTTAAAATATGTCAAATAACTTCAAACTTCCCAAACTGAGACAGATGAATGTGACCTATATGCTCAAAAGTATTCAGCACAAAAAGACTTTGATTTTACTCATATCCTATACCATCAGTATAATGAAAATGATAAATAATCACTCTAATATTTGGTGGGAGTTTTTAGAAAAGCAAAAGAAATTATAACCTTGAATTATTCTTATTACCTTGTTCATATGACAATCTTTGATTTTCCTCTGCTTTTTCATTTTACTTCCATCCTTAGAGATTACTTGTTTAGAGATCCTTAGTTCTTTTTTTTCTTCCACCATATCTTCATCCAACAGAACAAGCCTTGAAGTGACCATGGATATGGTGAAGAAGGAAAATTTAGTTTCATACCTGCCCTTTTTTGTCTGTTTTCCAATACCTAAACAAGCAAGTTGTGATAATCTCGCATAAATACTAGCTAGGCAGCGAGATGGGTGTTCAGACAGAAAACCAAGGTGATTATTTGTATTGATAGAACAAAATATGGAAGCTGTGCTAACACTCTAATTAGCTGAGAATTTAAGAAACTTACTTGTAAAGAAGCTGGTTTTTTATTATTCCTCCAGCTGCTCAAGTTGATCAGCATGGTTATATTCTGTTTGATTCTATGTTTTGAAATTACTTTTTTTTTTTTTTTTTTTTTTTTTTTTTTTTTTTTTTTTGTTTGAATGTGTGCCCTCTGGATCAATTAATTTTTTAACTGTGCTGTGTCTAGTCTATTTAGCAAATCCATTCTATGTTTAATATTCCATATGTTCTAGCATCTATGGATCACCATTGAGAAAAGCACCAGCCAGCACTTGGATTTTCCATTAATTATGTTAATTTAGCAATCTGCAAGCAGAATTCTGACCTCAGTTGCATGGGATGTGGATCAAAAGAAATTCTGTTGGCTCTTTTGGAGCAACACTCTGCTTATATCAGTATAATAGAACCAAAAACTGGGATATCCCATTGGAAAAAAAAAAAAAAACAAAACACAAATCCATAATTTTTCTTTTCCTTATGCTTATTTTTTGTTTCATGTTATGTTCATTCATGAGATAACTTGGCTTTATTTCAACACGAAAAACTATTATTGAAAGTAAGCCTCACAAGAGTGATAGCTTGCAGAGACAGTCACCTCAAGGTCACGTGTTGAAATCCAGCCCAGATCAGTAGCAATGAAGTCTTTCTGGCAGATATTAAAACTCTTCAATGGATTTCAATCTATGCAAAATATATAAGTTCCTCTAGAGAAGTTTGGAGGAGTCTGAATTTGTCCTTCACTGAAGTAAATTGGTGAAGCAGAATCGATAGTTATGGCTGCATTTCACAGGTGAGAATGAGAAAGAAGCTTTGTATTTTGTGGATAAACCAAATCACTCATTGCTCTGAATGGTCAGTACAGCACTTTTGGTCATCAGTAACCATACTTAAAATAGCATCTTATAGTCAGTGAGAAATTCTCTGTACACTCTCATTTGTTTCAAGCAGCTGCTGGTGTCCATTTTCTTATGGACATATTGCTTATAAATGCTTGTTTGGTTGTTGTATTTTTTTTTAATACAAGAGGCTGAAAAAAAAAGACTGTCCCAGGAGAATGAGAAATAAGTAAAGTTGAAGTTGAGTAAATGTTATATTCTTCATAATTTTCTACTTTTTTTTTCCTCCCAGTTGCTGTATTTCCCCTCTTATAAGCAGATCTTCAATGTTATATTGAAAGATAAAGTAAGAATAAATCATCCAGACATTGGCATATTTCTGTTTGAGATTTGGTAAACTTAAACAAAACAAAACAACAACAACAACAAAAAAAGATTCTTCTGGAGAGAACACAAAAAAGAAAAGAAATAAAAACCCACAAGTGATAAAACTTGTAATGGAGAAAAAGAATAGTAAGCAGCTATGAAAATACCTTTAAGTGTGTGGATAAAAAACCGCCAACTACTTAAAAGTCACCCTTTCTGAATATAACATATTTGCACTCTTTGTAGCTCTTTGCCTAGCCTTAAACTCTGCTACTTCTCTTTCATTCCGGACAAAAACATTTTTCTTCTAGAGTCTCCCTTCCCTTATGATTTCACCAATGAAACAGCAAGTCTACACATAATATGTTCTTATATATGCCTTTAAGTGCATTAGGTATACGTACTACCTCATAACTGTGAGGTAGAATTTACAATGGGGAAAAAAAAAAAGGAACATCTCCACTTCAAGGGATTTTTTTTTTGGGGAGGGGGAAGGGGGGTGTTTGTTTTATTCTGGTTTTTTTGAGATATAAACAAACAAAACCAATGCTAGAAAGACTAGCAATTCAGACACCTTAGTTGTGATGATGCTCAGGAATGGGAGTATTTTTCTACATTTACTTTAGTTATATATAAATCTCTGGTGTCATGTCTACACAAATTCTAATAAATTATACACTTGCATGGAATATTTATGGACACTAGAGGCCAATTGACTTTACAACTAAATTGTAATACTGGTTCCATGCACACTTTTGAACAATCTGACTCTAGATATCCCAATTTGCAGATATGTTTTGGGCTTAGCACAAGCCAGGGACCAATTTCCACACATCCACCTTCTTTTGAAGGTGAAAAGCATTTAATAATATGGATATAGCCTTTTCCTTGCCAGTTGGCCTCAGTGATAGAAAACAGTGCTGGGCACATTTAAACTGACAATTTCTGTGTTTATTTTCAGCTCCATCTGCCTAAAGATCCATAAACATTTATTTTCTGCCACTGCTAACAAATCAAATAATAATGGAGCAGTTTAGACTGGAAGAGATGACTAGAGATCATCATGCCCCATCTCTCACTCAGAGAAGGGCTAGCTTCAGCTTCTCAGAAACTGGTTTGGTTGACTTTGAGTATCTCCAGGGGTGGAGATCCTGTAAGTCCTCTGGGAACCTGTTCCAGTGTTGGAACACCCCCATGGCAGAAACGTTTTGCCCATATCTAATTAGAATTTCTATTCCATTATTGCTCTGAGAACATATATCCATACTGTGACTCTACCAGTGATGAAATTTGTACCAGTGTCAATCTTGTGTTTGTGCTTCACAAACCATAGAGTGTTAACTGTTCGGCACCTAAGCAACCATATTGCAAGAGGTGAACTCTAAAGAGTGCTCTGGTGAGCACCTTCTGCACCGATTCCTGTAGAGGGAATGAGCTCTGAGCACACTAGTTGTGGTCTCAGCTTTCTACAGCAAGAATCCAAGTACTAATACAAAGCATGTTCATATCAGTAGCTTACGAAGTCCTTAAGGCAAATGCATGTTCTATTTTACCCTTGGTATTCAGGAGAACATCGGGCATTTCCAGGGGATTATTCAGAACTCAGACGGGCAGCACTGAGCTGACAACCAACCCTGGTACTGCACTGTTCTTCAAATGGTGCTTCTACATCAGCCGTCAGCTTAACTTTCCTTGTTGACAGCTGTAGGTATGGAGATCATGGTGACTTCTGGTGTTAGCAAAGTAGTGGGACTGTAGTCATTTTAGTACCCTTGGTAATCTTTTGCCCTTAATCTTTTGCCCTCAGCAACTATTTTACTTATGCTTTGAGTTAGTCTTACACTTCTTTCTTTAACAAATGCATTTTTTTTTTTCCTAAGTCTCTTTGAAAGTAAGTTATTTGCTGATGTTTCTGAATGTATGTGTACTGAAAACCACTGACTAATGTAATGAGATAAAAGAAAGCAAATAGGGCATTTGTAAGTCTTTGCCAATACAGCCAAAGGAAAATAGAGCGTAGAGAGCCTAATCTGCTAAACATGACAAGGAAAAAAACAAGCAATTAGAGTGAAGAGTTATATATTCTGTAATGTGTGTGCATCCATATGGAGACAAAGTATGTATGTAAGTATCTGCACATACAGCAATAAACATATATACAAATGAAAACATATATGAATACACACACGATGAATTTCTAATTAAGATGAGAACAACATTCAAGCTTAGACTCAAAAGTTATCAGAGGCCTTGCAGAGATTCCCCCTGGAGTTTCTGAGAGCTGGGTTTAGTAGCCAGTAATTTCCAATTTCTTAGATAATGTATAGGACCATGCTGCTGATTAGCCCTTAAATGACACTCTCCCTGCATAAGTAAAGTATTTAATTTTTTTAATGGTTAAAAACATGTCTCTGCTTTTCTCTTTTTCACCTTCAGAAGTTCTTGCTTAATTGCAATCTGGCCTCAGTATTTATTTTTGGGTGCTGAGCATAAGCAATGGTAGTCCTGTTCAAGAAGAACGCAAAGGGGTCTCATATTTGGGGAACTGGTTTCTCTATTGGAGAAATGATACATCATTTTAATTCCTGCATTTTTAAAGTGATGCCTGGGGTTTTTAATCTTGAGTCTCCCTTTGACATTAATCGGAGTCATGTTGCTGAAATGAGCACGTGATGCCTTAATAATTGAAAGGGACCATGTGCGATAGAATCATAGGCATTAGAGAGGTAAAATACCTGTTTCACTAGGAGATCCTGTCTGTTTTTCTTCTAACTCAGGAAATGAAGAGATTTACAGCTCATTTGTTAATGTATTGTTCAGCCCATCTATAAATGGGTTAGAATAGTTGCCTTCACTTCATTCACTGGAAGATTGTTGCACAGGATAAATAGACTTTATTAAGTGGAAATGTCCCCTTCTCTAATCTCATCCCATCATTGGTTATTCTTTTTGTGACCCGTGAGTAATCCTGCTCACTCCACATATTTTACTCTGTTTTGGATATTTTCAGAACATTACCCTGCTTTCCCTTAGGCCCTGTTTAGTTGATTTATACAGATTTGGTTATTTTAATCTACTGACTTTGTAAGTCAAGCCTTAAAGTCTCCATGGGGATTTTGTCTGTTTCTTTTTCCCTGAATTTTCTAGTCTCTTGGGGTCTTCCACAGAGACAACAGAAAAACTTTTATCTCTGCTAGTTGAGGAATCCATTAAAAATGCCAGCTGGGGTAAGATAGTATGAAGGTGTCTCAGAGATGATCTGAAGGCAATGTTGGGGCACAGAGGTATTTACTCCCTCTTTTTTTGAAGACCATATAATCTGTGGAAGGAGTATGTACACCCTTCTGAAAAAGGACTTGTTTTTTTCCCAGTGATCAGTTCAGAAGGTGACATCAAAGGTTTTTGGAGATAAGAAGGTTATTGACTCTTTCAGAGTCTATTACTGTGTATGCTGCAAGAAAGAAGGAACTGAGAATCAAGAACTTGTGGTTTAAATATTGCTTATGTTGTCTGTTGTTTTATCAGTTTATTCTCGCCCTGCCTAATGTAAGGGCATGACAATTTCTCATCAGTAACACAAAACATCATTATATATATTTACTCTCCCTATTCATCCTCTGAAAAAAATCTCGTACATATTTAAGTGGGAAGAAGGAAGACAAATGAAGATAATATACTCTTTTACGATTTGTACAAGGCAAAACAAAAGGAATTTACTGCAGCAACATTTCTGCAGTTCACAATGTAGAAAACACAACAGAGACTTCAGAAAAGAAAATGCAAAACTAATCAAAATTTGAGAATGTGTTTTTAAAGCATAACAAAAATATCTAAGGAAACTAATTGGGTAGAACAGTCATTAAAGCACGATTGAGGTTGACACCACAAATAATTTAAACATCAAAAGCAAAACTTTCAATCTTTTAATGTTCATTTTCTCCTGCACCCTGTGAAGAGCATTCTCTGGTTGCTGCTTTATCATATTTGCATCAAAAGGCCACAGATGTATCTAAAGCATCCTGGCAGTGGAAGTTGAAATGGTGACATTTTGCATGAAAAAAAAAAAAAAAGAGAATTTTCATGTGCTTATTCCAGTTAATTATTAAGAAGCCAAACAGTCCTGTGAGTCTAATGGAAACATATATTCTTGTTTTACAGTTAGGGGCATTCAGGTTAAAAGAACTGGCTATTGTGAGGGCAAAAGCAAGAACGGGTACAATTAACTTGTCTAAAACTAATCTCAGAAATGGATTCTGCATAACAGTATTTCTCTCAAGTACCAGCAATCCAGTAGGAGATCGTATTACAATCCTAAAAATTCCCTGGATTTCACCTTTAGCACCCGTCTAAACTTGTATTGACTCTGAATGGTGTGTAGGCATACCCACCTCTGCTGATTTCTGCATGTTAAGCCCCCGTATTTTCTACAACAGCAAAATACAGCCAATTGATATTGGAATCATCCAGCTTTCAAGTAAGGGCACAGAGAAGGGTGTACTTGCCAAAAAAAAAAAAAAGTCTGACTTCACATCCCTTTTGGTTTCAAAGGGTTAAAATGTTCATTTCATATTTCCCTTGCAAGTATCTAACCCAGGAAATTAAAGGGTACAGTGATCAGAGAGATAGGAGGGTGATAGAACACCTTATTCTACCCTGAGATTGAGCTGCTTTTCAGCTGAGAAAACAAATCAAGAATCCAGGATGAGGGGAATATGTTTTCCATTGACGAATCTTTGATCACATAGTTAGGAAAGGGAGCTCTGATCTAAGAACTTCTCCTCTAATATTTTCCTCTGGATTTGTAAATATAAATAACCAGAAAAATGTATTCCTGTGTGGTAGAAGTGCAGGGCATTTCCAATGTCTACCTAAGAAAAAATTTCTTAGCGTTAGAAGAAATTGGGTCAGAAGCACCCATCCCAGCATAGTATCTTAACCATCAGTCTCCACCCGGAAGCTCCATCTTGCTGTTCTTCTTCCATGCCACAGTTCCTACTTTCCTATCTGAACAGTAGCCCACTTTCAACAAGACAGCAGAGAGCTTCATGGGAAATATTGTCAATGGTGTAAGATAGGAACTTCAGTAGGTCTTTTAATGACCAGTCTACACTACAAAAGTTAAACTCTGCTCTCTTCTACTGTTTGAATGAGAGAACTCTACTTAGTTAGTACTAGTTCCTCTGTGGGCAGAAGTGCTTATGTTCGCATATGTAGTGATAAGTGTTTCTTACTATCTAATTCTAAGTAACACTCCAATCAACATGCAAGTGCTTGAGTGACTCACATAGCTTTCTTCTGTTTCATTAATCAACCATTATAAACAGGCAATGTCTTACTCACTTAGATGTTTCGAGCCACCTCTTTGCAGCCAAAGAAACATATAAAATGTTTATTATGGTTGGGATATCCATAGTAAAACACTGGAACAGTTTATGGAAGTGGGTACAGTAAGATGGGAAGACGGAGGCAGAGCTGTGGCTGGACCTCAGCCATTGTGATTCCCAGTTCTTCCTGACATAAACACTAGTAAGAACAAAAATTGTTCTGGTACCACAATGACAGAACATGTGATCCTTAGGCTCTTCTTTTATAGCTGTGTCAATGCAATTTTCCTTTGGTGATATTTCAAAGCTTGCACATTAAATATAAGGCTCTGAACACCTCCAATATTGAAATGTTAGCTCAGTAAAAATGTATGAAAACATCAAGCCCATTTTCTTGAGTTTTCATGGTCTATTTCTTTGCTTGAAGCAAAGTTGGATAAAAGTATTTACCTCTTAAATGTTTACTCAATACAGTATGAAGTGTTGACCTTAAATGGTCTTTACAGCTCATAGACCATAAAAATAAAATTATGAATTATCAATTTTTTTTTCCTACAGAGTCAGTGACTCTAGAAGACTATATTTTTTTCCTGCTTTTATCCTAAGAATACAAGTAATATCATCTTGTACAATTAGTATAATTCACAAATGTCAATGGTTGTTTTTTTACTTGACTTTAAAGCCAAAGACATTAATACTGGTAGAAAGGAGGAAAGACTCAAGTGAATAGACAGTGTCTATTCACTACTAGAGTCAGTGAGCAAGACTTAGATTCTTCTGACATGGAAACACAACACTTGCCTCAGTTGGTTAGACCTGGCCATGTAGGCAGTGACCAAAAGAGACAATAGACAAAGAAGACCTGAAGTTTACAGTTTAGATCAAGCTATAAAGTGCAAAGCAGAAAACTCCCTTTGACTTGTGCAACTGCTCATTTCTCAGCATAATTTTGGCTCTGTGTTTAGTACTGTTCATGTCAAATAAGCATTAAGAGAATCCATCTGTGGGGTCAAAGGTTACTCCTGCAAGAAGGTTTTTCCTTTTCCTTACCCTCACAAGAAGTTAACTTACTTACAGAGCCAAACTGCCCTAAGTAGCATTTCAAATCTAACAGCTTTTCCTCTGCTGTCTTGTTTGATTGCTCCCACACTCCATCTAAGCCTTCTTCCAGATTCCTATTCTGCCTCTTCCTTATAAGCCCTGCATTGCTGAATTCTCCAACAACCATGTGCCTGCAATGCATTTCACACCAAATGGATATAAATCTCTTTACCTCCTAACTAACAGGCTACATACGCAAGGTCTGCCTTTTTTGTCATCCATTTAGTCTACATCTAGTCTACAGTCTCCATCCTAGACTACAATATTGTCCACCTCACAACTCACAGAGACACACTGGGACAGGAAGTGCAGCCTATAGGCCACTCCTCTATTCTCAGAAGAAATATATGTTTTTTAAGATATCTGTCTTTACAACTTTCCTCTTTCTCTTCTTTTGGCTTTCAAGTGCCTTTTCAGAAAAGTTAGTAATTTCTAATAAGCAACAAACCTGTATATATACAAGTACATACATTCCTTAAGCCAAAAAAAAAGAACAACTCAAACTTCTATTAACACAATGTGATGGCTGCTTTGCTTAGGGTTTGTGATGAGAATCCATTACCAAGAGAAAAAATACAGTGCACTTGAAAAGTATTTTTCCCCTCTTTCATGGTTGGTCCTTTGATCTCCTCTTCTCATGTTTCTGTTTGGTTTTTTTTTTTTTTATTTTGTTTTGTTATGTTTTGTTTTCCCTTCTCCTTTCAACCTGAGGCATGAGCGATGAATACTGATGTGTCAGAACTTGCTCCTATTCAAAATCCAGAACACTGGCATACAAATCTGCCCAAGTTGTTTACGATTAGTAGGCCAGGAAATCTGTCTGAAATATTTAATTATTTTGTGAAGCAAGAGTTATACTTCGCAGTCACTGGATAGCAGGTAAATAATTTCTGCATTGCTATCAGTTTCAATACAAGTCACTGTAAGACTTTAAGCAAGAAACTTTTTCTGATATTATTGAAATGTATGCACATTTTGAGAAAAATATTAACAAATACAGCTAACTTAAAAAGGGGTGAGACCTTTCTCAGATCCACAGCTCATCTGGACTAATGCTAATACGGTGTAGTTTCTACCGAGATCATTAACTCTGTCTTCTGTCTGCCTGTATGGATATATATAATGAAGTAGCTGAAGAATCTATTAATTTTTAAAGATGATAATCTCAAAATGAGAATATTGAACAATTTTGCAGAACAACCTTATTTATAAAAAGGTACTCTATTTTGGTGGTCACCTTAAAACATATTCAGACTAAAACTCCATATTCTCGCTGAAGCAACTCTAAGGTTCACTGGAGGTATTAACAGGGCATTGAGGCTATAGAGCCTAAACTGACAGGATATGGCTGCAGCACATTGCTCTGTTGTATATTATTTAAATTGGGAAGTTGCTTGCCTGTAAAAAAGCTGCTTATTACAAAGGAAACAACACAGCAAATGCCTCAGGACATTAAAAATCAAGCACAAAAGGTATCACACTGAGCTCCTCACTTCCAGATTGTAACAAAATTGGGTAAACTATTCACCGTGACTAATTTATTCAAAAGTTGCCCCTTCTTGGGCTCATGAATTTATATTCAAACAGATTTGGATTTCTACAGATTTGTTACTCAATGTCACAATTACGGAAGTAGCTGTACTTTTAATCCTTTCTTTGGACTTTCTCTTTCCACACTCTTCAAGTCTTATATTGTGTGTGTGGTTTTCACAGGATATGAGTTACATGAAGATATTGCCATGGGGTAGTGGGTCTTTATAGGATTACTCTTTCACAGCTGTCCTTGTGCATACTAATACTCTACAGTAAATACAAAACTTACGTAACATTACCAGACTGTATACTAAATTACCTTACAGTAATTTGTTCAAGAAGGCACAGTTTAAGAAAAGAATCACCAAGTTCTCACTTTAAAAACAGATTTTGGCTATAAGATGATTCTCACTTTCTATAATTTACTGAGTTATCTTAATGAATCAAGACACATGCAACTCTCTTCCTTAAGAACTAGAACTCATAGAATGAACTAAAGCAGCCTGACATAAGTAGTATATGCCTTTAAAGAAGGATAAAAGCTTAATACAGAAATCGTTGAAGTGCATCACACTGTGCACACACATGTGCATTATTCATTTTATGTCTCAGAGACAGGGTAGATTGATGGGAGATCCTCAGTAGCTAAGGTAATTGGACCCAAAGCAATAATTATCCAGAGGATGAGTGGCCTTATTTATACAAGGTTTAATAACAGATAATAGAATCATCAAATAATAGAATCACAGAATCTTAAGGTTGGAAGAGACTTCCAAGATCAAGTCCATCCATCTACATAACACCACCATGCCTACTAAACCATGTCCTGAAGTGCCATGTCTACATATTCTTTGAACACCTTCAAGGATGGTGACTCCACCACTTCCTTGGGCAGACTGTTCCAGTGCCTGATCAATCTTTCAGTAAAGAGGTGTTTCCTAATATCCAGCCTAAACCTCCCCTGCTGCAACTTGAGGCCATTTCCTCTTTTCCTATAACAAGTTATTTGGGAGAAGAGACTCCCAAAGCTCCTTAAACTCCATATTCAACAGTTCAACTCCATATTCAACAGCAGCTTCCCAAAGTTCCCATAAATTCCATATAAGCTTTTTCTCAAAAAGATTTGATACCTCAGATTGCATATGATAATAAAGTGGCTGTATAACCACCAAACCAGAAGTTACTTGAATCTGATGTACTCTAAACACAGACAAAACTTCTTTCAGTTTGCCCTTTTATCCATGTGCCCTTAAAAAATCCCTTAAGATGGCCTCCCTATACCCTACATTCTAACAGTGTGGTGTTGAGGTTTGAGTCTCACAAAGAATTTCCAATTGTTTCTTTAACACTGGCTTGACTTTGTATTCACTCTCTACCTCCTCCCCCATTATTTTCAGCTCTTCAGGAACTTAACTATATTCTAGAAAAATACCTGGACAAACTTAGAGAAGGGCTGATATAGGACATCTCTGTAAAAGACCTCTGTGTGTATTTGCAGAGAGTATGTCAAGACGTATGTATCAGAAACCCCTCCTCCACTTTCCTGAGTGGCTTTCCTGACAGTCTAGATATTACATTAATTCACTGCATACATATAAACAAACAAAACATCAAAATACGCAAGTCATAACATAATATTTATAAATTATTAGAAGAAATTTTAAATTCATCATACTCAGAGTTGCTGGATGAGTAGTTTAAGTAAATAACACTGTAGCCCATGGAGAGCTCATACATTATTGCTAACTGTTATTGTGTAAATATTCTCTTTATTAGTTATTTAATATCAAAAGTAATTGTCCACTTAGGCTGTTTACTATTGGTTTTGCCTCTTGGATGACAAATGTTGAGGGGTGAGAATACCCCTCAAGTATTCTGTGAGATCACAATCAGATTTCTGTTAACATTGATTACATAATTGCTGGGATACCCCTTACAATCAAAACCTCTAGATGACTGCAAAGTGAAGAACATGCTAAAAAAAGGGTAACAACGGTATGAAAATGAGTCACTCATGACTGACACTAAGTTTTCTTTGCCTTGCATCATTCTAAAATTCAGATGAAGTCTGACTCAAGGGCACAGTTATTTCACTGTTAGGACAAACTACATGTATATGATTGAGAACTAATTGCAGATACCTATAGACTTACATTTTCACATTAGTATTTGCTTTATTTCTTTCCTAGAAGAAACTTGTGTATCTTATTTTGTGAACAGAAAAAAGGACTTACATATATACTATCCAAACAAGTCTGTAGTGTGTGCCTGAATGAATATTACAAAAAATCCTTCTATTTCTGTCTCTCACAACTGGTTCATATTCAGCCCATTCTAGTAGCGAATGAGGGACATGAGCATACGAAAAGTGGCTGGCAGGTCTGTAAAAATTTCTGCTCACTACAAACAAAAAGCTCATGCTTCTGACAGCAGCCATGCAAGGAGCACTATAGACACACTGCTCTAGATCACTGATGGTGGCAGGAAGATTAAAAAGAAAGGAAAAAATAGAGTGGGATTTGATTATTCTTTCTTTCATAGAAATTCTTTATAAACCAAAGAATACACTATTACTGAGTGTAACTGAAGGAAAGCTTAATTGTTGCTACCTGTGTTGTCCGTTCTCAACCGACAAAGGAGGAACTAGATTTCAAGGTTTTTTTATACATTAACTGCTGTTTTTTCTTGGCTCTAAACAAACGCTTTAAAAAAGCAAGAAGGTGTTCTTTGTCTAAAAAGCTGGTGAATTTCTCCTTTATCCAGAGATGTATATTGTCTACTAGTTTCTTTTTAAAGGCAGATGATAAGAACTGACACAGACAATTTTATGTTTGTGAAGTGTTTCAGTCTTTTTTAAAGTTCCTCACTAAATATATTTTTATACTATTGCCAAAGTGATTACCAGCTGGAAAGTATTACTTAATAATAAGTTATTTAAAATGTCTTATGTACATACGAAAATTAACTATTGGTTCTGAGTTTGCAGTACTAATTATGTTTTTATTTATTTATTTATTAGCTGGAGGGCTATGAGGGGGACCTGAGGTTCTTGACAGCATTTATAAATACGCTAGTGCAAAAATAACCACCTTCAACCTAGATATTCAGGTAAGGCACACTGGTGTGAATAAACATCACACAAACCAGCAAAAGCCAACAGTTTAAAAATATCTTTGTGCATGTCTCATTCTGGCCTACAGTAAATCCCAAACTCATTAATTCACAGTCCTCTGAGTTTTCTGCTAAAAACCACATGATGGAAATCGGTGCTCAGCAAATGCAGGAGGCAGAACTTTAGCCAAAATAAAAAATCTGTTTAACACTCTCATGTTCAAGTTCAGGATGGTTTCCCTGAAAGGAAAAACAATCAGAATTCAAAGGCAACAGAAAAGTAAAACAATTTGTGATTTCTGTAATTCACATCTGTACAAGCAGGGTAGAGAGAAAGATGGGACATACGATTCATGATGGAAACAAAAGAAAGTGACTGGAAAGTCAACTATAGCACCTTTATTTTCTTTATGGAAAGGGTGTTCTTGAACTCGGAGTACATCCAGCGCTAGGACACTTTACTGGCAATTGTGCAGTTTGGAAAATGGGTGCAATTAGAGCAGCAGCTTCTTATGCTGAGAGCTGGGATGTTCTGAATGTGGCAACAGCAGGTTCTAGAAGAAATCAAAGGTAAAGTAGGACATATAAGCTTCATGACAGTGTTTGAGAGCTAGTGCATATCTCATAATCGGAGCTAGAGTAGATGCATTACAATCAGAGACTGAAGAAATTATTAGAATTTGGCATTCTGAAGAAGACAGATAAATTCATAGTGGAAAAGTATTTGGATCATCCTTGAGGCAGAATGAGGTGACCTGAAATAATTTAGGTCCTTAGTGTAATGTTATTAAGATGAGTGTATCCACCTCCTCACGATACTGTAGGAGTTAACACTGCTGAGACATAGATGTACCCATCTGAAATAAAAGAATCCCTTTGTGCCACATAGTTTTCATATTTGTTTTCATTTGTAATTGTAAGTTTGAACTTATAATTGTTTAATTAGGTAAATTGACTTTTTAATCTATTTTTTCAAAATTCAATAATGTTTGACTATATTTTATCTGAAATAATGAACTCATACTGTGATAATAATCATGATAGAATGAAAAGAAAAAAAACATTTGAGAGATTCCTGTTATCTGGCAACAAGTTCCATCCAGTGGATGTAAACTTAATTGCAATATATTTCCTTAATGATCTGGTCTAATTGAGACTCAAAGACAGGGTATCTTTTGAATGCTGCCTTCCTTTAGCAAAGTGTTTGTAGTCCGCTCTGTTTGAAGGACCTTTAAATTATTAGGTTTATATATAAGTAATGATTTTTCTGAATATTTAATCAACACTTGGAGAAAAGAACTGGCAGGAAATAATAAAAATTAGCAATGGGAATGACCTGTTGGGTCATCAGGCTTTTTTTCTTTTATTTCCAGTCATAGAGGAGTGTAGGTGTTTTTTTTCACAGAACATTTTCTAGCTCTTTGTCCATTCTTTCGAATCTGAGCATTTCATATTGAAAGAATAGAGAATACATTCTGGAACCAAGGTTTCTTCTCACCTTTACTGCTGTAACTTAACCATGGAAATCAATGCAATTATTCCCTGTTTCCATTAGGATGCAAATTCCAGGCAAAATCACCAGTGGTCTGAATCATCCTTTTGTAATGTCTGTTCTCTTTGACAATAAAGGAAGCTTCCAGTAACTACTTTTCTAACATATATTTACTGTTCTTATGTTAATTCACAAATACTTCTGCTGATCATTCACACTTATGCACTCATTAATACTACACACATACACACATGCATACACTTGTAATGAATGTTTCATCCAAACCGTACCAAGAACAATATGAGAGCAATAGTTGTGATTAATCAGTTGTAAATACTTAAGAAGTAATGAACAAAGGGTGATGAATTTGACATGGAAACAGTAGCTTCTGCTGTTGCTCAGGATGTTCTACAATTTGAAGGACCTTTGAAAGGGAGGAAATGACAGTGAGAGACACAAAACAGGTTACTGCAGCTACCCAGTTGTCTCAAATTGGACAGAGTAATGATTCCAAATATTTTTGTCTTTTCATTATCTTTTTATGTTCTTTTTTAAGAAGCATACTTTGTTTGCTTTTGTATTTCTCCCCATTTCCTTTCTCTTTTTTCTTTTTTCTTTTTTAAACCAAGAAGAATGTTAAAAAGGTACTTGACCCTAAAACATAATTGCACTGATATTTCAAACTATTACACTCGCTTCTGTTGTATTCACACTAGCTGCCAGCCATGAATAAAACACTGACACACTGAGGCAACTTTAAAACCTAGTATATATCACCCAAAATCAAACTGTCTTGCACCTTTTATTGTAGTTTATTTTTTGTCCTGTTATTGCTCATTACCAAAACATGTGTTCATGTAAGCAGAATCTTTCTTTTCCGTTATCAGTCAGTATCTCTCATCTGTTTCATGAGTTATGCCAGAGACTAACTTTAGTAACATCACAGTGTTTTTTACCACAAGAGCTGCAAGAGACCTGAACCAACCAAGACCAATCTCCCAGCAGATCAGGAACGACAGACCTTGTATAAATGTGGTACAAATTAAAAAGGCAAGGAAAAGACAGAAGATACATTTTTACAGGAAGAATTAGGAGGCTCATGCTTACGGAGATCCATATACTAAAAGACACAGAATAGGCCAAATACTTAAACAAGCATGCAATATCAGAGCACATGATATCCGTGATATCCAAGTTATCCTCAGAGTTTGGCAAAGGAGCTGGTAAATATGACACAACATCTCTGCATTGTCCATGGTCTTCTGGGGTTACAGCTGAACACTCACAGCTATTGGTGTATGTCTAAAATGTCAGTAGGTGCCTCTATATGGGCACGTGTATTGCTCCTTTTTCTAGACTTTTAAATAGACTTTTTTTTTTTTTTATTTGTCAAACTTATTAAACCCTGTCTTTTTCTTCCCAGAAACATGTCCCAAGTAACACAAGATAAGCACACTAACTGGTTTACAATTGCAAGTTTTATACATTTAGTTCCATCTGACACCATAAATCTTTTATTCAAAGCTACACCATGATGAAGATTTGAGGTATGAATTGGGACCTGCATTTCTCTTCTCTTTCTTTGGAGATGTTTAATCTTTTGTTGAATCTACAGAGAGTCTATGCACCCACTCCTGGGACGTACAGCTGCTGGCGTACTGAGCCTAGAAATTCCTCCGCCAGCTAGTGACTCTGATCTTCACCATACACAATGTATTTGCCCAAAGCCACAGTGAAACACTTGGAGAGTGTTACAAGTTGAAAATTGATTTCCACTGTCGTCAAAATCACTCCCACAGTAAAGGACTTGGGCTGTTCCAACATGTTAATTTACAACAATGTCAAATGGGGCAGAGAAGAAGGGGAAGAACTTTTAGACTATGCTTTCCATAGTATTTATATAATTCAAAAATAAAAATAGGGGTTTTTTTTTTTTAAAAAAAACTACTGACCAACCAAAAAAAATGCACCACCAAAACACAAAGTAAGCAATTACTGTAAAGAAAATAGAGTGCAAAATATTACAGAATGCTGTTCCTACAAAGATATGTGAGTCATTAAGACTCTAGATTCAGTCTTTACATTTTCTTCCCTTTGTAAACACCAAGTGGATGAAGGATGGCTCTCCTAAGTGGTGTGTTTTAATTTGAGAGTAGATAAAAGACTGATACAGATCACTCGTATGTGGTGTGGTTGGGACCAACTTGCTTAAGGAACCTATATTTTTACCTCTTTTACTTTTTACTTCAAGTCTGCCTGACATTTTGAAAAGGCATTTCTTCAGTTTAACAGATGACTTTGTGGGTCAAGTGTCTTACTTCGGGTCTGAACCTACCCAGTACTTTACTCGGGGAAAAAAAAAAAAAGACAAATTGTTTTAATATGTAAGTAATTAGTGTTATTCTTTGCCTTTATCTGCCACTGCAAATATGCCTCACTTTGCCTGCAGCCACAAGACAGTTGATGGTCTTTGTGTCAGTGTCAGGGCTGTTTCATAAATTAGCCAGCAGGAGGTGGTCCAAAAGCCAAATCCTGAGTGCTCCCCTGAGGTCTTAATGGGTTACCTTTGAATTGGAGCAAGCCCTCATGGGTCCCAGCCTGTTTGAACCCCCTAACTGGGTCTTCCACATAAGTAGCTATCAAGCCAATGGGTCTTCTGGGTTCTTACCTAATGTGTTTAGAGGTTTTGCTATTAGAATAAATGTCAGTTCTTTTTGTTACTAGATTCCCCAGGCTTTCAGAGTACAGTTTTAAGCACTCAAGATGCCACCAGTACTCATTATCCCACCTCCCCCTCCCCAGTGGATGATCTTACAGGTCCCATCCAACCATGTGATTCTATGATTCTATGATTCTATGATTCCTAAGTGACAGGAAGCTGGAAAAATATAGATGGCATAACTATATATTTTGCAGTTGATTAATCACCACAAAACATTAATCACATTTGGTATAACAATACATAATCAAATTCTTTATAGTAGAAATTAAGTTTCTTTCTGACAGAGAATGGATTTCTTTAGGATATTGACATGGCTTTTCAACATCTGTTTTGCACTAATTCCGCATCTGCATTTGATTTAATCAGCTTTAGGGCTCTGTAAAAACATAGCTTTAAGGTTTGTTTCATGTTTCTAAGTGCACATGTTAATAATAGCAGACATGCAAATGGAGATATAGCTATTGTAACAAACTACTCTTTGTATGCTACACTTACTCATTGTCTGCCTTCAAAGGATCTTTTACTTTCCTCTTTTTAAGTTAGTTTGTTAAACATAATGGAAAATTTATTTTGAACAATTCAAGATGGTTATATATTGACAGAAGAAAGACAGTCTGGTAGTACACCAAAGAATGTACTCTAGATAGCTTATTGTAATTATGAACATCAAAGGGATGAGGAGTAGTTGTTGGTCCAGTGGTCAAGGCACGATGCTGTATCTAGTCATATCAGATATACTTACCACCCCATTGTGCTGTCTTTGACTTCCCAGTCTAGATGGCCTGTCACATACAGCTGTCCTGCCAAGGAATGATCTTTTGTGTTTGTTCAAAGCTATGATTTTATACCACTGGCCCATAGTTTATATCTTGTTCTAGGATATGCTAAAACTGGTTTCAGCTCTGTCTTTAGAGGTGGGTGAAGGAGGCCACAGCTTTTACTTCCAAAAGTGTGTTTTACCAACCATATTAAGGAACAGCCAAGGGCCAGTACATATTCCATCGCTACTGCTAAATCTGGGTCACTGCGCTGTAAAGCAACATTAAATGTGTAAGCCAAAGGCAGAATAATCAAGTAGAATTTGGATTTAATTGCCCAGTAGTGAGGGATACTGTCTCCTACATAAAACATGGAAACATAACTAAAAAGAGACTCTAAAATCCAGGAAGATGTCTCCATAAGATTAACTCACTCTTTCTCATTTGTATTTTAGTCCCACATGACATTGCCATACATTCCTTTATGGTAGATTAAGTAATCTAACTGCGGCACATAGGCTAGAGAAATGTTTCTGTTCAGGAAAGGGATAATTACACTCACTTAGGATGTGGCAGCTCAAAATCAGCTCAAACCCAGCTTGATGGAGGCTTTTGAGAATGTTTCTCCCCTTTTCTCAAGGAAGTATTCCGACCACCAGGATAAACTGTAAAGGAGACCTCATCTCTCAAACAGTCTATTCTGAGAAGACTGTAGGCTTGAAGTGGAGAGAAGTATTCTCTGTGCAGTTTGGATTTATACTTTTTTTCTGTTTCTCCAATATTGCACCTTTAAGTGTCCTCCTGTCTCATCTGTTAATCCCATTGAGATATGTAAATTATCTGAATAGTCACTGGAATTTAGTTCCACTGAATCACATTTGGAAGACTTGTATTTTGTCTTCTAATTGTATAGGAGCCATTTCTACCACTGTGACAGACTCAAGACTATAAGTTAGAAAACAACAGTAAGATGAATGCACTGGTTTAAATATGAAACCATTGACTTCTACTCCTCTCTGGAGAAATGGCAGCAAGATTATTTTTTTAAGGTGAAAAGACAATTTATACCGAAGAGTATCTGAAACCATGAATTAAGCCACTAATTTAAATAAGAGTATTGTGGAAGCAGATTGCTAAAGAAAACAGTGCAAACGAAAATCAATAAGAAGCTATATCTCACATTCAGTGTATTCAGCTCTTGATTTTAATACATAAAAGAAGGATTCAGAATATGCATGCATTGTAAAAATAATCATATTTATCATATGTTTGTATGAGGGACAGCAAAAGAGCAAAGCAGCATATTTGTATGTGTAATATTATTTGCTGCTACATGAGCATTATTTGTAAATTAACCATGCAACCTACAAGGAGTTATTAAAAAAACCCAAGCAAACAAAAAAACCTACTTTAAACTAAGCTAGATCAACTAGGTTTTGAAACAAAGAACTGAGGCATGTTTTTCGAACACATAATTTGTCAGCCAGTGCTCAAAATTGAGATGTTACTGGTTTCTGTGAAACACTTTTAGACCTATGAAGAGTGGTGCTATAGAAATAGAGTGACTGATGTTCTGCCAATAGAAACCTCAAAAGGAGGTTGAAAAACACAGCAAGAGTTGCTTCTGAAGCTGGAGATAGGAAGCATTATGTTTTATTTTGCCCTCTAATATAAGCCTCAAAGCATTGTTTCACTAAAACTAGTCTGCTACCTGAACTGAGTCCAACTCAGTCTCTTTGCACAAATGCAGTGAGGAAAAATCCGTTCAGTGTGTCACTGTAAAATTTCCTTGTTTATTGCTGGAATGAGTACAGTACAAGGTCTTCTCTCTTATTGCATACCAATGAGATGTAGAACCAGCTGTGCACTGCTTATTCATACGACGGAATTGCTACTTGCCCAGCATCCCCACTGATAACAAGAGGACTACTTCAATTGTAACTGTTCACAGTTGTGATAAACCATGTCTGGATCCTTAAGGACACAGAAGGGCACTGCGTGATCAATGGTAGATGGGAAAATTGCTTACTTACTTTGGAAATGCTTTTATTTTTACTGCCCATGCAAAATTCTCTTGTCACTCTGTTGTGCTTTTTTGAGCCTTTACATGCAAGAACTTTATTCCCTAATTTGCCAATGAACAAGGAGAATTTCAGGATCATGATTCTAATCCTGGACATATCCCTTTCTCCCCAGGAAGCCTCTACTGAACTGAAGCTAAAGATCTGGCGAGGGCTTGTGTAGGCAAGGAATCATGATGCTTCCGATCCTGTATAGTTTGAGGAATACCTACAGAATCGCATAGGACCTTAAACACAGATAGTCTGGAACATGTGCATATTTTCTCAATATCTTTGAAATTAATCAAAGTAGTTTAGTGCAAGTCCTTCAGCCTGTAATGTTCATCCTTGTTAACGTGCATTTTCCTTTCTAGTGCACTTCAAGCAAAGTAAATTTGACATTAACACTGTTGGATAATCTTTTTGCCCTCAGTTTGAATATTTAAAGAAGGATATAAAGTATTTTAAAGGGAAGAATCCTGGACTGTCAGTAAGTGGAAAAGCAATGAAGTAACAGATATTCCACTTCTCTGCTCTTACTGTCCAGCACTTCTAGAGAGAGGCAGAATTTAGTCCTTTGATACACCTGACATAAATGTTAGAAACATGCTTTTCTGATCTCTGTGCTTAATCCATACTGCAGTGGTGTTACGTATTCTCCAGCAGATATTTACGCCTACTAGCCTTAATAGTCTTAGACTTGATCATCTTTACCTTAAATTTCTAAAAGTCTCAGAGAATAATGTATGTAATAGGATGAATGTATGTATCAGAAAAAAATCAGCAAGGTGCTATGTGACCACAGCATACTGTTCACTCTAAGGATTAACAAACGTGTTTTTTATAGGGCAGCATATGAGTATATTCCAACTGCAGCTGCAGTTGGGTTTGTATAGTAGATATAACCAAATTAGTACAACTTCTGTCCAGATAACAATGAATCCTCAGTTGTCATTGGATTCTGTTGAACTGCATGCCACCACAGATAAAATTGCTATGAGTACCAAAACTATGTAGATTAAAGTTTGGTTATGTATGATAGCTTGTTTTAAGGCCAGAGCTGTGATAAAAATACAAGTCGTATCTATTCCTTAAAAGAGGTAAGTTACAACAAGAAACAAGAATCATTAATTGAGTTACAAGATGAGAAGGATATTCATTGTTTTAGGAATGGAAAAGTTGATGTTCCTAACATTTCCACCAAAAAGGTAGAATATTGTGAACCTACAGTAAAAGCCTTTTACTTCAATTATTTACTTCATTGTTCTGGTTTAGCCCTAGTCACCACACAGTTTCTGACTCCCCCTCCTGCTTCCCAGGGGGATGGAGGAAAGGATTGGGAAGAAAGGAAAACTCATGGGTTGAGATGAAGACTAAAATAGCAA
Source organism: Tetrax tetrax (assembly GCA_009806455.1). Lineage (NCBI taxonomy): Eukaryota > Metazoa > Chordata > Aves > Otidiformes > Otididae > Tetrax > Tetrax tetrax. The sequence goes on from WHYT01017946.1 coordinate 195,683, forward strand.
AGGAAAACTACAATAATAACAGAATACAAGGAAATTAAAATATACAAAATGCACAATCTCAACACTCGATGTCCCAATGACTGATACAGCCCGTTCTGAGCAGCAATCACAAAAACGAAACCAAGCAGCAAGCAAAGGAGTGAAAGGGAGCCAGCAAGGTAGAGAGAACAATGCCAGCGAGCAAGCGAGAGGGATGGATGCCAGCAACGCAGATACCCTCCCTGGTGAGCCCCCAATTATACAGTTATATAGTGAGCATGACGCTTATGGCATAGAATAGTCTTTTTGGCCTGCTTGGGTCAATTATTCTGGCTATGTCCCTCCCAGCTTACTTCATCTGCACATTAGTGAGACTTAGAAAACTGGACAGAATCCTTGGTCTCATTAGCAACAACCCATTTCACTGGTGTGTTTAGCAACATTCTTCACATCCAAAATCCAAAATACACCGGCTACACAGAGGAAAATTAACTCCATCCCTGCTGAAAGCAGGACATTCATTAAAGTTGTTTACAAAAATCTCAATATTACAACTAATAAAGTCTGAGGCACTCCTAAGAGTCAGAGGAGAATCATTCAAAGCCAAAAAACTCCAGGCCTATTCCTTTACTATGCCAGCTTTATAAATAACATAAATACCTCATACTAAAGTACTTGACAACATTTTTTGAAGACCAGCTTATTCCAGAGGAAAATATGATGCATTTGAGAAAGTCATGTACTGGTCAACTTCATGCAAGACATCAAAGAGGATCTTGAAAAGACAATTGTAGATCTGCCAACAGCATATGACATTCTGAAACACCAGAGGTACCTTTCTAAAAATATGCCATAATGAAAGATCTTCCGTTAATATATCTGGTTCAATCCCTATCTGATGCTTATGTTACCTAGCATCATGTAAGGCATAGATCTTATTCTGGAGAAATATAATTAATTACTGACAAAGAGTGTAGTGGCATCTACACAATTCAATATTCATTTGAATAAGCGATTTATCCAAAAGCTTCGGCTACCTGCCAATAGCCAACAGAAGATAATTTTTGTATCACTATAATTTGAAGAATTTTACTCCAAATTAAAGTTATATTATATATATACATATGTATAAAACACATGACCACGTATCCCAGACCCAGTGATCTAGGATGATATTTATTCCACTCAGCTTTAGACACATAAGCTGATCACTTAGTCTATTCAATTATCTTAGGATAAAAGGAATTACTCTCTGAAGTTGTCCATCTCTGTCTCCACCAACTATATAAGGATCATGGAAGACTAATGTAAACTGAATGACTAATTTTTAAAAGGCTGAAGGTAGGTGACATGGTTTGTGCCACAGGAAAACTTTCCCAAGGAATTCTGGATACACAGCACAGATTGATGATACTAAACATTCAATACACACATTTTCAATGGTGATCAAAATCATAAGAAAGCCTTTTGCCACAATACAACTGTTTAAAATTTGTTGAAAAATTTACATTTAATAAGTGATTGGAAACTATTATTTGTGTTTCTGAACACATATCTGCAGATCTGAGAAACAATTGGCTAACACAGAAACATCAGAATCCCCTCTAAACAAATATGAGTAGGGTAAAAGGTAACATAGTTAAGTGAAAACATTGTAATGTAATAATTTAAAAAAGGGGAGGGGAAAACAAATCTGAGATACTCATCAATTTGTGTACTCCTGGAATATCTATATAATGTCCAGATTTACAGTCCAAGTAGTAACATGCACCTGATACGGAGGAAACACATAATTGTAATAGAAGGACGTAAGTAAAAAGACTGCAGTGCAGCTATACCCTCAAGAGCCCACTCTAGTGATATCTTCAATATAATAATAGGCTAATATGGGATCATATGCTAATACTCTTAGTCACATTTCCCTCAGTTGTTTCACAAGCTAAACTTCTCTAGACATTCATAGGAGTTGTATCCGAGCAAGGACCAAGCAAAGGAAGAATCAGCAACTCAGGAATAAGTAATTTTAGGAAAGAACATTGATTAGCTATCTCTGTTCTAGTTTAAACATATTCCTGCTACATTGTTGACTGAGAGGATTTGCATATGAAAGCAAAATGTGTTCCGGTGTTGAGGAATGGGTGAGGTGCTCACTGTGTATTTATGGAAAATAAACTGTTCAAGAGTGACAACCAGTTCTGAAACTTAAGGGGTAGGAAGAAAAGAGATAGAGGGAGAAAGAAAAAGAGAAAGAAATCTAGCAGCTTTTGACAGGTATGCATAAATCTTCCTGAAGGGTAGAGTCACCTGAGGAAAGAGAATGTGAGAGACCATTAAACCTGAAGAGTTTTGCAAGATTCCTGAGAAAAACATGAAAGTTTGCAAGGCATAGACTGCCACCTCCAAATCCAGATTGAAGATCATCAGGAAAACTCATTGTTTATGAGGTACTTGGCTCAAAGGACCCACCTAGCAGTGATGTCTCATAGGGTCAGATAGCAATAAAGGACAAAGTCATACTTTCTTGGGTTGCTGAGCAGGTACTGTTCACGATGGACTGTTGTTGCAAACCCTTTGCAAATCCAGCATTACTAAACAGTGCCACTTAAATGTCCTGTCTTGTAAGAAACTAGACTGGACAATTCTTACTGTTGTGATACAACCACAGCTTTCTAGGCCGATCTTTTCGTATGTGCAGCAGTCCTGGGCTGAGTGACGAATGAGAGTGGCTATAGTCCATCTGTGTTGGAAGAAGATAAACAACTTGGAGTCAGCTAACTCCCTTCCCACAAAGGGAACAACAGAGCAACATATTGAAAGAAAAAGGGTATTATTTACCCTTCATCCCTCTATCCATCAGTTGCAATTCTCATCTTTGAGCCCAGTATTTGTCCCTATGTGGCTCTTGGTAGAAGGCTAGGAACTGTTTGCTTCTGGTTTGAGAGCTTTTTTGTGTTTGTTGTCATGAAATGGGACAAAGAAGAAACAAGGAAGGCTGGTACCACAACTAGGAGGTGGCTTTTAATTGCCCACCTTGCCCACTTTGTCACTTTTCCGCATGCTTGTGGGGGCAGCTAGAAAGACAACATCGCAGTGCCTTCCCCAGTATGCAAAACTTGCCTGAGGGTATATATAACTTGTTTGTTTCTACGTTTTTTAGGTGGTGTTCTTGAATAGCATGTGAATGATATTGCCTTTTTTTCATAAAGTTCACTCCCTGTGGAAATGCAAAACAAAAAACCCCATTCCTTCCCTCCACCATGGAATGTATTTCATGACTGATGATCACACACAGTGATCTTCACTTCCTAAATCTGAAAAGATAGAAAAGACAAGATCAATATAGAATGAGCAGTTAAGAAGTTACTTAGCTCCAGGATTTGGCTTGCGTTTGTGACGTTTCCTTTATAAGATATGAGATCTATGAATAAACCAAAGATCAGTTAATTCCCATTTTCTCTTGTTGTTGCTGTGATATCAGACAAGATCATACTAGAAATTCAATAAGTAATTTCAGAAGACGTAATGGTTGAAAAATTATTTCCTTTTTTAGTTTATGGTGTCTTTAGATATTCCTTACTATGACTAACAGGAAAGTGGTAATTTCAACTCATACTCATACCCACTTGGTCGCTTGGTCTGCTCAGAACTGCAGATGTTAATATGAACCAATTATGCTAATTTGATAAAACAAAAAATAAGATTATACTATCCTTGCATATGAGAAGAGTTTGCACGTACAGTTGCAGAATTGAATCACCAAACATCTCTACAATTTCAGTCTTTCCTTTTCTCTACAGCAAGGCAGCTGACAGGACAGTAAAACCTACTCATCATAGTCTCTTTCTCTCCAAAAAGCTCAAGGAAGAAAATAAGTAAAAAACCAAAAACATGCAAAAAACACAAACCAAAACTTATTTCTAAAGTACAAAACTCAGATCAATGCTTTCCTAAAGTCCTAAATGACAAAAAGGAAAAAAAAAAAAAGCCACAATGCTACCTTATACATCTCTCTTCAAAATAAACACAGTCTACCTCTGAGAAAAAGCGAAATTCAGAGACATATTCACCTCAGCTAATTTTAGATGTATATACATTTTGTGTTTATTCCTCAGCTAGTTTTAAGGTTGCCTTTATACTCTATGGAAAAACAAAACCAAACCAAAAAGAATCCCGTAGTTTAAGATAAACAGTCTCTTTAGCTGACGTATTTTAGATTTCTACACAATTATAAGGTCTATTGTATCCTGAAAGCAACTATTTATCTCCTTTGATTCCTAGCAGAGCCAAAGAATCACTAGCTCAGAGGTAAGATCTACACTTTCTTAGATGAAGCCTACCCTTAGTACTTGCAATAATTATGGTGGTGACATTAATTGAAACTCTCATGGCTACCACTAGATGCCATAATTTGAAGGTAAACAGGGTCTTTATACAAAGTTTGGGAAGAGATACATAATAAGAATGGGATCTTCAGAAGCTAAAATCTGAGCAGTTTACTGAAAATTATCAGCACTGTAAAAGATTCACTTATCCATTGTAATGCAAATGCTTAGCTCTCGGCTGAAGATTCCATTTCTCTACCTTAGACTGCAAACTGTGAATTTAATCTGAAAGTTGGAGCTACAGCAGGCCATAAAATCATAGAAAAGTTTAAGTCTGAAGGGACCTTTAAAGGCCATTTAGTCCAATCCCCTGAAGGAGCAGGGACATCTCCTACCAGACCAGGTTGCTCAGAGCCCCATCCAGCCTGGCCTTGAATGTTTACAGGGATGGGGCATCTACCACCTCTCTGGGCAACCTGTTCCACTGTTTCACCATCATCATTGTAAAAAATTTCTTCCTTATATCAAGTTTGAATCTACCTCCTTCAATGTTTAAACCATTACCCCTTGTCCTATCACAAGAGGCTCTGCTTAAGAGTTTGCCCTCATCTTTCTTATAAGCCCCCTTTATATACCGGAAGGCCACAATAAGGTCTCCCTGGAGCCTTGTCTTCTCCAGGCTGAACAGTCCAAACTCATGTCATGTTGCTTTTTTTCTCCTGTAAAGAAACAACATGTAAAGGAACACAAGTGTATGCAATGTACCTTAAATGTTCAGCAGTTGTAGCACTTCCTTTGAAAAAACTTTAAACACTCAGTGTTTAATTTATGAGACTAGAACTCTCATACCTCACGAGGGAGAGAATCTCTAACATGTGATCAGGTATTCTTCAGTGCATTTCTATCTTGGTAATAAAAAGTAGAAAAAAAAAAAAGAGAAAGACAGCAAAAGAGAGGTGTAGACATCAATGAACTAAGAAGGAGGAAATGCTAAGTACCAGTTCCTTTTGTATGAAATACTTCACTAATATTAGGTATTACATTTATTATTTTAAAATGCTGCTTGTCCACTTCTGATCAGCCTCAGGGAGAAAGACAACTACCTACCCAGAATTGCCAAAAAACTGTTGGATAGACAAATTAGAGGCTCCTGTCTTTATAGACTTTTTCCATATCACAGGCCACAGGATCATAGGATATTTCACATTGGAAGGGATGTAAGGAAGTTCCAAACTCCTACCCAGAACAAGGTCAGCTCTGAAGTCAGACATAGTTTCTCAGGGTTTTATCTAATCAAGTCTTTTCCACGGATTTTCCCCTTGGCCAGTCTGTTCCCAGCCTGTACTGCTGAAAGGTGATCTTCCTTCACAACTGCAGGACTTTACAATGTTGAATTTAATAAGATTACTGTTAACTCATTCAGGGCAATTCAAATCTGATGTTCCAGCATCTCAGATGACTGCATTGGACACAGTGGTCTTGGATGAATGAGGAATGGACAGGCAGAGCATTCCTATACCACCTATTCAGGCTCACTGATCACGCAAGAGAAAAGTTTCCATGCAAAAGCTCAGGCAGAACTGAATTGTTGCCTTATGGGATGAGAGACAAGGTGGTCACTTTCCAGATCCAACTAGCTTGTCTCAAAATTATAAGACAACCACGTGTGTAGGAAATAGGCAAAATGGCAGTGGTCACCAAAGGAAATAAAGGTTATTGTTACTCTAGAGACTAGCTTTTAGAGCAACCTCAATGCAGATATGAGCAATCGTTCAGTCTGTGAAACATGACCCAGTTGTCCCCAGGAATCTTCTGTGTAAGTCTGGTCCAACATGCACCTTCTGAAAATGCTGAGCAGAGTGGACTATATAGAGATATATAGGACATATTTAGCCAGATTTCAGATGACTAAGTAAAACTTCCTGAATGTCTACCTTTAAAGCAGCCGAGATCTGTCTGAGGCTGGCAGATATGATGTAGGAGCTATAGGAGGGCTGTTTCTTTCTGGATTGGCAGCTGGAGGCACCTTGATCAATCTCATGTTTTCAGAGTCCTTCTACAGTCTAGGTGCAGGCTGGGATCCTAAGTAAATAGCTATAGGAGCTCTGTATTTTTGCATATATTTGCAGGTAGAAACCAAAGTATCAATTATTTTTATGCCTATAGTATTAAAGCAAAAGTTAAAAAAGTATTCTGAAGATCAAAAAGCACTTGGTGAAGTCAGTGCTGAGTTAGTTGTCCATTTCTATGAAAGAAGCCTGTCAAGAATATGAAAAAAGAATCTTCTAAACTTCATTCCAGGGCTTGAAAAAGCAAATACTTCCCTTAAATATAATATTATCAAGCAGCAAAATAAAAAGCAAAACTCTATTCACTGCACGAACTAAAAGTTTTTAAAGGCTTCCTTTTATGCTATCTGGATCACTGCAAACAGCCCTAGTTTTTTTTCCTTTGTGGGCAGTAAGTCTGAAGTCACTGGCCATTGTTTCAAAGAAAAAAAGTTTTAAATCAAAAAGGAAAAGAAGAAAGAAAAAAAAAACAAGTTCAACAAACTTTTATAGTGCAGAATAAGAGCCACTAAGCATACAGCCATGTGTTCTCAGAGTAAATGACATGCGCTTTTTGCTCTGGTGAGCGATTCATATTTTAAATGTCCCCATATACCATTATCATGCATAACAACCTGTCACTATTATTCATGTCTTTTTCCCAATATCCATATTTTGACATTACTGCTGAAAAGATCCAGTGTGCTCAGTGGCTTCTTAAAAATAATTGAAAGCTACTGTAAATTATATTAAGCCTTGGCATGGCTGACCCTCTCTTGCCTCAGTCCATTGCTATCTCTTTAAATGTATTCCCTCCTAAATTATATTGTAATTTGGAAGTGCTGAAGTCTTAAGTTTTTTGACTCAAATGTAACTTCCTTCCCAATGCATAATTCATTTTCACTTTGTTCTCGGTGCTGCGTGTGCAATCGCATTTTTGGCAGCCAAATGTAGGCTGAAATCAACAACTCTGTAAAGGGTGAGAATGAAATCAGAATGGACGGCTTGGCGGAAGAAATATTAAGCATGTCACAATGTTTTGTACTCTATCTTGTGAAATGGAGACAAAAACCTCAAACAACTGTGAGTTTAAAAAGAGAGGATGACATTTAAAGTCTGAAAATTATCCATTGCTGATGTCGTGCTGTTGTTGCATTTAATTACTTTTCACATCACATAAACTGATGGCTTCTGAATGTTTTTATGCCATGAAATTTTTTTATGAGGAACATACTCTCCTACTTTTCTTTTTTTTTTGAAGTGGAATAGGTCAGTCAATCTCTATAGACTCAAATGAGGGTCATCAAGCTTATCTGATAAAAATGAGTGTCACTAACTTTAGCAGACTGACCTTATTTTCTGAAATAAGACCTCTGCAGAAGTCTTGAAGCTCCCATAGCATTAATATGTTATTTGGTCCAAATTTCAACTGCTTTAAGTCCAAGTTTTACCAGCTTATACCATTTTTACCTATTGCTTTTACCTTTTCATCACGAATAAGTATTACTAGTAATAGACTTATTAAAAAAAATAATATCCTCCACTATTACAGTTTTCTTAACATGTAATTATATCTGGATTCAGATAGTGTAAAAGACAGCAAATTAAACAAAAGTGCGTTTGTAACGTGATGGATCAATAACAAAAACATGTCATGTTGATATGTATTTATGAAGATTTCACATGATCAGTCATAAAGATGACACGTTTTTTACTTATGAGATCACACAGTGCCTCAAAGATAGAAAGGTGAAAAGGAAGTTGAGAATATTTAAAACAATCTAGGAAAATGAGGAGCAGAGAAGGACCAATTTACAAGAAGACAGTAAATGATGGCGAGATTACATGTAACGTCTCACAAAGACATATAAAACCAATGAAAGAGAGAGATGGTGGCTAGGCATAAGCTATGATAAAGAAGGATTAAGGATGGAAAAGAAAATAGGGTCCAAAAGACAATTAGGCTATAATACCCCATCTCCCCAACAAGGAGATTTGTCAGTTACTTGAATTAAGTAATGTGTTAATACATTAGAAATAAGCATTGCTGTACTGTTAGAAGTACCCAAATCTTATTGGGTGAGGCTGACAATTTATAATGACTACCACAACCTGTGTGCCAGTCATGACAGCCCACCAATCTAACAAGACTGTTCCTTTCCTCCCATCTTCCTTCCTTGCCCCCTGGAGCAGACTTTGCTTCTATTCACAGCAGCATGTTCAACCTTTTGCCCGTACTTCTGAGGCATGTCACAACTTGGTCCCTCGAGAGCAGATTCGTTCCTTAAGTGAATGTCTTCCAGAAACCTTCCTCTGTCCCTGACCAGTCTTACTTCATCAGAGTATTAGCGGAGAGGATAAACAGTCCCTCAAAAGGTCAGGATGTTCGGTGTCATGAATGACCAGCACCTTCACTTTTTGTCTAAGTTTTACTCAATTCTGATTTATGACTGTTGCTTTTCCCTCCTGATTTCATACTATCCATCTGTCCCAGCATTGCACCTTGTGCTCGTTGTTATACCAGTGAGACAAGCGTTGTTTGTATGATAACACCTCCTATCCTGACCGGCATCTGTGTTTTTTTCATGTTGTTCTGCAGGAGTAGAACAGCTGTACTGAGGTAATATGCCAAGCCCCTTAACCTTGCATTATTCAAATATCTCCCTAGGGGACCAGGAAAGTCTACGAACATCCTCCACTTATGGGAATCTTCTTTTGTCAGTTTATATGGTATTATCTCAGCCCTATTCCTCATGTTAGACAGAAGCAGCCTATTACATTAAACTGCTCATACTTTCATTGAATATGTTCTTCTGAAAAGACTGAGATGCTCACCCTAACTTATTAAGAGAAAGAATGTGAAGACAGAGAAAATAGTTCAAATGAGACATTTAACCAATCTCCTTTTAAAGCTCTGACACACACACAAAAAATTCAAAGTGAATTACAAGAAGGAAAAGGAAAATGTATGAAATAAAATCTACATCAGTAGATTTTGACAGTTGCAATATTATAGGCTGAATTAATGTTCCATAAATATACATTGGGCATTTCCATTATAGTAATGTCAGCTCTCATTGTCAGTTGAACAGGTGCATATATAGTAAACCACATATGACTTCTGAGCCATACCTTGAGTTGTATTTTCTGATATAAAATTATACTATCATATGATGGAATACACCCTGTCTTTAATTCTTCTACTAAAAATTTGCACTAAAAAAATCCCCACTCCAAAAACAAACGAGATAATTTTGTTACATTCATTATACCACAGCATAACTGAAGTGAGGCAATGTGATGTGGAATGATCAACGGTATCATTCAGGTCCATCAATATATAAACAGAGAAGCCCATTAGCTATTTTCAGAGCTATCTGTAAGGTAAAATTAAGATGAGGAGCCAGCAATTAAAATATAGGTGGATTTTTTTTTCAGATATTGAATTACTGCTGACTAGGAATGATGGCTGTGGAACTAATTAGAAAAGTACCTCCAACACTCAAAAGGAAAAGATGTAAAAATGAGGTAATTTCTGAATTAAAGCGGGACGGAATCACTGACTGCCTGTGCCTGGATGAAGGGTGGAATATACTTTTTGTGAAAATGATACGATTTTTTTTTTTTTTTTCATTTTATGT
>WHYT01017946.1:206149-217305 GCA_009806455.1 Tetrax tetrax
TTTTTTTTTTTTTTTTTTTTTTTTTTTTTTTTTTTTTTTTTTTTTTTTTTTTTTTTTTTTTTTTTTTTTTTTTGTTAAAAACATTTGGCTGCAGAGTCTTTTCCAAGTATCTGAGGCGTCATTGTTGAATCAGACTGAAACTCTCAAGTTTCACCTGTAGCTTCAGTATTTTTTAAATATATGAGAATTTAAAATACTAAGTTGTTTAGGTGAAAAACATAGAGGGAAAGTTAATTCATTGGTGTCCAACCTATTTGCTCTGAAGTTAATAACTCAAGGTATAAGTCATGTCACCCAGTATCAAATATCTAAAGATGGCTGTGAGACATCTTAGTTTAGGATTGGAGAAAATTCCCCCAGGGAGACACTAATTTCTCTCCACTGCCTGTAGACAGAATATAGATGGCTTCTTTCACAGACATAACTTTTATACAAAGTTTCTCAAAAGTAGGTGTTCAATGTAAAAAGATGAGCTTTTTACAGTAAGTAGCTATCTCAGCATGGATGTCACACTGCGTGAAGTTTGGACATTGTTGTTCTAACCTTGATGTGAGCATTCAAAGTCAACTCTACGAAGTGAGTTTAACTCACTTTGACCTCTCCTGGTCAAAGTGATATAAGAAACATCTATACCTTTTTCCAATGTGATGTTATGTTGACACAGCTATTTCAAAATGCTACAAAAAACTCTCCAGAGGCAATAAATATTTTTTTCCTATATTTCTTTTACTGTAGAAGATGTTGAAGAAATAATTATATTTGTCTGTATCTCATAGGCAAAATAAAGTTGCATTAAATGTGCAAGGTAAATAATAAGTGTTACAGTGGAGAGAATATATTTTAACTAGCATATTTTCTTTTTATCAGACATATACACATATAGTCCATAATCAATATCTGGGAAATACAAACTGAGGTTACATTTAGATTGTATCAGTGGATAAGAATAACTCCAGAAAAGTTAATCAGCTATTAAATCTAGTATTTTAGATGTAAATCCATAATTAGCAGCCTGTGTCTTTTGTTTCCTTCCTTTCTTTTACTCCCTGACATTTTGTGACTCTTAATCATGTTTTTTAAAAAAAACTTGTTCTGTCAGTGCTTTTGAGGATAATACATTCTGGCAGGTGGCTGTGACTTTAAAAAAACCAAACATTTTAAGTGGCTCTTTCTCTCTGTGTTTTCAGAATGTGTCATGGAACATCATGGAAAATGACATGAATGATAGAAATCTGATGTAATTAAAATAATTTTCAAGGGGGGAAAGGTACACATTCTCTGAATATTTCCTATACTCTCAAGCAATCCACAATTTGTTTGAAAATATCACATACTGTCACAAGTGACAAGAAATACGCCAGAAATGGAGGGGTTAATATCTATACCTTCTATAGCTGTTCACAAGAAATATATAACAAAACAAAACAGAAAACTCATTAAAAGGTCTCCATCAGAAAATGCCATTTCAGGAAAAAGTTTCTGGAAAAACTTTTTTTTTTATTTGAAGTTCTATTTGTTTTGATAAAATTTTGTTCAGAAAGAGTTCTTACTTTTCAACATTAATGACTGGAAAATTGAATTGTATATTTCCAATACATCTTTTCGTGTTTGTTTTTTTTTTAATCTAGTTTTGTTCATAGGTTTGCTTTTTAATGAAAATACAACTTTTAAAATGTTCTCAAAACACTTTCCCCAAACTTTTACTTTTATATGGTGGTTTAACAGTTTTCAGGCCAATTTTGTGAAAAGACCAAAATCTATTTCTATATGTATTCTAGTGCAGAAAGTGTAATATCTTTTTTTCCATATGATGATTTTCCTTTAGGTCACAAAGTGTCTTCTAATGGAAATATATCTATGCATATGCATTTCACTGTGTTCTAGTACATCATGATTCTGGTTGACATATCAGCCACAGTTACTCAGCCAAAAAGCATGCTTTTGAAAAATTTTTAAGGTGCTAAAGGAGAGCAAGAGAATATGGATTTTATACATTGATTATATTTTGTTCTACAGTTGGCAAAACTGGAATCAGACTATAACTGTTTAACAAGAAAAAGACCTTAATGACTGGCACAGAAACAGAAGAGCTCCCTGATCTCCCACTTACAATCTATGTTCCTGAATGATTACAATTCCCTCTTTAAAGTGTGTTTCATTAGTGTCATAAATATTTGCCATACATGTATATATTCTGTTTTATTTTTTTAATAGTTTAGCATTATCTAAGATTTTGATCTTGCCTTTTATTGTCTTTTATAGAATCATAGAATCATAGAATCGTAGCATTGTAGAATCATAGAATCACAGAATGGTTAGAGTTGGAAGGGACCTTCAAAGGTCATCTAGTCCAACCCCCTTGCAACGAGCAGGGCCACCTCCAAGAACATCAGGTTGCTCAGAGCCTCATCCAACCTGGCCTTGAATGTTTCCGGGGATTGGGCATCCACCACCTCTCTGGGCAAGATGGGCCAGTTTCTACCAACACCAGTGTAAAAAAAATTTTCTTAATATCCAATCCAAATCTACCTCCCTCTATTTTAAAACCATTACCCCTTGTCCTATCACAACAGGCTCTACTGAACAGCCTCTCCCCATCTTTCCTGTAGGCCCCCTTGAGATACTGGAAGACCGCTATCAGGTCTCCCCAGAGCCTCCTCTTCTCCAGGATGAACAGCACCAACTCTCTCAGCCTGTCCTCATAGGAGAGGTGTTCCACCCCTCTTATTAGCTTTGTGGCCCTCCTCTGGACCCTCTCCAACTGGTCCATGAGCCGGCAATGTGCCCTTGCGGCCCAGAAGGCCAACTGCATCCTGGGCTGCATCAAGAGGAGTGCGGCCAGCAGGTCGAGGGAGGTGATTCTCCCCCTTTACTCTGCTCTGATGAGACCCCACCTGGAGTACTGTGTCCAGTTCAGGAGCCCCCAACATAAGAAGGACATGGACCAGTTGGAGAGGGTCCAGAGGAGGGCCACAAAGATGATCAGAGGGGTGGAACACCTCTCCTATGAGGACAGGCTGAGAGAGTTGGTGCTGTTCATCCTGGAGAAGAAGAGGCTCTGGGGAGACCTGATAGCGGTCTTCCAGTATCTCAAGGGGGCCTACAGGAAAGATGGGGAGAGGCTGTTCAGTAGAGCCTGTTGTGATAGGACGAGGGGTAATGGTTTTAAAATAGAGGGAGGTAGATTTGGATTGGATATTAGGAAAAAATTTTTTACAAAGCGAGTTGTAGAACACTGGCCCATGTTGCCCAGAGAGGTGGTGGATGCCCCACCCCTGGAAACATTCAAGGCCAGGTTGGATGAGGCTCTGAGCAACCTGATCTACTTTGGGATGTCCCTGCTCGTTGCAAGGGGGTTGGACTAGATGACCTTTGAAGGTCCCTTCCAACTCTAACCATTCTGTGATTCTATGAGAAATAAAGCAAGAAAAAGACTAGTGTCAATCATCAACAAATTCAGGACACTATGAGTTATAGCTTTAATTTTTTTTTTTCTTTATTTTTGCCTTTTTGGGCGAGTCCTTTTTTTTTTTTATTTGTGTGGCTTTTTTTGTTTTGTTTTGTTTTGTTATTGTTTTCAACTGGTTTGTTTGCAGTCTAATCTGTGCAGAAGTAGAAACCTAACATGTAACCATGTATATCTGGGCCAGTTGTCTAGGTCCCCTGTATTGTCCACAGACAGAAACAAGCACTTGTGCAGTAAAGCTAATCTCATCCTAAAATAGACATTGAAAATACATCATATAGTCTTACCCTTAAAGCATTTTTTTTTTTGCTAGTTCAACTATGAGGAATGTCTAGGTATAGTCTTGTATACTACAGACACTTCTGTTTAGATGATATGAATGTTCTACTTTGTCCCTGTAGAACAGGTGCCCTTCTGTGTGTAGTTCCACAGAAAATCCAACAAAAACTCCTTACGGGGGCAAAGAATGCCCAGACTCTTTAGTAACTGATTCATTTAGTATGATAGTACCTGGAAACTCCTACTAGGACTGAAACACGATTGCACCAGGCACTGTGAAGCACAGAGTCAAAAGTGATCCCTGTGGTGGAGAAGTTTCTAATCTAAATAGACAAGTGATGGATTATATGCCTGTGTGCATCTATATTGATCTGTAATGGAAACTTAGACAGTCTCATGAGCTTGTTTGAGAGGGATATATTTCCAAATTTATCTTGCCTTCCAAGTGTCTATCTCTTTGAAATTTGTCCTTATAGCCTCCTGGAGAGCTGGGCAGGACTGAAGCTGACACTTTTACACTACTCAGGTGCCATCTCATGATTGAACTGCTGATTTCGCCTGTACTAATACTTGGCAGTATGTGGTACTGCTCCATGTAAACTGCTTTGAGTACCAAGTAATATTATATTTTTGGTTGTAATTCTTTTATTTTTAGTATTTTTTCTGCTTTTTCTTTAAATGAAAAATAAAAATTTTTCCTTAGATTTAAAATTGCTTTTTTTAGTACTTGGCTACATCGCCTTTGTCTTCAAATTTTGCCTGTCAGTTTTTCTGGGATTATATCACCACTGACTACAAAACATGGCAAGAATCAAATGGGTCATTGATGTCAAAAAGTAACTGTAATATGATTAATTAATAGAACAATATGAGGATAGTGAGGTTCTTTGGCTACATTACAGTCACAGCACAAAGATCTCCTAAGTTTCAATTATTATATGTCCTGCTGGCTGGCTGAGCTGCAGTGACAGATCATAAAGTAGTTCTGTTTTTCATAGGTCATGCTTTTATCTCTGTCTAGATTTGACTTCTTTTCTGTTTTGTTTTATTTCCTATGTTTAGCACTGCTTTCCACAGGATATACAGTGGATCAAGAAGTCCTTTTTCTCAGTTGGTCTGTTTCCCACCTGTCTTAGCTGTGAACTTTTACTGACATAGTGGCAGTCTTGATTCTTTCTCTGGTTAGATAATCTGCCATTGTTTGTAAGATTACACATTTTCCAGGGTTTGACTTATTCTTCCTAATAATATATCCTAAAAACTATTTTGTCTTCAAACAACCCTGTTTTAATGAAGGGATTATTTGTATGGAGATGTAAATACAATCTCTGTATTTTTTTTTTTTATTGACGCGGGGCAGCACACACACAAACACACACACACATAGACCTTTTGTTTCATTTTAAGTGCAGATACTAGATTTATTAAATTCCTATCTCCTTTCCAGCTGCTAATAGCTGTTGATGAGTAACCTGGACTACATTTTTTTAATAATAAATTCCTTTATTTTTCTCACTAAAAGAAAAGAGAAAGAACATTGCCCCTCTTGTACTCAAACTCAGTTTATTTTTTCACAATTGAACACAGTTGATTTCTTCTCTCTTTTTCCCTTTTTCCTTTTTTCTTTTTTTCCTTTTTTGTTGTTGTTAACACAGGTGTCTAGTGTCCTTTCAGACACTGTTGAGTATTTTCTCCCCTCGAGCTACCATCATCAAAAGGATGTAGGTCTCCATGTAGTTGTGTGTCTTACTTAGTGGTCTAGTTTAGGTGACTTGATTGACCCTTAAAACCAATGTAATCTGAAGAACTGGCCAAATGTAGATTCCACTTCAGGATCTGAATTGCTTCACCCTAGTGGTGATTTGACTGTATCTCCTTCAACTAAAATGGAAGTCTAGCTACAAGTAAAGATCAACATGGTAGTATATACTACTTGTTTTGTAGTTAGCAATTCTAAACTGCAATAAAGGAGCAACTAGTAGCTTCATATTGCTCCCACCGTTATGTGGAATGCTTTTGGCTTGGTAAAATGAAATAATTAAGAATCGAATTTCCTAATATCATTATTTCTACTGTGAATAAAATATAATACGATTGCAATTATATTTATATTTTTATATCTATATTTTATTTGGCTAATGTAAAGTGAGATGAATTCAGCTTTATGAGGACACCATAATGGCACTAAAATTGTTACATGATGGTACAAAACAAGTCTAAATTCAAAGGGATATTTTAGGTGCTGAAATAATTGTTTGAAGAGTGCTTCAATAAATACAGAAATAAAAAGAAATTAATAATGTTCTCTGTTTGTGAAGTCACCAGTAAGTAAAACACCTAAAGAGAAGAGATAACATAAAAATTATATGTAAATCAGTTTAATATGTACAGTATTGATCACATAATCAAATATTTTATGATTCACGTATTTACCATACTTCATATTTGAGATACTTATTTTCTATCTCTATAGACATATATTTTTCTTCTGAAAGTGTCCACTTGTTCATATATATAGTCTTGGAACTATTGGTTCACAGTTGGTCATTCTGGTTATACTAACTCCTGGGCTAGCATGGTAAAACTGACATTATTACACTTAACAGAAGAAGGCTTCTTTTGGCCACAACCTTCAGGGCTCCTATATGTGTTAAACTGTCCTGCTCCTATACACAAAAAAAGAAAGAAATCAATACATTTGCCAGACTAGTTATGTGATCTGGTATCTGGACATTGTAACACCAATCATGTTGAGAACTTATCGTTCAGCTGACAAGCTCTTTGTATGGTCAGCCCCATTTATCCAACTGATGAACTCATATCAACCACACATGTTGATAAATGCAGTTTCCCAATGAGGCCTGGTAAAGTACTCAGCAAAATGGATGTACAAAGGGATATTTTTTTTTTTTTTCCAGAACAGATGAATGGAATACTATTTTTTCCCTCTACACTCTGTTCTTTGGTTTTGGTTTGGTTTGGTTTGGTTTAGTTTTTTTTTTAAAATACATAAGTTTAAACAAGGATATTATTGAAAAATCTAATTATTGCTTTTTTAAAATGAAAAGCAATAATATCACATTTGCAAGAAATAGATGAGATGTAGATCATGAAATCTTTATGAACATGAAATCTCTCAGTGAAATACATCACATCATTTAAAGTTAGCGTTAAATTCAATTATTATTTTTTTGTATTCAGATGCTTCCTACAATGGGATCGATTCTATTGTGGTATATCAATAATAACCGAAGCATATTTCAAAACTATCTCATATAATCACTGATAACATTTTGGGTATGATTCTACAAAAGAATAATATGGTTTCTTGAGTGAAAAAAAAAATTAAAAAGGTTAAAAAAAAAAAAAGATGTAAACAGATAGCTTGAGTAATCCTCTCAGCAGAGATACACATTAACATTTACCTCCATGTAGTTTCTAGAGATAAATTTTACTCTTCTCATCTTGATTCCCTCTTTGCCTTTAGATCCCCAAAATAGTAGGATCTGAGGTTTTGGGACCTTTCTGGTGGTTTTGTTTTGTTGTTGTTCTTGTGTTTCCTCCCTTTTTTTTTTTTTTTTTTTTTTTTTTTTTTTTTTTTTTCAATTAGGGACATGTAGTTTGTCTGGACATGTGGTACAGAAGAACTTTGGCATTAGTCTACCCCTCAGGGTAGTACTAACTACAGCGTTAGAAAATCTTTGCGCATCCAGCAAGCAACAACATAACAGATGGGTGAGTTGGTCACAGTAGCATAGATTTTTCCTTGCATTACCACATCACAGAAGCTTCTGAGAGAAAGCCTCAACTTCACAAAGCCTTAACTTCAAGCAGAAGAGGAATAGAATTTTTCACATCCTTACATTGCCTAAGAAGCTACTCAGAATGAAATGTCACAGTTCTCCTTAGCACAAAAGCAAACGTGGGATATAATTGTTTGTCATCTTTTATTTAAGTTGTAGTTCTATTCAAATTTCAGGCATGCTTAATTTGACCACAGTCGACTGTCTAAACAAGCAAGCCTCAATACTTCTACTGCATCAACAACCAACTTAATAACATCAGCTTACATTTTTACATGAATTTTCTCTAACTTACTGAAAATGGTATTTTCTCTGCTCACTGCCATAGGCTAGTTACCTGTAGTGGAGCTTAGTTTCAGATGTACTGAGTACAAGGAGAAAATCTAGCATCAGACACAAGAATATTGGCAGCAGCAATCTGTGGGAGAGGCTGCCTTATCATAATTCCTGCCTCAGCTTTCTATCTTGCAGTAAATCTGAACTGAAAAAAAAAAAAAAAGGAAAATAATAATTAAAAAATCAGTGATGGAATAGACCTGTTAGAAACTGTGTTTTGATTACACCAATCATCTAGTGAAAATGACATGGCATTGTATAGATTCCCAGCTTTAAGACTGGCTTCAACTTATACTGTGTGGGCAGGTTTAGTCCTAGTGATTTGCTAAACACCATAAAAATAAAATTTAGTAGTGAAGCAAGGAACAGACAGAAGGATATCTGCTAACTTCAGGCACACACTTTATCCATAAGAGCAGCTATATTACTACAGCAGTCTAAAGAGTGTGCTATTACCAGCAATTCAAATTAGCACACTACAAAGTTATGGAAATACCTTTGCAGCCTGGCCTACCCTTTCTCAGTACTTATGTCTTTGTGAGTATTGCCTGCCTCAAAAATCCTTCTGCTTCCAATCTATTTACACTGTTGATACTTTTACTGTCAGCCAATATTCCCCCACATGGTCATCAGACCTAAGCAGAATGCATCACTCATTTCTTTTCTAATTATTTGAGACTACAGTGATGTGTATAGGTACTAATACTCGTTCTGCTGATTCTATTTCATTCAAGATCTTGGCAGTAAATCAGGTAACCCTGAACTGAACTGTTAAATAATCCTACCTTAGTTTACCCTTTCCCTGCCTGAAAAGGTCTCTACTAAATATGGTGTGGCATTCAGTAAGTAACCTCGAACAAGCAGATATGGCCAATATTTGAATCTAGAAGTGTCAAATCCAAAGCTTTGATCATTAAAAATAGCATTCTTGACAGATTACTAAAGTGTGTGCTTCTCAGAAGGCTCAAGTAGAAAGCTATAGGGTAGCATTCTTCATCCAAATGCTGTAAACTTTTTGGGTCTGTATGCTACGGTATAAAAACTATGAGAACAGGCTGCTTTGTGAAGGTTGAGCATTCTCTTTCCCTAAAGGCTAGTATACTTTGTAATAAGCATTTGTAAATGCTCTTTTCCACCATATTTTTCAGTATCATCTTTTGCTCCTGTGTGTGAAAACAATGTATATCTAAGGGTTACACCAACCTCCTGCATGTTAAAAGTCAGTGTTTCCTTAGTTTAGGCTCATTTGTGCAGCCTTCCTTAACATACGCATTATTTGTACTATTTGTTCTTAAATTCAAGCCATCTTCTGTGCCAGATGATCAGAAATTATAAAATTTATTATATTCTCTCCTGTCCCCCCCAGCCAAATATGGGACTTTACTGCAGTGAACACTGAATTTACTGAGATGAAAAGTTAGCGTAATATAGTTCCCGAAATGTAGGTGGTAATGTTATCTTTTCACAGCTACATATACTCCTCTCTTGAGGAGATTTCTTTTAGCTTAAGTCTCAGAGACAGTGCTTTCAAGTCAATATTATCCTGTGATAATTCTTTAAAACTTTATTTCTTTATATTAGCACCACTGGACAATATCCTTCTTTGAGTGAAATGCTATCATTTACCAGTAGCTTATACTCAGACTAGTCCCCGTAGCACAATTCAGAAACACATTTTCTATTTACATTTGTATCTCCCTGCTCTCATTTCACTTCCCAGAGCTTTTCTCCCCTTGCTGTAGTAGGCCTGAATTTTGATGAGTCTAAAACACAAAGCAGTCATCATGAATGACTTATTTAGATGCACAACTTTTAGCATACTGCTGATTCGGTTACTTCATCAGTCAAGTTTCCTGACTACTCTTCCTGAGATGTAGCAGCTCCAGAAGGATTTGGAGAAACACTACAATAGCCTGAGAGTTGCATTTGTTCTTGCTTTTGCTAGCACCCAGCCCTGATTAGAAGAAATGTTTTTGTTAGCTAATTACTTTCACAGCACTGACAGATGGCCAAAGGGTGCACGTGCTAGAAAAAAAAACATAGAGAAAAAGGGTTAATGTTGCAGATCACCTCGTTCCCCTTTTATTTAGGCTCCTCTAAAGCAGTTGATTTAATGCAGTGATTTCTGATTGGGGCTGGAGCAGTGACTGAAGAATCAGGCCCATGAGATTTAGTGACCTCTGGGTGAAGGCACTGCAGGTGTGTGGCTAACAAGGTACTAATTGGGTACCAGAGTGACGATGAAAGCTGTTACAAGCAGTTGGTCAAGGGGCAGCATTGTACCCCAAAGAGCTGCAAGTGCTGAGCTTCATGACTGGGAGGAGAGGCAAGCTGTACTCCTAGCTGGTTTATTGCTGAATCTTGCACTGTGAGTGTCTTCAGTGGGAGGAGCAGTCTTTGGCTGGCAGTGCTCCTCTGTGCTTTTCATGCAAACTGCTCAATCTGAGAGAAAATGTAGACATTTAATTAATGGATGTGGATGTGGCTCAGTGAGTTATGTTTTCTTAAGAGTACAAATAAAGAAGCAAAATCCTTCAGCAAGAGTATACAGATTCTGCATCTTTCTTTCTTCTGAAATCTTGAGCAAGTTGTGATGTCTTAATTTCTCTGTTGTGTTTCTCCTTCTCCCCCAATTTTACATTGTCAGTTCCGTGAAATCTGCTCCCCCTTACTCCTGCCAGTATAGAAAATGCTCGAGTCCCTGTCGTAGTTTATCCCCGCTCAGGCTCAAGCTACACAGTCTCTCTCACTCCCCCCACCCTCCAAGGAACAGTGAGAGATAATATGAGAAAAAAGGCTCGAGGTTTGAAATAAGAGTAGGGAGAGATCCTTAAATTTACCATTACAGGCAAAACAGACTCAACTTGGGGAAAACAAATTATTTATTATTTAAACAAAAGCAGGGTAATGAGAAAGAGAACAAGATAACTTCCCACCCACCCCTCCCTCTTCCTGGGCTTTACTTCATTTCAACTTTCTCTATCTCCTTCCCACAACCCAAGGGACACAAGGGGGAATAGGGAAAGGGGGTTACAGTCAGTTCATGATTTGTTGTTTTTCACTGCTCCTTCCTCCTTGCAGGAACTCCTCACATTCCTCCCCTGTTCCAGGCTGGGGTCCCTCCCACAGGCCACAGTCCTTCGTGAAACTGCTCCAGCATGGGTCATCTCTTCCACGTCCCTCCAGAACGGCTGCCCCAGTGCGGGCCCTCCACGGGCCACAGCCTCCTTCAGGCCTCCACCTGCTCTGGCGTGGGGTCCTCCGTGGGCTCC
>WHYT01017946.1:217325-252384 GCA_009806455.1 Tetrax tetrax
TTTTTTTTTTTTTTTTTTTTTTTTTTTTTTTTTTTTTTTTTTCCTGTTCTTACATAGTGTCTGAGTACTTTGATATTATTAAACAGGGAAGGGAAGATCTGGTACCAGTAGAAAGTGGCACTGATCACTGTACTTCATCACTTACATAAACACATTTACATAATGACTGATACTGATATAACTATATAGACAAAAGCAGTCATATAAGACTTTAATAAAATTTTTTATACAAAGTCCAACAATTCTCCAAAGGCAAGCTCTGAATGAACCTTTGAATTAGCTTCGTTAAAATAATTATTCTAAACACTTCATTTTATTTTAATAAAAAGTAGATAAGAGCCATTCAACCCACTTCTACATATTCTAGGCTTTGATCAGCTGTGTAAGACAAGGAAGGAATTATTTTAATGTTGATGTTTTTTTCTTTGCTAAGTACTGTTTCAGCAACTATATATACCTGACATTGTTTCTAAATTCTAGCTGCGGGAAAATATTATTTTGGCTTCTTTATTGTTTGGCTCAAACACTTAAAGATCTAGTTTTTAAAATTAAATACGTTCAAAGCCTCATTATTACTTCTAGCTTCCCCAAGAAACTAGAAATGAACTTTTAAAATAAATTTTCTTTTTTTACACTCAGTAATTCCTCATGTGTTAAGATCAGCTCTTCCCTACAGCTATAACCTAATCGGCATGCAGAGTTCTGATTATGAAATACAAGTAATTTGAGGGAAATCTTAATGCAATTTACATTAGTAATTCTAGTTACTTGCTAAAGATTCTAAGTTGCTCCTTTAAAAAAAAAAGAAAAAAAAAATTCTGCTATGCAAATGAGCTGTACTTATATTCTGCTTGTGAAGCATGCAATAACACTGCAAATTGCAGAGTTTTTCAAAACTGAAAGGAAGAGAGCAACAGAGAAAACAGTGAGTGGATGAAGACCTTGTGTGTAAAAATGTACTGACTCCACCAGAGTCAACTTCAGGTAAACACCTTCTTGGGAAATAATTAGGGACAACTTAACTGTACCAGTAATGAAGGCCTTAGTAAATTGCAAGTTTTGAATGATGATACATTTCAGGCTAGACAATAATTGCAAGATCTCTGATAATATTTCAGACTCTTCACTTAGGTATGGAAATTAATCAATGTACAACAACAACAAAAAGATTACAACTGTCCATCTCTTGACGTGTTCTTTCTGCAAGGTTTCACTTGCTATGAATCTTTTGCTGCAGTGGCATCTCTGCTTCAAATAAGATTGATTAAAATGAAATTATTCAGTCTCCTGACCCATGGTAAATTTCATGAGCTGCAATTGGTCTAGTAGTTCAGCTGTGGGTACAACCTGATTGGCTATAATTTAGGTTTATAGTCCCTTTAAAAATTAGAATGGGGAAAAGAAGGAAAGAAAGAAAGAAAGAGAGAGGGAAAGAAAGAAGGAATGGACAACAGTTAATATTTTGAGCTGCAGAAACTGCAAATTTTTAAATAAAATATTTAGAATACTTACAAAGTTTAATACAAACCATATGGATGATGCCCTTCAAGAAAACAAAATGCACCTACAAAACTGGTAATTTCGATCTAGCCTTCCCATGACTAAATAGTGCCTGCTTCAATAACAAAATGAAATCATCCCAATTTTGAGATTTTGCTGTTGTTGTGTATTTTAGTTTTTTTTTTTTTTTTTTTTCCTAGTGTCCTTAAGAAGAACTTTCTAATACTGAAGGGTACAGAAAAATAGATGACAAAATTTCCTGCTTGAATCAAGTGATTTAGTAGAGTTACGGTTTCACCCACAGAGTGTGAGCACACGTAGAGTACTGTTTAGGGTAACTCTTGCCTACACAGACTTTGAGCTAAAAGGGTTTTGTTTTTTCCCTCTAGAAAAGAGCTCTTCTTAATGCTTCAACTGGTTGATATCGGCTTCTGGAACCTTTGGCCATAGAGACTTTTGACTTTATACCTTCCCTCACTTAGCTCTTCTGGGCAATAAAAAGTGTAAATGACTAATTCTTCCAGCATGATTTAAACTTTAAATACTTTGCCTTGCAGGAAAAAAAAAGGAAGACAAACACTGAACTAAAGCACTTCTGTCCCCAAAGGCTCTATTTTTAGAAAAGAAACAGGTATAGACCCCATGCATATGGGACATTTGTTTGTCAAATGTGTATTAAGCCAGTTGCATTAATATCACATATTTGATCTTATCATACTTTCTCTCCTGTAGTCACAAGAGATTCTGCTGCTTCTGATGCTCAATTAACAAGTCCCTTTGCAACCGGTTCCTGGAGTCAGAACTCCAAGAGTCATCTATCCTGCACAAAATTGTCTTAGTACTACATGAAACTCCACACTCCACAGATACTCACGTACACTGAAACATTAGTGAAAATATAGGAAAGAAATATGAATGCCTATCCCTGACTTCTAAGATCTACTCATGTTTTGACATATGAAGAGCTATTTCTCACAGATGTTTCTGCTACAATTCAGCCTGAGCATAATGGAATCAAAGAATCATAGACAGATTGAATGGTTTGAGTTGGAAGGGACCTTAAAGATCATCTAGTTCCAACCTCCCTACCATGGACGGCAGTACCTTCCACTAAACCAGGTCACTCAAAGCCCCATCCAGTCTGGCCTTGAACACTGCCAGGGATGGTGCATCTATCACATCTCTGGGCAGCCAGTTCCTCATCAGCCTCAAATTGAAGAATTTATTATTTATGTCTAATAAAAACCTACCCTCTCCCTGTTTAAAGCCATTATTCCTTGTCCTATCACTACGTGTTCTTGTCAAAAGCCCGTCTCCATCTTTCTTGTAGGCCCCTTTGAGGTACTGTAAGACTGCTATAAGATCTCCCTGGAGCCTTCTCTTCTCCAGGTTGAACAACTTTCTCAGCCTTTTTTCATAGAAGAGGTGTTCCAACCCTCCTCCAGAATCACTCCAGCTGTTCAGTGTCCTTCTTGTGTTGGGAGCCACAGAGCTGGACACAGTACTCCAGGTAGGGCCTTACAAGAGCAGAGTAGAGGGGCAGAATCACCTCCCTCGACCTGCTGGCCACACTTCTTTTGACGCAGCCCAGGATGCGGTTGGTTTTCCGGGCTGCAAGTGCACATTGCCAGGCCATGTTGAGCTTCTCATCAACTAACACTCCTGTCCTGACTTTATTTAGTGAGGGGGGGGGGCTACAGTGGCTTCTGCTGGAAGTTGTTTCCCCTTTGTCCAGTGGACTCATCTGGGCTTAAGGCAGACCCACTGCTGGCCAGGGCTGAGCCAACTGGTGGCAGAATGTTCTCTCATAACACCTCTGTGATAATGTATTTAAGAAGGGGAAAAACAGGAAAAAAAACAAAGAAGTGAAAACGTGAAGAAGCTAGATCTGGGGTAGAGACAGGGAGGCACGAGCCTTGTGGGTCTTGTGGCTCTCACCCTCTGGCCTCCCACCGGGTGGCCATCTGGGCCCAACTCGTCTTGGCCTGGCTGCAAGAAGTGGAGATAAGATGTTAAGAGACCCTGAGAGGCATCTGTCTGAGCCAATTGTGAATAATTTTTTTTTGTGAGAGGAAGAGCTGCAGACACCAAAGTCAGTGCAGAAGCAGGGGAGCAGTAATGCTGTTCCCGGTAGAGATTCCCCTGAGGCCTGTGGTGTAGCCCATGGTGAGGCCGGCTGTGCCCCTGCAGCCCATGGAGCCCACGGAGGAGCAGAGATCCCCCTGCAGCCCTTGGAGGCCCATGGAGGAGCAGAGATCCCCCTGCAGCCCTTGGAGGCCCATGGAGGAGCAGAGATCCCCCTGCAGCCCATGGAGGCCCACGGAGGAGCAGAGATCCCACTGCAGCCCGGGGAGGACCCCATGCTGGGGCAGCTGGTTCCTAAGGGACTGCACGCTGTCCAAAATGACCCATGCTGGAGCAGTTTATGAAGGACTGTAGCCCATCGGAGGGACTCCAGGCTGGAGCGGGAGAGGAATGGGAAGAGTTCTTCCCCCGAGGAGGAAGGAGTGACATAAAGCGACAAGTGATGAACTGACCATAACCCCATTCCCTATTTCCCATGTGCCACTCTGGCAGGAAAGGAGGTAGAGAAAATGTTAAGCCCGGGAAGAGGGAGGAGTGGGACAAAGTTATCTTGTTCTCTTTTTCATTATCCTGCTCTGGTTTTATGAATAAATGAATAGTTTTCCCCAAGTTGAGTCTGTTTTGCCCATAATGGTAACTTTAAGGATCTCCCCGTGCCCTTATTTCAAACCTCGAGCCTTTTTTCTTTTTTTACCTCTCCCTATTCCCTTGAGGGTTTGGGGAGTGACAGAGTGACTGTGTAGTCTGGTACTGAGCAGGGCTAAACTACAACAATCCCCAAGTCCTTCTTCTTATGGCAGGTTTCAATCCGTTCTCCACTCAGTCTATATTGTGCCCTGACCCATGTGTGGGACTTTGCACTTGGAGTATGTTGAATTCTTTGGCTTTTTTTTTAAGAATGCCAAGGTTGTTAAAATTACTTTTACTACAAGTATTACAATAATCTCTAGTGGTAGACACTATTTAGATACTAAGGTATTATCCTTAAACAAGAGGTTTTAAGGCTTCAATGTGGAGATCCCAGCAGTCTGTGAACTAAACTATATGGACATTGCAGAAGTTAATAACTAAAGAAAGTTTACACCTGTAAACTCTTTTCAGTCTTTGAGGAGATCTTAAATTCCAATTGAAAATATTAGCAAGAACATGGCAAGTAATTGGAGTCCTTTCCCTATTCTGAAATGGTTGCAGGCATCCACTTTTAAAATTTTCTGGTATAGAAGAACATGAAGGAACCATAAATTGCTTCTCTTTAATACTTGCACTGCAGATGTAATCAAACACCTCAATCAAAATCAAGTCTTTCTGATATTGGACATTATGATGATAATACCCTAACTTTAACCAATTGTCTGATATATTTTTCTAAACCTCATAATATATCACAGTG
Organism: Tetrax tetrax; assembly: GCA_009806455.1. NCBI lineage: Eukaryota > Metazoa > Chordata > Aves > Otidiformes > Otididae > Tetrax > Tetrax tetrax. Next base: position 222,301 of record WHYT01017946.1, read on the forward strand.
ATATTAGAAAACTGAAAGTGGCGAAGTGAAGCATTAAACAGTACCATCTGTTTGCTTTTTATGCAGCATTCTTTTATGTATTCATAACACCTACTAGATTTGATCCTATACAAAGGATAGGTACAGAAGAAGCAGGAAGTGTCCAGTCTTAAAGAGACCAACAGCTGCACTTGTGAGAACATGAGGTTACATGGACTGATGTCAATTCTTCTCAGTAAGAATTTTGAAAATACAATTAAGAAATTCCAGAAAGACATAAGAAATACTAGTGACTCCATATGGTCTGCGTTCTTGTTTGAGATTAGGAAGTTAAAGTGTTCAAAAGCAAGAGGCACTTTCCCTCTGACTATTTGCCCAAACTCCGTACAACAGGAAAGCCAGGCAGCCTGTTATGTCAATCTGCTTCCACAGTCTCTTTGTTAGGTGCTGTACTGAACCAGACAAGTTCTGGGACAAGACTGAGTGTGATTTCAAAGACCCAGGACAAAAGAATCACAGAATTATTGATGTCTGTGATCCACACAAACATCAACTTCCTCAGTCAGCCAAAGGTCAGTGAAAATCTCTCAGACCTCATAAAAGAAGTTCTACAGGCTAATTTACCCCCTTCCTGAGTAAGTAAGTTTCCCTTCTCTCCCAGCCTGTGTATCAGCAGGGAAGAAAAAAGTTTTGAAGATAAAAGCCTTTGTGCAGCAAGTGGAGAGGAAAGACAAGAAACGTCTGGTGAAAGGAAATATGTATCAAGTATACATTAAAAAAATCCCACTCTAGAACTTTTTCTATTTTTCAGTTAAAAATAATGTTATTTCAAATCAAATTCAGGTCAAAATATTTAGTCATTTGCAGTTCTTCAAATGAGCTACTAAATGACAAAAAAAAAAAAAAGTAAAACAATTCTTTCACTAATTCTCATATTTTTATAAATGATTTCTTCTTATTAGGCCATTTTTCAAATTCCAGTCAAGCATTATGCTTTATTGGAAGATAAAAAACAAACAGCAACCATTTTTTCTAGAATTAATTTGGTCAATACTGTTTGTTTATTATGCAATATAGGAACAATGAAACCATTTAAAAAAAAAAAAGAACTAACTTTGAAGAAAAGAATTCTCTGTTATTGTTTGTTTTGTTCTGTTGTTTTTGTTTTTGTTTTTTAAAGGACTAATAAGGAAGTACAGTTTTACTACTTTTGTTATTGGTGCCATAAAACTGTACTTCAATGGTTGGGAAATACAATGCAATTGACCATGTTATGGAAATGCATTAATATGAGTTACTGTATTTTTTCATATGTAATTTGAAATTATGTAAAGATGTAAAACTATCCTATGGCAGAATGTAAATCTATGAATTACAGTTTTATTATTTTAAATTAAACATTTATATGATCAAACGGGATTAAAAAAATAAGACTTTGGCCCAAATGTCTTAAACATCTGGAAAAGCTTGGCTACAAACTAAACTTGAGTAAGTAGACAATGCTGCTAGACTGACATGAGATATTGTATTACAGATATTGACTTTTATTCCTGTAAACAGTGGGAAAAGAAAAGAAAAGAAAAGAAAAGAAAAGAAAAGAAAAGAAAAGAAAAGAAAAGAAAAGAAAAGAAAAGAAAAGAAAAGAAAAGAAAAGAAAAGAAAAGAAAAGAAAAGAAAGAAAAGAGAAGAAAAGAGAAGAAAAGAAAAAAGAAAAGAAAAGAACAAAGGCAAAAAAATGTAGTTCATAAAAATGGTCATTTAGTAGTAAATATAAAGGACTTTGCTGAGGATAGAATAATCAAATGAGAAATAGACATTTAATAATTCCTTGAAAGGAAGTGTTATTTCCAAGGGAGAAACTCTCTTTTGTTCCATCTCTCCCTGCACAAATATGGAAGATAAATAACAAGGGAAATACACAGAAATAACTAGGTGAGTCATTAAAGTACCAGATGGAGATATAGATGAACTATAACAACAACTATACTGTAAGTGAAATTTTACAAATAAAATGTTTTTATAGAAAGTAGATACTTTAATAAAACTACAAATAGGTTAAAAAATCTGATAGTTTTTATTTTTGCTTTTTATTGCTTGATAAGTTTTCCATTTTCTTGATGACCTCCAAGTATTAAAATTTCCAGTTTGTTTATTCACTTTCCCTTTTTTCTTGTCTTTATTCTCACTTTCTTGTCTCACAACAACTTTTTAAGTAGCAAAATGAAGAAAAAGAAAAGAGAAAACTGGAAAAGTAAAGACCAGGTTAAATCCCATCTTAGCCTCCCACCACTATTTCTTTCTCTATTATTTTATATTTCAAAATCTGCACAGGATTTTTTTCAGTCAGCTAGTATTTTTCTCAGACAAACCTGAGAAATCAAAATGACTTTGAGTCTTTCACTATAAATCTTTCTCTTTTTAAAAATTAATTGATTCACATGATTCGTGAAATGCTTGCAACCATCAGCTTGTAATTAACATTTTCAGTCTTGGCTCTTATTTTATATTAAGTCTTTCATATGATCATTGAGACACGTGTGTTAAAGCACATATGACACACTCTGATAGGTTAGATGATCTCTCTCTGATTAATGTCAATATGTTCTAATGTTTGGTTTTTATTACATTAAAGTACAAGTTACTTATTGGAAGAAGCTTGACATTAAAAAAAAATGTTTAATAAAAATGTTTAATAAAAATATATACTAACAAAGAAAAGAAAAGATCAATTACAGGAAAGGGGCTGAAATAAATAGTCATCAGAAAGAAATTCGATTAAAACTTGTTCAAAACACAAGTTTTGGAACTAATGGAGAACGCGTGAGTTGATTACAAATGGTAAAATGCTAGGGAAAGAATAGAAAAGAAAGGAGGAGGTATACTTAATATTAATTATAATGGTTTGCTGTTCAGATCTGGCAAAAACTCTACATTCATTTTACCATCAGGTTTTTTTTTCATAATTTCTGCAATTACTGGTACTTTGTTTTCAGGATTTCTGTTTTTCATGATTCCTAAAATTCAAGGCAGACTTAATCTATGAGTGTCCAGTGAAAAACATAAACTGGAGCTGAGAGAGAGGAGAGAAAGAAAGAAGTCATGAGTAATATTGTACTGACTTTGCTCTCAACCTTCTTTCAGTATGTCACTACTATTGCTGACGGTATGTGGTTGCTTTAGCTAACTACATTCTCATATTAATTCTCTCAGGACACACAAATCCAGCCATCCCATCTCAGTCTATTACCAATGTGCACAAGATTTTTCAATGATAATGATGATCTTTACCCCATATCACATTTTATGCATCTGCTGTATTCAACAGGAGTCACCCAACAGAACCTTGCTTCAGAAGCTGCAATGGAAAATTAAAAAAATCCTTAAGCTGGTTTCAAATCCTATTTCAGAAAGTGCGCAAAGTTTGTCATTACGGATGTTTGTGTCAAAGAAAGATAGATGTTTATCTGCTGTTTGTGTCCTGATGTGCAGAATAGTTTCATCCTAACTTCTCTCAAGTTTCCCTTTTGAATGCCATGAGATATTAATAACTATTTCAGAGACAAAATAGCAGCCACATAGGGCCAATATTGAAAAAATCATAAAACAAACAAAAGCAATAAGATACAGAAACTGGGCTTTATTTCTGCTTTACAAGGTGATTTTATAAATCTTAACCCTTAAACCTATATTCCCTGCATTTTTGGACTGAGAATCACAGCTGTTTTCCTCCCACCTTCTTTTCTCTCCAGTGGCAACCTGCACGGCCCTGGGGTTTGAAGCCATCATTTAGTATGTTTGTTCCCATCCTCTTCCACTCTGGTACAATTAACTTCCTGAGCTATATGTGCTGTTTGGACAAGTGAATAAATCCTGAAGTTAAATTCTGAATGGATCCTGGTGTTTTGGGTTGGCTCCATGCAACCAAATGATCAATACTTTTTCCCTTGCAGTTCGTTTTTTATCAGAGTATGCAGCTTCCCACTAAGGTTCATAACCTTGGCGGTCATCTTTCATCCTGAACTGTCTTTGATTATAATTTTACATCACACAAATCTCATTCTATCATCTCCAAAACATAGCAAGGCTGCGACCAAAGCTGTCTCAGGATGATGCCAAGTCAATAATTCATACCTTTATTACATCTCTGCTGGGTAGCTGTAATTCAACCTAGTTGTTGTAATTGTAGCATGCTAGCACCTGTAGATTGGTGTGCCTGAAGCAGTTCCATGTCCAACAATTGTTCCGTGCCTTTTACAATCTTATCTACGTGTCTAATGCTTCTGTAATATATAGCAAATGCCTACCACACCTTTGCAGAGATAAAGAATTTATGTCACTTAAGATTTTAAATCCTTCCTTATGAAATACCACAGCAGAAAGGTAATATTTTTTAGACCATCAATTATGCTCAGGTTTGTATTCCCTTCCCTCCCCTTTTCTCTCCTTTCCCTTTTCCCCTTGCTTCTCCCCTTCCCCTTTCCCTCAGAATCGCCCAAAATATTTCTTATTACATCTGTTGCATTTCAACCTTTCTGCTACTACATGGGGAAACATAAAAATTTTCTTAAAGGCCATTAGAATCAGTGGTCTGAACTCTCAAACTAGGATATGAGTGATCTTCAAATGATGAAAAAGTATGCAGAGGCATAAAGGGATATTATCCATTTTGGCATTTGTTCTTGTGAACTTATCTTATTACTATCTTCTCTTTTGTTTTTATTTTCTGGGGCTGTTGCCCACGACAAAATCACTGGTGGAACTACCTTTCATACAGATACACAAAAAGCTAGCAATGAATTCTTAAAAAATACTACAACTCTATCCATGTCCTTGCACTTCTCGCTCTGTAGGAATACAAAGTGAAAAACAGAAGTTAGAATATAAAGTATAAAGCAAAGCTTTATTCTTGCAGTTGGTTACCAGCCTGTAGTGTTATATGGTATTATTCTGTTCCAGATACAGGACTTAATTTTGCCTTTTTTGAACATCATTATGTTTTATGAAAGTTTTATGAAAGAACATTTCTGCAACCTGTGAAGTAACCTCTGAGTCATAGTGCTTCCTCTCTCTCCAGTTTTATGTCATCCAGAAACTTGCTGAGAGAAAATTGTCCCCCATCATTCTATAGTATGTAGGGAAAGGATGGTCCGTATTATTCATGTCACTATGAATGCAAAACGGCCAGCCATAACACTTTACCAAAACCGAACTTCAAACAAAGCAAGTAAACTTGTAAGCAATTGTCTCTCTGGGATGATTTTTAATTATTTTATTTCTTTCTGTTTAAGATTTTTTTTTTTTTTTCAGGACATCTTTCTCATTTCTGTAGAGTAGCACACAATGTTGAAGCTTTATGGTCCGCTGCCAATGAATCTACACTTGTACACTGGAAGAGCTGCACTTCAAGGATATGTCACCTATTTGCAGCTTGGGGTGGCAACGAATTGAAATGCAGGTTTGAATGAAAGTTAATTTTACTTTATGCTCAAGTTCTGTTTCTTTCATTTCTGTATTAGACAATCTCTATTTAGTGCTATGAATTTGTCATGTCTCACAAAACTAATTTAATTTCTTCAATCTCTGCTTCCTATATCTGTGTGGTTTTCTGACAGTAAAACTTGGTCTCTTTGTATAAATTTGCACTCATTATCATCACGGAAAGAGGCTGGAACAACATGCACTAGAAGTATCCACACACATGAAACAGAAAGTCACATTTTTTTTATAATAAAAATCATAATTTTGAATAATTTTATGTATTTTACTGAGCAGATCTGGAGTTGATAACTGTGCCTATTTAGAAAATTACATGACAACCCTCATTACAGTTAAGTATGAAACTAGTACTCCCACTTCTAACACATGGAAACAGTGAGTTGCCAAAGATGACTCGTGGCATAGTCCAGGCCTACGAAAGTCTGTCTTTGCTCCAGGAGCAGCTGAAATGCTGGCCTTCCTGTAGTAGCCAAAATAATATATAAGAGGAACACAGGCTCTCTGTGAATATACCCACAGTATATCAGCCAGCATCACACAGTTTACATTTTAAAGCATATTTATCACAATTGAGTCAAACAGGGCAAAATTCCCAAACCAATCTATAATTTACAACCCAGCATTTGGGACCCTGGCAACTCAGTAATTATTTGGCTTCTGCTTGTGTGTGTATGCATGTGTGTTTATTATTTTATTTATTTATGTGAGATGTGTGCTCACGAGTTTTATTTTGGAGGCTTATGATATAAAGGCTCTGTATGTGATTTATTAAAAACAAATGATGTAGCTAAAAGAAGATTATATTCACTCATAATGGAATGAGGTGCTTGCCAGAGCCTGGAAATGGAATACTAACTAGTTGCTTTGTGAAAGCTGCTAGCTGAAGAGCTGTTTAATATAAGCTGGCTTTGCTTGGCTTTTAGCTGGGGAGCCTATTTTCTTTCCATTTTTAGTACATTTTGTACCTTTTGGGTGTTGTTTTCTTGTTTAGTCTCCTTAGGTTCCATCCTCTAACCGTTTTTCAGTACACTGCACTGAGAAAACAGACAAGAGGAATGGGTCTAATGAGACAAATGTGTTGTGGCCAAGTCCGTGTAATTGCTGCTTCCTAATGGATTGATGCTCATTTAAATCAACAGAGAAACATGTGGATTCTGCAGACAATCAGACATTCAGCTGATTCCCTGGGTGGAAGAGGTGCCCAGGCAGGAGACGTCTGGAACTGGGCTGCGACATAGCAGCTTGGGGTCATTTAGGGATTAAAATAGATTCAAACATCCCAATTCTGCATTCAGAGGAGCAGATTGCATTGAGAAACCACTGATGGGGATAAGATGAAACTATGTCATCAGAATAATACTCAGCTGAATATCTTTCAGGAGTAACTCTTTAGTTTTAAGCTTCCACAGGTTCTTAACACACTGCAATCTGAAGGCTTAGGAGGAATTGAATGGTGATTCTTGGTACTAAAATGTCTTGAAATGAGGCAGCTGGCTCCAGTAGTGGAAATGTCAACGTTGAGATAAATGTCTATGTTCCCTGGGATGAGCTGGGACATTTCTGTCCACAGTGTTTCATTCACAAGTATTAACACTGTAAGAGTGGTGACATTTAGGCCAGATAGCAATATCAGCTACAGAAGAAGAGGTTGTCACTGAAATCTTTTCCTTTCCTTGAGATAAGTTATTTTTCTGAAGTTTGCCATTCAAAAAGTACCAGGACATAAAAGGTGAACTACCCTTATTTAACCTACACAGTTATCTTATGTATATGTTATAAAAATATTTTGTATGTAGCTGAGAATTAGCTGGTTTTTCTTTTTTTTTCTTTTTTTTTTTTAATGGCAGAAGATACTGTAAAATCTCTTATTCACCTCCTTTTTTTAGTCTGCAGATGAGACTTCAGACTTCTTTTGCTTCCAGGAGCTGGTTTTGAATACAGGGCTTGAGTCTTGCAGGTGTCAAGAAAAGGAGAAAAGATCTCCACATGCTAAATTCAAAACAAGCTCTCAGTGTCGACAAGCATACCACAGTGACAAAGCTAGGAAAAAAAAAAAAAAAAGAAAGAGTGAGAGTGAAGTAAGCAAAGTGAGATTGGTATGTCTTGGTAACAAAGAGATTAAGAAACTCATGTGAAAGACAGTAAAGGCATTAAAGTGTCTCTTTATCCTCTACCCACACACTTGATCGATCTAATGAAAAATTACCATATGATTGAAATGTCTTATTTTGGATGATAATTTACACAATTGTTTTGAATAAAGTTAATCCTTGCAACAAATAATAAAATCAAAAGTAAAAAGGAAGAATGCATATATATTTCAGTGTAACTTCCTTTTGCCTCTTTTTATATATTGGTAAAGGATGAAAAACACTGTTACTTTTTCTGCATGGGACACACAGAGTCTTAATTTATCTGAGATGTTTGGGTGGAAGTAGCAAGAGAGAAGATTATTACTGCAATTGCTATTATTACCATTATAGTTATCATAATAGTCACCATCAGTGTCGCATACACCACAAAAAGATGCTAGCCAATCATTTTGATAGCTGTGTTAAGCAGGATGTGGAGTAAACAGGAAAAATAAATCTCACCATCTGTTTAACGCTATGCTCTTCTTGAAATTCTACTGATAACACAGAAGTACTGTATTTCCAGAATGTTCCTTGTAAAGTATTTGCTAGCAAGCAATCTGTATTTATTAAGTGTGCACAGTATCTTTCCACTGATGACATGCTGAAGATATATTTAATATTGATATTAAAATATCTTTAATAGATTGATTTCTTACTTGCCTTTACTTATTGATTCTACTCAGAAAAATGTCTATTGTCATCCACAAGGAGGGTCCTGAACAGAAAAATTTAATAGAAGTTAAACTTATCTATCAGTATAGAATTATGCCTCTGAGTTTACCGATTCATACATGCATCTTGTCAAAGGTTTATCTTCTCACAACAATTTGCAGATCTATGATAATCAGATTCAAAATATATTAAGATATGTTTCTCTAATTCATTGACTTAAAATTTATCTACATTTTGCAAAGTCACCTTAAGGTCTTAAATTCCTCATAGGTCTAATCAATTTAAAGGAAACTTTTTGTCAAAATAAGTGGAGCTTAAATTCCTGATATTAATGAAATCTGCAAGTTACCAGGAATAAAAAATTGTCAAGACAGAATTTAACTAGCTGATAGCAGACCTGACAGAAATGTACTCAAAAGTGTGACACATTTGGAGGGGAGGTGGGAGTAGGATCTGAGGAAGTATCTAAAGATAGGTTACAGATATTCTGTGAAATTGTTAATAGTATCTATTATCAGTTCCACTGGTATAAATTAGGACCTTTGATAAAGCCATTGGAGCCACACTGGTATACAGTGAAAATAGATGAGAAGAGAATCAGCCTTCTAGAGTGACTGAAATTTTAAATATTCACCATGGAGGAATTGCAAGTATTTTAAAGTATCAGTTTTCTCTCTCTTGATCTGTAGGGAGTAGTACTAAAATTTGGTCGGATGAGCATCAGTAAACCTGAGTTATGGCATTATATGTGTGTATGCTATTTAAACAGAAAACATATAGGTACACTGTGTCTTCCATCTGTCTTTGTTTTATCAGAATTTCACTGAAATATATGGATTCAAAATTCAATAACTTTCAATGCAGATATTTCCTGGTAGCCAGGCGATCTTAGCTACCAGTACATAAAAAAGCTACAAGATTCATTAGTCGTCATTTTGAGCTTGGAAGTATGTCCCCTGGCAATGACAGATCCTAGCAGCAGAAATACAGCTCAACCCAATAAGATATAGACTGGATCAAGAGAAAGCATTTCCTGCAAGGAACTGTGATTTCCTTTTTAAATGACTTCTGTCCTGAAATTTAATACTAGTAACAGCATTTGAATTGAGGTAGAACCTAAGGTCTTAATGGAGATAAAGGCCTCATATAGCTGGGCATATGATTTCACTTGCCCAGAGCCCAAGTCCCTCACATACTGAAATCCACAGGTGTGTCTTCCTTGTCCGCAGACAGTCACTTTCATGAGCCCTTCGCAGTCATTGTACTGCCCTTCGCTCTTGCTCCTCCTGTGAAGGTTTGAAATAATGGCACTGTGGCTTAGAAAGGAATATACCCTCAAATTTGGCCTGGTTTCAGCAAAGAGATTTAAAGTTTCTCTCTGCAATTCAACGTAAAAATGCCATTTCCTCAATACTAATAGTTTATTTTGATGGTATAAAACATGGTCTTGTCTTTATGGATTCTAAGATTATTATTTTATCTAATCTTGCAAATTTTTAAATCTTGCAAATAAGCAAACAAACAAACAAATCCAAATAAACTACAACAAAAAGAATACATATGGGACAAAGGAATGTTTACTGACAGTCGGGGCCGTTTGACTAATTTTTGAATATTTTGTCTCTTGTTAATATATTTGTCCTCAGTTTCCTCTGGGAAATATTACCTTCAAGCATTTTTTTTTTTTTAATAAAACCTTAACTATAGTTTAAATTAATAAATATATCCAAGGGAAGCTTTTAATTACAGAGCAGGAAAGTTGTATCTCAAATCCTCTCCAATACAAGTAGGCTTCTCAATACTCTTCAAACTTTATCTCTTGATAAAGAAATTTAAATCAAAGGGAATCACAGAAAATTAAAGCACTACAAATAGGTTTATAAAAATTATTTTCTGACTTAGTTGTAGGAAAAATAAGCAGAAGATAAATAAAACAGTAATATGGACTAGGCAAAACTAAATGCAAAGTTTCTTTCTCTTTTTTTTTTCTTTAGTGAAATGTTACATTTTGTTATAAAGTACAAGTTAGTTGTCAGATACCTGGAAGAAGAGTTCAAGATGCAAAGCAATTTCCTTAGAACAGCTTTTGCCTTTTATCCCAAAGAAGCAGAACAGCTTCAATTCGCTTCTGTCTTTGACAACATTTGAGCAATATAGCTCACCTCTTAAAAGAATGTTTCAACATTTTTATCTCTTGGATAGCTGAAGAAAGATTTCTCCATCTCTTTTGTTTTCATTGTTCCTTTTTTTACAAGTAACTGAAATTCAGGTATCTCACAGAACCACAATTTTTAAAATTCCTCTCTCTCACCTCGAACTTAAAAAGTGACTATGTTGGCTCATTCCAAGAGGAAGAAGGATTGAGGAAAATCTTCCTCTGAAAACCTTGTCATCAACATAGTGAGAGGCAGGTATCAACCACTAAATCACCTACTCTCGTGAGTTAAGACTTTAATCCAAAGCATTTGCTTATTGCCTTCCAGAGCAGTGACCTATTTACTCCTAAACTCAAAGTATGAATTTCAGCGTTAGTACTATTAAGTGGTAAACAGAGTCATAAGGTGAGAATAACAATAATTTCTAGTCATAGGTGGACCTCCAGGTTCCAGTATTTACTTGAATTATTTTTATTTATTTACAAAAATGAAACAGTTTTTCTATAAGCTTTATTTACTTCATCATTTAAGAAGCCTTTCGAAGGATTCTAAGTGGGGGTTAGGCTGCTCTTGAACTGGAAACATTAATATCTTATTAATATCATTATTAATACTAGTTGAAAGTTTTTGATTGTTGAGTTTTTTTTTTTAGCTGATAAAAAGTTTGAACAAAGATGAATTAAATTTGGAGTTAGGCTAAAAAATTTATTTGGTATGTGGAAATTATGAAAATGAAATTGAAAAATGTCATTGGCTTTATTGAGGAAGAATGTCAAATTATCATCATAAAGAATAATAATAAAAAAAAAAAGTAAGTACATGCATTTGCATAATTTGCCATCTCAGTTACTTCTCTTACTTTTGGGCCTTTCTTCTGTCTTTCATTGCACTATCTTTCCTTTTTTTTTTTCCTGTGCAGTGAGTCTCCTAAATTAATAGATACTTTCTTTTTGTTTCAGATTTTAACCAGACATTCTTACCAATAATTGTAACCAACTTTCCTCTACCTCTGACATAATTTTTTTTTTTAATATACTTTTTTATTAGAAGCCAAATATCCAAATCATCCATCCCTTTTCCTATCTGAAAACCTCACCTACTGTTTGATTTGGTGTACTTACCTTACTGACTTTCTCAAGCCAGCACTGACATGCAGCTGCTCATGAAGTCTGGATATTGCTGTTTGTGAGATCTAGGCAAGAGGTGACAACTCACATATGCTGATTACAATATTTGAAACTCATATTCCACTTCTCTCTCTTTTTCCTCAACTCCTCCTCCTATTTATCTTTCACCTCCTTCCTCACAGACAACACCTTTTACGTTATTCAGGTCTCCATTACAAACCACTTTTGTTTGTTTGTTTGTTTGTATGTGAGACTTTGAAGATCTGTAGTTCTTTTCAACAGTCCAGGTCTTTGGACCCCTTACCTGTATGCAGTGCTATGCTACTTGAACTAGTATTACCCTTCGAAGACTGATATTTCGCAGCAACAGTAGCCACTGTGCAGTGAGCTTTGCTATAGCCGTCATTGCCAAAACGCCTTTTTGTTTTCACATTTTTTCTGTCTCTGCAACCAAAAGAAATGTTTGATTGGAAAATTTCCATGTCATCAGCAATGAATTTTTCATTTCCTTAAAAGAGCAAGAATTAAATACAGTTTTAGAAAGCTTTCATTATTAATGTTGTGATTTTTTTTTTCCTTAATAAGCAGAGCAGTATGTCTAATGTGATAGCCACCAAATTGCGGAATAAATGGAAGAAAATATGAATTTTCTGAATTTCTGACATCAAAAAATATGTTAAATGTTAAGAATACTTAAAAAGGAATTATACCACATTAATGACATTGCTAAAGTGGTCTTCCAAATAATAGAATATTTTTTTTTTCCAAATGAGAAACAACAAATATCTACTAGTAGAAGCTCTGCATGCAATCTCAATGCAATGCTAAGTTAGGGACACTGAAATTTGCAGTAATTATGATTGGGCTTATGAGTTCACTTATTGAACAAAACTTCTTTATAAGCAGTGAATCTTCCCTTCCCTCTTCCCTCTTCTTCCCTCGTCTTCCCTCTTTTCCTCTTTTCTCCTTCCCCATTCCCCACTCCCTTTTCCCCTTTCCCCGTTCCCTTTTCCCTTTCCTGATTACTCACTTACATTATTTCTCCCTTACCTCTTATCCTGAAGCAGCAGTGTTTAAAATACAGTTAATTCTGTAATTATGGACTTGAATTCCTATCAGACCCCTCAGTGAATACCATCTGGTCCTGATTATTTGTTACTCTTTGTCAATATGTCTAAAATCTCCTCTACTGACACTTCATTTTGAGACAGACATTCAAACACAAGGAAGCAACAGAATTTCCCTTCTTCACAGTAAACATGGATATGAAGAATTCATTTTTCTTTTCTGTTATGACGTTATCTTGCTTGTATGTTTCCTTTACATCTTGGTCATTTGTAAATCCCATAAACTCTCTGGCAAGTTTCTTGGTTTTGATGGATATGAAAAACTTTTTATTATTACTTTTTTTTTTATTTTAGAAACTTTAGCAGCTTGTTTCTCACACCAATCTTTTCATCCTATTTTTATTATGTTTTAACATTTGACTTCTCCGCAGTCAAGCTTTTTGCTATTTTCCTCGAGTGCACATGCCTTCCACTTTTGAAAGATATTGATTTATTTCTAAACTAAACTGGAGGGGGGTTACTTAGCTTTGAAGGATGACACAAATGAAAAAATATGGTGAAAACAGGGGGAAAAAAAAAAAGACTATTTAAAGGAATGAATTTCAGTGGATATAAAAATAAGGAAATAAGAAATAGAGAAGACTAATCATATAGTTACATTTACACTATTTCTACTATCAGGTTATGAAGTACACACACGCTTCAAAGATGTGTTTTTTTCATTCCACCTCAGTATTTGCAGCAGCTACTCCCTAGATGAAGGGCACTGTGTATGTTATATTCTCTTCTACAACACTATTCAATATAACATCCCTGATGGCAGCTTGAACAAAGCAGCCCACCTTTATATGGCAACACAAAGATGTGTCTTGGTTACTTTAAAACATTCATACTTTATATTCTGGTTGTATTATTCATAGTATTTTCCAATACCACAGAGCTTCTGTAAGGGTATCAACCAGACCATCCATTTATTAGAACTAAATTTCACAACAATCTGGAGCCTGCAGTTCAAAGCTATCACTTTTTAAGTCCACTCAGAAAGGCCTCTGACATTTTAAACCTTATGCAACCACCCTCCATCAATACAGAAGAAATAAGTTTGGAAGTAGAAATTAATTATATGATTAGACAGTATCTCTAGAGATCGAAGAGCAACCTCAAAATTTCATATGTAGGATGGAATTCAGTGAAGCAGTTTTCTGACACTGACAGCTGTTGTCTGTTTGTTTAGGACCAGGGTTGTGTTTGGTTTTGGTTTTTGTTTTGGTTTTTTTTTTTTGTCTTAAAGTTTTGTTTCCCATAGAAATATTTAAAATAATGTTATAAATCTTGTCAGTACATGCTAGCTTTATTTTAGAACTCTTATATATGCTGAAAATCAAACTGGAAGTAAAAGGATAAACAACAGTGGCATATAAATGTAGATCAAGATTTTTTGATGTAAGAATTCAAAGGCAGGCACCAAAATGGCAAAACCAACTAAATTAAACATCAAGTTTCTGAAGAGCTAAGCATGCGTGGCTCCTGGCTGTATTGATCCAAATTGGGAATGCCTAGTGGTTCCTCAGAAAATCTGTTCTCCTTCTGTTAGTGCTTAATAAGGGGTTCTGACTGTGGAATTTGTATTTTTAGAACATTATGGAAAGATATTGACACAACCTCTTGGGATTTAAAAAAAAAAAATATATATAAATATAAAAATATTTTGCCATTTCTATTGTGATCTAATATTTTTTAAAATATAAGTCTGTAGGTACCTATACTAATGAATGTAATTGATTTGATGCTGGCACTTTACCAATCTATCACTCCCTGTGAGATATCTCCTTCACCTGTCTAATAGGAATGTTCCATTACAAGGTGGTTAAAGATAATTCATGCCATTGATCCTGCCTTGCAAACCTCACATACACTCTTGCTTTTGCAGAACAATTTGTTGGACCTAGAATATCATGTTCTTATTATATAATAGGATGGATGTCTCTGAATGTGACAGAAAAGAGGGAAATGAGAGCTGCTTGAGCAGTGGAGGATGCACTGTTCTTGAAAAGTACCTGCCATTGATTACAATTATGTCCTTTCTATAAGGCAAAATAGTTTTGTTTTTTAAATTCTTGGGCACATAATATAACCTGATAAAACCACCTATTTCAATTGCAACTGCTGCAGCAAAAGCAGACTATTAGCCACTTTACATAAATGCTATCTTAGTGGATTCTCTGACAATTTTTAATAATACAGAAGATGAATAAGATGAGGAAGTTTAACATTCTGGGGAAATACAAATATCTCAATGTTAGTATTTTTGTAATGAAAAACCACTTCCCTAGTCCTACTAGCCACACTATTTCTGATACAAGCCAGTACACTATTGGCCCTCTTGGCCACCTGGGCACACTGCTGGCTCATTTTCAGCTGGCTGTCAACCAACACTACCAGGTCCCATTCTGCCAGGCAGCTTTCCAGTTGCTCTTCCCCAAGCCTGTAGCATTGCCTGGAGTTGTTGTGACACAAGGGCAGGACCCAGCACCTAGCCTTGTTGAATCTCACACAGTTGGCCTTGGCCCACCAATCCAGCCTATCCAGTCCCTCTTGTGGAGCCTTCCTACCCTCAAGCAGATCAACACTCCCACCCAAGTTAGTGTTGTCTGCAAACTTACTGAGTGCACTCCATCGTCTTGTCCAGATCACTGATAAAGGTATTAAAAAAACCTGGCATCTATAAGGAGCCCTGGGGAACACCACTTGTGACTGGCCACCAGCTGGATTTAACTACATTCATCACAACTCTTTTGGCCCAGCTGTGCAATCACTTTTTTTGTTACCTGGCAAAGAGTACACACATCTAAGACATGAACAATCTGTTTCTCCGGAGAGAATGGGATGGGAAATACTGTCAAAGGCTGTTCCAAAGTCTAGGTAGACAACATCCACAGCATTCCCCTCAGCCACTCAGTAGGTCACCTTGGCATAGAAGGAGATCAAGTTAGTCAAGCAGGACCAGAAGATGTGTTTTGTGTACAAATATAAATTAAAAAAAAAAAAACAAAACAAAACAACAAATCTACAGGATTTGAAATTCATAAATTCCTCTTTTAACTGATTATTTCATGATAGTTATTTGCATGGTAACATACCACTTCCTAAGTGGTATCACAATTTAAACAATCTGGACATATCAACATACTACAATCAGTAAGAAGGTGAAATC
The DNA here is from genome assembly GCA_009806455.1 of Tetrax tetrax. Taxonomy (NCBI): domain Eukaryota; kingdom Metazoa; phylum Chordata; class Aves; order Otidiformes; family Otididae; genus Tetrax; species Tetrax tetrax. The sequence goes on from WHYT01017946.1 coordinate 238,147, forward strand.
AGTTTCAAGGTTGGGAAAGGGCTTATAAAAAGAGTTTCCCTGTAAATCACTCCAGTTTACTGCTAAGTCTAAGTAAATTACCCACAGAAGTATGGAGATGAACTGCTATACATTCCAGGACTTTTAATTCTCAAGCTTGCACCTGAATAGCAATGCAACCCTTTCTCCCATCCTTGGCATTGACTGTTGCTCCTGTAATTGCCTTTCTTGTTATGAGTCTTTTTCCTTCCCCTTTCTCTATAAAAGAAATTACAGCTTGTCTCTGTAGAAGATAAAACCTGAGTAACTGCTGTACCATAGAAATGCAGCAGGTTTGTGCACTAATACGAAGAAGGGAAGATATGCGACTTGTGGGCGATTAAATACATTCGACACAGCAGCCCATCAGAGAGCCACTTATTTTTAACTCTTTTTAGTTACTTCTCTTTAAAAAGGACTTTAGCCCTCCAGCTTCTCTCTGAAGAAACTTTGAGACTAGCCATGACAGGACTCACGTTGTTAAGCCTGCTGGGTAGCGCCAGTACAAAACGTGATGACAGAGTCACCCACAGAGAGAGCTGTCTTATTTATCCCCATGCTGGCAAACTGATGCACTCCTAGCAGTAGTAGCTTTCCCTGTAATCATTTGTATTATTATTTATAACAAATTACATGTCAAGGACACAATGGCAGATTGGTACATCCCATTAACTTTTGTATGAGAGGTGGGGGGAATAAAAGGCTATGAACTGCTACTAGATACACATTGACAATTTATTTTACCTGTGAACTGAGAAGTCCTTTGCATTTATACTTTTATGAGGTAGATAGCAAAAGAAAGAGACAGACTCAGACAGACTTGAGAGATGGGGAGGACGAAAAGGGAAATGGGAGACTGAGGCTTGGAAAAGTGTCAGACACGGAAATGAATCAAAATGGTACGTTTAATTCCCCTACATTTACTAAGACAATGTTGTTTTCTGGAAAAATACTAGTTAATGCATACTTTTCAAGAGATTAGTTGATGAATACTTAGGGTCAGGGAAGACATTTTTTTAAGAAACTGAGGTAACATTCTCTGTGTTTAAGAAGCAGTTGCTGTAAGTTGTTAGTATCAAGCTTCATGCAAGAGTTATTCTGCAAGAAATTCATGGCAGGAATACATTCTAAACAATGAGAAGTGGAGGCAGAGGCAGTACTGGACAAGGTTTAAGCATCACAATGCGTTTAGCAAGCAACTGAGAGCAAGAGAAGAACAATGTGAAACTACTTGTGAAAGAAGTAAGGGTAGAGAGAATAAAAGCTTGGAGTCTGTGGCCTGTATAACATAAGAGGTTACACAAGATGATTGTAATTGTCTTTTTTGACCTTAAAACTCCACGAATTTATTAATGAATGAATGAAATCTGTGATTCTGGTACAAAAACTGAAACAGTGTTCAAAGATTGCAGGCCCAAAGTCAAACTCATCAGTGAAGACTTAGGAAAAGACATGATTGATGACTAACCTTGTCCTTAGATTGCACGTGAGGTTACTGCTTTTTAAAAGTGACACTTGTCACTTTTCTGTCTCACCAGGAAGAGAAGAAAAAATATATATAATCTTTGTCAACATCAATTTTTCCTTCAGGTTTATTGCACTCATAAACTGTACTGCACAATGAAAAAATACAGTGTCACCTTGGCTCCATCAAACTTGACACTAAAAGGTTAAATGAATTTCTTAGCCTAGCTTGATCCAAAGAGGAAGAATACCCACACAATACATGCTGCAAAGATTAATAGTTTTTTTTTTCTTTTCTTTTTCTTGCAATTGCAGACAAAGTTTACAGACAAACAGTGGACACTGCATTCAGCTCAGCAGCACAAAGGTAATTGTATCAATAAGTTCCAAAGATTTGAAGGTTCTTTCAGTGGATGATTTGCAGTGCTAAACATTATGGCTCCAAAGTGGTTCACAGATTGAAAGCTGGTACATACAAGGTGGCAAGCCAGTCAGATATATTATCCATGCCAAACTGGGTGGAGTTGTCCTCGCAGAACCTTTTTTTTTAACCTGCTAGGCTAAGCATTTCCTTTTTCATCCGTTTTCAAGCCGAGTCTTATTACATCTCTTTCTCTTTTTCTAATTTTCCTTCCTTGGCTGAGCTGCAACACTCTTCAACTTGACTTTTTTTTTTTTTAAGATTGTATAGATTTAAGATAAGAACATTGAGCATGGGCTCATGTTCTTATCTTAAATCTATGGGCTGTCTATGTCTATATGGGAACTGGTGAGAAACTTTACAAGTTTCCATTTTTTTTTTTTTAAAGTGAAAAATAAATAATGCTCGAATGCCTCTGAAGGTGTGGGATATCTTACATCCTGCAGTCCCTGCTACCTTCTGGAGGGAAACCGGTCAAATTCATCCTGGCTTAGAGAAAGTATATACTGAAAAAACACTCTGCTGGAAGGAAAGACATCGGTTTATAACTAATATAACAAAATGATAACTTTACATCACTGGTTAAATAGCCTTAGAGTTCAGTTGCTTAGTTACAATATTTTAGAGAGGAGCGAGGCAATACTCTGGTACTAGAACCTTGAAACGATGTAGCTGCCAAGTTTAGATTCATTTATCCTTGTATTACATGAAAAACAAGAAGAAGAAAAAAGTAAGTACAATTAGGAGGTTGCTTCCCATGGCATTTGTGAGCTCCATTCTGAGCTTTGCACTAGGATCTATAAGCACCTGTGTTCATTTTTTGAAAGGTCAGGCATGCCATGAAGACTAAACACTTAAAGTGCATATGCCAGTCCATACCTGCAAATGACTGCTTATGAATTTAAAACATGGATAGAATGAAAGTTTTGCAGGATTTGCACGTTCACTTACAGTAAGCCCAGATGTGAATGGGAAGCAGTCAAATGCGAAAATTACCTCCACTTCTACGGTTGTATATGCTTAATAGAGGACTTGAAAATTAAACATTGGAAGCATAACAAACAGATTCTCCGCCTTGGCCAGGCCCTGGATCCCTAATAAAAAAAAAACACAATTTGTGCAATAATGACTCCTTTACTTTGTTCTAGGAAAAAGGCACTGCTCATTAACTGATGCTGCAGGCAAAGTGAGCAGGAATCTATACCAGAAAAACTCTAAATAAGGAATCTAGAGGTTAGGAGATGTGGAAAAAAAAACACAAAATGAAGCTTCATGACAAAATTAGCCATTCATGCTTATTTCAGACTTTGTACGGTAGAACTAAACGAAATACTAAAAATAAAAAAAAAAGAGCCAATGAGATGATAGTGCTTGTAGTTATTTCCATTCATAACATTTTTTTTTTTTTAATCTGAGTTTGCATTTTTTCGACATGAAAAGGCTGAATTTTGTCCTGTTTTTATTTTAAATGCTACGCTTATAAAAACCACTAATGCCCTTCTATCCTGCCCGGTGTAGTAAATCTTTGACATCTGGGAAAAACTAGGAATAACTTCATCCAGATATTCTTTTTTCAGAATTCTGAGATCTCACAAACTGTTTTACAATAGTTGTCCTTCTACTTCTGGTCAGAGGAGAGTACTTTCTGAAATAAAATAGTTTGTGTAGATTCTGCTTAATAGGAATAATTCCTGCTGCAATGTAAGAACTTGTAACCTTTATCGTAACTGCCTAGTTTTTCTTAAGAATTTGGCTTTTGCAAGCAGCTTCCCTTACTTAAATCTTAAAAAAACAGCTCCTGGAATTCATTTTCGAGGAACCCTCTGCAAAGTCTTTGACAGATGTGAAGTCTGAAGGACTAAAAGCAAAGGGTTTGATCTGCAGCAGGTACTGTTTATCAAAGACAGGACTTCAGCAGCATGTCTCATAACTGACTGGACTGCTGCTGTAGGTTAACCCCAGTAGCAGAGGATGACTGGTAAATACATCCAGGCCACAAACACACATAACATTGTGCACTTATGTTAATATGTGGGTGCATGCATGTGTGTGGATGGATAGATAATAAAATTCTGATGGCAATTGAAGTGTTATTTCACCTTGACTATCTGCAATGTTGATTTTTGCAATGCTGATTCTCTGTATTAACACAAGTAAAACCTTAAGCTACAAAGGTTTATTTAGGAAGACAGAAAGCAAGAGTGAAAGTGAACAAAGAAGCTTCATAATTTTGACGTATAATTCTTCAGATATGATCAAAGTAGTCCATTTACTGGAAGCTCTACTAAGTGTCAGACAAAACAGTTTAAAGAATTGGAGCTGTCGACAGGATGACACTTTTTATTTTGAGGCAACTTTCACAGTTTCCCAAACTTGTTATTTTTCTACATGGTGTTGAAACATCTATTTTCCTAATGAATTATTTGGGGTTTGGATTTATGTCCAAAGGAACTTAGGTACCCATCTCTCCCTTTAAAAAAAAGAAAAAAAAAAAAATGAAAATTAACACTTATCCTGGCTAAAATTTTATTTCAACCAATGCGCTTGTATATAATACTTCTGTTTTGACAAAACAACATAGTAGGATACAATTTAACTTAATATGTTCTCACCAGCAATCTTTAACAACTCTGTTCTTAAGAATGCTAAAAAAATAAACAAAAATCTTCATTTGTTTTAGGAATAATATTTCAGGGAACAATTAGACTACTATATGAGAGAAGTTATACAGCTGAAGTGAATGCAATGTTTTAACTTTGCAGGTTAGTTGGCATCCCTAAGGGAGACTGTTCTGCAAATAGAGAGTCACAATTCTTGTCACAAGTGTGTGCTGAAGCTTGTAATGGGTTTCTTCACAACCTTTCACACTTCTGCTTTCCACAGAAGGTTCATTTACCTTTTCGGAGCAGAACAGAGCTGGTTTTAGATTGTCTTGATTCCAACAGACACTGAGGTCCCATGTGTCTAAATTGGGATGCCTTCGTCTAAGCAAATTTTTATCTGACTGGCTGGCAGTGAAAGGAAGAAAATGGCACCAACTCTAAAAAGCTTCATGCTCGGTGTTTCTTAGTTCATTAATTATTCCTTTTAACAGTTTCGGCACTATTTGACTTTCTTATGTCCAGCTTCTAAAATAAAATTGTGAATTCTCTAACTGCTTAACTGAAATCCAGTCATTTTCTTAGTTTGTCTGTTCAAGGAATAACTTCTCATGCCTAATTTATTAGTAATTTTGTACAATGTTGCTATATTATTATTTTATTCACACAACAATTATACAATATTTACCACGACCACTCCAATAACATCTATGTTTAGGTAACTGTCTCTCTGCAGTTGTTGCCCTTGAAAAATACCCACAGCTTACTTCCCCCATATCTGTATCTTGCGTCTAGTGTCCTAGCCTGGTTGCAATATCCCACTTCTGTTTGGTTTTTCTCCTGCTTCTACATCTGATCCCAACATCCACAAATCCCATTCAGCATTGCCTCATTTAACCAAACATTGAGTCCCAAGACAGTGTGATATGCCTGGTTTACACCTGCATGTATATGGAAGAACACTCATTAACCTAGTTGCTCTAATTAGTTTACTGCAATCTTTCTCCCCTCAGCTGACAATACAGAGGGTATCTGCGATTGAATGGATACTTGTAAGAGCTGTTGACAGGATGAGAAAGTCTAGAATACTGCACTGCACTTCAGGAGATACGTTTTTAAATAACACATGTTAAGGCTTTAAGGCACATGTGTTTTATGATGATTTCAAGTCAGACCTTATGCCAGGAGTATGTCACTGGGTGACAGTAAGGCCTTGCTGGGAAAGAGGGCTGTGGAGCAGCCTGTAACCCTGGGAGCTGTAGGAATAATAGCAACAAGGGCTTGCAAGGGTGAGGGTGAATTTGTGTAAACATGATGGCCCTGTGAAGCCATAACAGGCAGGCAGTGTGAGTTGCTGCATTTTAAAGATAAAATTGTACTTAATTTGTTGAACTGCGTTCGCATATCAAATGAAGGAATATGTTCTACCAACGTATTTACAACAAAGTCAGATTTTTTTCTGGTAAAGCAGCCATCTTTTCTTCTACCCAGGGTCAGGTTGGGCCCGGGACCCCCTTTGAGACCAGGCCCACAGAGTCCCCTGAAACCTGCTGGGGCCTTCACCCACACTGTTAGTGGCCTGAATTAAAGTCTTCCTCCTCTATGGTGCAGAGGAGCAAAAATGGGAACCTGTGAGGTTTCGTGCTAACCACCAGGCTATGAGATACTTCAGTGTGGGTTTCTTATATTTGTTCTGCTGGAACTATTCCATTTCGTATGAATAATTAAATACTTACTAGGCTGGGGAGAGAAGGAGAAGTGATTCTGTAACTTACCAGTTAATTACATGAGGCAGTGAGTAAAATGTTGTGGTTTCTATTTGCAAACAGTTATTGAAATAATTTCTCCAATATTAGTTTATGTATGTTGAAACACTTGTTTCACTCCTGAGATTAAATATCTATTAGTTGTGTGATTAATGTTTTTAGTTCCCAAAAGTTGATATTTCAAGAAAAAATATGTATAGAAATTTTGGGTGTTGGTAAAGAGAGGTGGAGAATCTATTTATTTATTTATATTATTTTTTGACAATAAAAATAGAAAATGAAGAAGAAATTTAATACAAATAAAAAACATGTCCCTTTTTTAAAAAAAAAAAAAAATCTTTACACTTTAACACAAGTGACCGTATCAACTATATGAACATTTTTACAACTTTTTTTTTTCTGTGGAAGTTTTGGAAATGAAAAATCAAGTCAAATTTACAGTAAACCACCCCTCCCAAAAAAACCAAACCAACCCAAAACAACAGCAATAAGCAAACAAAAGAAAAGATTTGAAAACCATTGCACAAACACATAAAATTTTAAACTAAAATATATCCATATATTAATAGAGACTTTTACATTTTTATATTTTACATTTTTTTCACTGACTTGAATCCTCTGAAGTAACTTGAATATAAGTCTCAACTCGTTCAAGTTGTAAAGCTCACACTTAAATCTGTTCTTTGCAAAAGGGCAGTTATAGCTGCACATAACTTTGAGCACTTTCCTAAATAGCTGGATTTTAAAAGATTAAAAAAACAAAAACTGATTTCAACAGTTTCTTAACTGAATGTAGAGAAACAAGGTGAAACATTACATCATTACCAGGTCTGGCCTTTCCTGAGTTTTGATGCAAACTGAATTAGCAAGCTTGATGGTCTTCTCCATGAGCTAATCTTTCAGTTCCTCCTGTTTCACATTATCTCTGAGGTTCTTAGGTTGCCACAGTTTATTGCAACAAATTAGACCAATGTAAATTCTGATGTGCATCTTATTGGCAGAAGCAGTGTGCAAAAGTCGCTACCTATAACTTAGGTAGAGTTGCCAGCCCTCAATGCTTTAGATATAGGCAGCCCAATAGAGAACTTTACTCCAAAAGTGTGCAGTATTTCACTATTATAACTCCATCATGGTCAATTAGCCAGACATGTTCCTGGCTTTTATCTTCAAAAATGATGCTTCTTGATTATTTATGTTTCCAAAAGCTATTATTGAGTAATTCAGTGTAGTGAAGGACTTCAATATACCCTACCACTGTGACTGTAAATCCAGGTGTTAATACTCCCAAGTGGCTCATCATCTCACTGCCGATACCTAATAAAGTTGCCATTAGCTGGCAGTATACACTGAAAAAAGCTATACAGCCAGCTGATCTTCTCATTAAAGAAAGGGCTACTGGAGAATGTCAGGAGATTATCTGAGTTGTCCAAGTTTTTAAAAAGAGGAAGTGAAAGAACTAGAGAATTATTATTTTCACAGATTGCTCCTAGGAACAATTCTGGAAGAGGTAATCAACAACAGATGGAGGACAAAGAACTGATGGCTTGCAGACCACAGCTAAAGTAGTCAGTCTGGGTTAGAAGTCAGATATTGGTTCTTCAGTCTTGCTTTTGAGAATAATTTTAAAAATAATCTGATATAAATTCTGATAAATTCAATGTAGTTCCACTTATCTCATCTCGTGAAAAGATATAGTCCTGAAAGACTCGCCATCTTTGACTGAGAGAGGAAATTTGGAGAAAGTGGATAAAATATTACTAAGGAAATTGTTGATGACTTTTTTTTTTGCTTGCTACTAAAATATATATATTAGATTTATACCATTATTGTGATAACATCTTAGACTGTAATAATCTTGTTCATATCAGGTGCAGAACAGATCTGGTCCAAGCGAGGAAAAAATGGTAACAAAAGTTTTTATCCACTGGAATATGCTCATATTCAGAAACTGAAGAGGAACCTAAAATTTTAGGTATTTTCTATTCATTTTCTGATAGCAGTCAACAGATAAATAATTTCATTCTTGTGTCATCCTGACTTTCAAGAACAGTGATCTCCAGCAAAACTGGAGAAGTCTACAAGTTCTTGGGAGGGAATGTCTGTTCTGGCTGTGCCACTAGGAAGATTTACAGGTATTTCTGCCAAAACATTAATTTCCCAGCAAAGACAACTTGGTCATGCATCTCAAGTGGTAAACAGGGTGCACTCGGACCAGGTGGAAGTCTGGATGGGTACTGAATTGCAAGTCAAAAGCTGTCAATCAGATAGAGAATGACTTCGTAATCTGTCCCAACTTTATTTCTTTATTTCAAGTGCTCAAATGCTGAATGAGCCGTGAGATTATCAGCACAAGCACAGTATAACTACATTCTGGTCAGGTATTTTCCCCTCTTTGCTTTTTTATAACTCTTTAATTACCTGCAATGAATAGGTATGCTAAATAAAGCCCTCAGAAGTGATAAAATGCCAGAAATACATTTATAATTCCATCTGAGTTTGCTATCACTTGCTGTTGTATGCATGGAGATACATTCCTAAACACAGTCTTTAATTGAAAGCACTTGTGTTCAGAGTGGCCACAGTCTCATCTACTGCAAAAAAGACCAGGTCTTGAAAGGGAGGATGTTCATATGGTAAAACTCATCTCCTCAAAAAAAAAAAAAAAAAACCCAGAAAATTTCTACAGCTTCTAGAGTCAGGACATGTGAAATGTGGTCCAGTAAAATGCCTTGTTTGTGTGGCTGGTGTAAAGATCAATAATAGTAAAGGGACAACTGCAGATTTCATACATTCAAAAATTTTCTCTCCATATCATTGCAAAAGCAACACAAAGCAAGCAGGCAGATAACCCTCAGTGACCAAATGCAGTCATCTGAAATAGTAGCAACACAAATTTTAATGTTCTTCTACTCGCCTGTAGCTGTTGACAGAATAGTTAACAGGAAGAACAACAGAAATAACTGGAGCTGTTGGAATATTTTTCTTTAAAATATTTCAAGTAAAGACTGAAATAAAAATGTAAGGGAGTTAACATCTGAAGCACACTTTTTCCTGAATGAAAAACTCCTGGCCTCCGAACCTGCTCATTCCAGATGCACAGCTGGTAGCCATTGCAACAACAACTGTAATTCTGTAATATCCTCCCATGTAGGCTGTTGCAGCTTGTCTCTTTTGCATCCCCTGTTGTGTCTTAGCCTCATTTTACTGTTTCACTGTTTATCCTAAGGAAAAGTAAACAGAGAAAATACATTATTTTCTGGATATTTATGCAGTCAGTTACACAGCCAGTTTGAACTGTAAGATTGGTTAATATAGTATCTCAGGACTAACTTTTATGGTGTAATAAATTTTGATTTTGTTAATGAATCGTCTATAAAAGATTAACATTCTTTATAAATATTGATTCAAAGACTATTGCTCTAATATTAATACATATAAATATAGAATTGGTGCTTTAACAGCAGGACAGGTCTCATATAAGAAGCACAGATTGTAAGTCTTTTTTATATCTCTGTGCTTAGTCATGAAATCCCCACAAGGTGTAAATTGTGACTTCCTTGGAATAACCACTCATGTCATACTCCAGCCACTATCAAGAAAGTCTAAAAAAAAAACCCAAACAGTGTATTATAAAAGAATCCTTAAACATGAAGTCCGATGCATTCTGCATTTTTCCAAAAGATCTTTTAGGTCATTTGGGGCTTAAAAATGACAAACTGTTGCTTTGAAGCATTTTGGTATATGCATATACTAGAACTAATCAGAAAACAAAATCTCTGTCAACGTTTTGATGTTCCAGTAGTTTGACACTTATTTTCACTGGGATAGAGTTGAAATCATTAGAAATTTACACAGACAAGAAATAAGTTTGAGTGTTTTTGTCCTTTTTAAAACATTGATTCAGAGGGACACCCTCAAAAAAAAAAAGAAGAGTTTCTGCATTTCCATGAGAAGCAGATCTAGCAAGTAAATCAGTTTTGATATTTCAGCCTGTCCAACTCTGATGTGCCAAACTGCAATTTATTGCGAAACAACAGTCCATTTTACATGCCATTTGAAGTCAAATTAACACTTTGAAATGCAGTATTTTAACATGGCTCTCAACATGTGGTGTTCAGTTTGAAATGTCATTTGGGAAAAGAAAAAGAAAAACTGTCAACATCAAGACGGTGTTGACTAAAACACATTTCCTACTTGGAAACAATCTTTTTCCAAAGGAGTTCCAGTTGACCATTTGTATGCTTCTGGGACCTGTTTTTTTTTGGCTTGTATTATCATGCCAATGCACCTATGCAAGGGATATGTGGATTTCTAGCTAATCTGGGATGAACTTCAGGAGGAAAAAGAACACTCCCTGCACTTCTCAGTTCTTACCTTGGGATTTTGGAAAGGTAGGAAAGGCCTCTTTGAGCTGACAGATCTCCCTGCAGAGCTGACAGATCAGTCATCCTCATCATCCTCCCAGTTACAGAATACAGATTGGGAGCATCAATCAGTTTGAACTGGGGAATGCTAGGTGAGATTGACACAGGAGAAAATATGCAATAATGATGTAATTGATTTAAATTAAAGATAGCTGTGCATAGCAAAGAGGGAAAGAGGCAGTGACCGGCTCAGGAGCTCCCAGTTTGTGGTTCTGAATGGAAAGTAGATACAGTAAAAACTTTAACCTATTTCACATTCAGGGTCTTCAAAGAACACAGGCTGTCTCTTATTACCTGTCTCTTTGGCAAACTTCATAATTTGCTAAGAACCCTTTAAAAGTCTCTCAGACTGGATATGTGATAAATAGATTACATTAAATGCCAATTTTAACTGCAATCTCTCTCATTTGTAGACACCTTCACCCCCATAAGTCTCATGGATTTGGAGAACTACTGCTTTGAGCAAAGGAACTTTGTAAGTAGGATGCAAACAAGGCTGGGACAACAAGAGCTGCATGAGGTTTGCCATGAGCTAAATGTAAAATCCTGCTGCCAGGGCAGAAGTAGCAGCAGTACAGTCTGAGCTCTGCCTCAGTTAGGTGTATCTCTGGTGGAAGGACCTGAAGGATACCAAACTTAACAAAAGTTATAAAGGTGTCATAGTTTAGCCCTGCTCAGGACCATGCTACACAGTTTTTCTCTCAGTCTCCCCACCCTCTGAGGGAATGGGGGAGAGAAAATATAACAAAGGGCTTGAGGTTTGAAATAAGGACAGGGAGAGATTATTCAAGTTACTGTTATGGGCAAAACAGACTCAACTTGGAGAAAACTACTTCAATTTATTATTAATAAAAGCAAAGCAGGATAATAAGAGAGAACAAAACCAACTTCACATCACCCATCCCTCTTCCTATGCTTAACTTATTTTCAAATTATATCTACCTCCTTCTCGCTTGCTCCCCATGTGGCACAGAGGGGAGAGGGAATAGGGGTTGCAGTCAGTTGACCACACGTTTTTTCTTCCTCTTCAGGGGAAGAACTCCTCACAGTCTTCCCCTGCTCTAGCGTGGAGTCCCTCCCACAGTCCTTCACCAACTGCTCCATGGGTCCTTTTCCACAGAGTGCAGTCCCTCAGGAACCAGCTGCCCCAGCGCAGGCCCTCCACAGGCCACAGCCTCCTTCAGGCACCCGCCTGCCCGGTGTGGGGTCCTCCCTGGGCTGCAGGGGGATCTCTGCTCCTCCGTGGGCTCCATGGGCTGCAGGGGGATCTCTGCTCCTCCGTGGGCTCCATGGGCTGCAGGGGCACAGCCGGCCTCACCATGGTCATCACCACGGGCTGCAGGGGAATCTCTGCTGGGAGCAGCGTTACTGCTCCCCCTCCTTCTGCACTGCCCTTGGCGTCTGCAGCCGTTCCTCTCACCAGAAATTCTTCACAGCCGGCTCAGGCAGACACCTCTCATGTTCCCTTCACATTTCCTCTCCTCTATTCTACAATTATAAATGTAATAATTTATTGGTTAATAGTAGATATGAAGGTTGAATGAGCAAGGCATTAATACCTAACAAAAAAGAAATTTGGTGAGCCTGTACTCAGTCAGTTGAGTGAAGATTGGCTTCCATTGCTTTTAGGAGTACCTCGGCAATGCTAGGTTGCCACCTCTTGATTTTTTACACTTTAACACAAAATTTCTGTATAAAAGAGAACTAACAACACACTAGTATATCAGAGTAGGACTTCAATATCAGACCCATGAACTCACCTGATTTGTATTAGTCTTACTTTGGAGTTTAGATACACAGGTATTTACATACACATGAATGCATGTTTCCAAGCTTTGGATGTCAAGTTTTTGAGATATATGTTAACAGAAAACTCTATTTCTGTAAGTTAGTAACAACATTGGAAAGAAATATGTTGCTCTGTGTTTGTATATCGTTCAGTGTGAGTAAAAATGTATATATATATATAGTTCTCTGACATTCCTCAGGGAATTTCTTAGAAACTTTTTTACCACCTCCCTTGGTATGTCACTTTTATTTCATAAGATCATTTTAGTTGCAGTAGCAGGTTCAGGAACATCAACATGCCTTAATCAACATTCAGAATCCACTTGGCTATTCAGAAAACAGTGAAAAATGGTCTCTGGCAGAAAGAGCATATCATTATAGATTCTTATACAAAGCACAATGGAGTCAGTGGAAAGACTTAAGTGTTTCGAATCTGTTGGCAATGCCAGCAAAAGAGTCATATAAAAGAGGGAAGGAGGAATGATGGAAGGCATTCACAAAATGATTCTGTTTGGCAGAATAAGGAATGATATGACTACCTGCTCACACAAAGACATCACAAAACTAGAATAACCCTGCTCATCTCTCTCTTACAGTACCAAGGACTCATGGAAGGATAAAAGTCAGCAGAATATGCTTTTGCTTATTTCACTGCACTGATGTCATTTAACAGCAAATCTACTGAAATCAGTAGGACTGCGTTGATATATATTAACTGTGGACATAGTTCTGAGAAATGTACACTTTCCCCTGAATAGAAAGCATGATTACCTACACAGTGTATTAAAGGTTCAGTACCCAGACAATTCACACTGGAGTGATCTGATACTGGTAAGAAAAATTCATTTTAGACTTCATGTCCTGGACAAATGTATAAGTATACTAAGTTTTCTTGTAATTATGTCTAGGCCTCAGCTTTTTGGCAAGTTTTAAGTCAATTTGATTAGAGTGCTTGTTCCTGACATCTACCATGGTTTATGTTGCTTAAACATTTTCACTATCTAATCTAGGAAAAGAAGCTAATTAGTTCTAAGTATGAAAAAGTAAGGCAAAGCTATCTTATATTACAACCAGCTTTTATAGTTTATACCTTACTTAATAATTTACCTCAGATTCAAAAACAAAAAAAAAGTAAAAATAGAATAGAAATTGCAAGATATAAATTTCTTCCATATAAAATAGGTAGTTATATACAAGACTTTACAAAAAAAGCCTCAAGCTCTTTATCCGTTAACTTGTTCTTACAGCATGATCCATTACTCCTTATGGACAGCAGACTGTATGCACCAGTGTATTTATTAAAGTGTTGTAATAGATCACTAGTCTATATTTCTTTAGCTCATCCTTGGTAACATATTAAGAACATTATTTAAAGCTCATTATTCACTGAAATAACACATGCAAAAGCACAAGTTGGTTAGCTGTGATATTTTATTAGAGTGAGCATTTCGGGATTTTATTCTCAGTCCCTCATCAACATAAAACACAGTAAAGAGTTCATAAATCTAATTAAGGACATTAGAATAAGGAAAAATCACTGAATATTTAGTTAGGATATGCAAGCCTCGTGTACAAGCAAGCCATTAGAGGCAGTCATAAATGCCAATTGAGAAGCACTCAATAACTGCTGGTTGGTGGAAGTATAACAAGACAGATGTGGATGGAATGCTAGTCTGCAAAGGTAAAAGTGTTTTGTTTTTCTGGATTTTTTAATTTTGCTTCTCACCCACCCCAGCCTCCCCCCAGGTCATGTCCCT
>WHYT01017946.1:258716-273668 GCA_009806455.1 Tetrax tetrax
GGGGGTTACAGTCAGTTCATGATTTGTTGTTTTTCACTGCTCCTTCCTCCTTGCAGGAACTCCTCACATTCCTCCCCTGTTCCAGGCTGGGGTCCCTCCCACAGGCCACAGTCCTTCGTGAAACTGCTCCAGCATGGGTCATCTCTTCCACGTCCCTCCAGAACGGCTGCCCCAGTGCGGGCCCTCCACGGGCCACAGCCTCCTTCAGGCCTCCACCTGCTCTGGCGTGGGGTCCTCCGTGGGCTCCATGGGCTGCAGGGGGATCTCTGCTCCTCCGTGGGCCTCCATGGGCTGCAGGGGGATCTCTGCTCCTCCGTGGGCTCCATGGGCTGCAGGGGGATCTCTGCTCCTCTGTGGGCTCCATGGGCTGCAGGGGCACAGCCGGCCTCACCATGGCTGCACCACGGGCTGCAGAGGAATCTCTGCCGGGAGCAGCGTTACTGCTCCCCCTGCTTCTGCACTGCCCTTGGCGTCTGCAGCCGTTCCTCTCACCAGAAATCCTTCACAGCCGGCTCAGGCAGACGCCTCTCAGGTTCTCTTCACATCTCCTCTCCTCTCCACTTCTTGCAGCTGGGCCAGGCCAAGTTGGGCCCAGTCGGCCGCCCGGCGGTAGGGCAGAGGGTGAGGCCTGCAAGGCCCACAAGGCTCACACCTCCCTATCTCTGCCCCTGCTCCAGCTTCTTCACATCTTCTTTTTTTTCTTTTTATTTTTTATTTTTCCCCTTCTTAAATACGTTATTGCAGAGGCGTAATCAAGGGACATTCTGTCACGAGTTGGCTCAGACGTGGCCAGCAGCGGGTCCACCTTGGGCCCTGCCGAGTCCGGTGGGCAAAGGGGAAATTTCTAGCAGCTTCTTGCAGAAGCTGCCACTGTAGCCCCCCCGTCCCCTGCACTGAACAACACCAACACAATCCCCTACATGTGAAATCAGCAGAGAAGAGAGAAAATAAAAGTTACAGGATGGAGTCTGAAAGTGTATTTCCAAATTGCACGTGCTAAGGGGTGGAAGCAATGCTCTGATCATTAAGGCAGCAACAAGAACTGTGACCGTGTTTCTCGTACTCCAGCTGCTACAGACCCTTGCCTTTGTTTAACTGGTAGATTACTTGATTCTAAACCATTACTTTTTGCAAAGAAAGAGATAAGGTACCTGCTTTGAGACTGTATTGGTCAGTACCTCTGTGATAAACCTGGCTTATACAGCATTTCCATTTAAAGCTTGATGCAAGATTTACATCTTTTCTGGAGAGCTGCTCATCTCTTTGTTTACTTTTCCTTTGAATAAAAGGTACAGTATTGACAGTCTTGTCATCTACAAATGTTTACGTTTTGAGTAACCAGAAGTAAGGGGGAAAAAAGGCAAAAATGAATAGCTAATATATTAGTGGGACTGCTTGTAAAATATTCCAGTGTGGGGTTTAGTTGTGTTTGTTTGTTTGTTTCTTGTTTGTTTGTTTTGTTTTTGTTGTGTTTTTGGTTTTGTTTTTTTTTTGGTGAAGCATCAGCTGCACTTTAAATTGCTGCTGAGATGAATGGAAGGTAATAGGAGATGTTCCTGAAGTTTGTTTTCTAATCAGATCAGACTGGATCTTATTAATAAAAGTGACTACTCTGAACAGAACTGTCTGTGGCTAAATAATCAGTTTTGTTATTGAGAAGTGATTAAATTGCCTAAGGAAAAAAATTATAAATTACACCTGGTTTACTAAGATTTAAATTAAGGGCCTTTTTTCTCCCCTAATCAATCTATCCTGAATTGCCTTTCTGTTATTTATTTATTTATCTATCTGTATCACTGTTTATTTATTTAATTTCAGGCATATTGTTTATTCCATAACATGTAGTTCTATGGAACTCTATATTTCAGACTTTATTGCAGGGTCACTGGCATCAGTCTCTTCCACTTAAATGATGGGAAAACTGAGGCACAGGGAGGGAAGATCTAACTAGGAGCAATTGTTAAGTGTGAGTTGGCATAAAACTGAAGTTTAAACTATGCTGAAGAAAGGATGATGAGTAATGTTAAAATATCACTTCTTTTTTTTCAACGAGCTGCAACAGGCTTATTTTTAAATAATGGGCAAATTATCTTATTTTTTTTAAATAATATTTGCATTTTGACAGGAAAAGAAAAACAAGTGGTGATTTTTGCACAGTTCTGGTAGCTTAATAAATCATCTCAGTTACCATTATTGATAGATTCATTAGAAGGTAGGATTTGGGATAATATGCTTAGCACAACTGACTTCAGAAAACGCCTGAACTCTTCCCTTCCTTCACTTCAGAAAATACATATTCAAAAGAAATATACCATAAAGTATATTCTTCCTGATTTAGACTCTGACTCGGCACATAACTTCAACTTTAAGTTATTAAATCCTTTTGACTTTATCACAGGCTTAAGTGCTTTGCTGACTTGAGACCTTGATGAGGCCCCCTGCAAAGGTTCCATGTTGGTCTCTGGTGGAAGTTCTGTCTAAAGCTTTAGGACAGAGGAATAGGTGACTCCAAGTTCCCATTCTGTTTTTCAGCTAATTTTTCTGACTTGAGAACATCCTTCCCTAGTTCAGGCTTGATTACTTGATTACAACACTGAGTACACTGATGGCACTCCACAAAGGATGCTTCATAATTAGCACTACTGATAAGCAAGAGAGACAACATTAAAATAACAGTTAATGGGCACAGTGCAACAATGTTAATGGGCCAAATTCTCTTCTTGCCTTCACAGTGCAGCTGAGAGAAGATTATTCCTTCTATTTCTCCTGCTTCAAATTGTTAATTGCCTATGTTAAACTAAAGACATCTTCTAGTAGAAAACCACTCCTACCTTAATTAAGCATAAAATACTTCCCCTTTCATACAAACTTTTCAGACAAAGTCCCTACCTCCCACAACAGCAAATTGTAACAGCCTCCATCATTATTCTTCTTTCTGTCACCCTGAGGGGACAGATGAGCATTGTGGTGCACCATGAAGGCAGTTAAATTCAGGTCCCACAGGAATGACTCGATGATCTCACTGAGAAACCTTGGTTGTCCTATTCCTGATTAACCAGGATGTTTATATATGAGAGGAGCTCACTAGACCTCAAGAGTTCATGTATAGAGGAAAGGTGTCTCACATAATAGCGTCATAATATGTTCAGGATTCAACTGAATAAAACTAGCAACTTGTATTTGACCCAGAGACTGTAAATGTGCAGGACTCCAAGACTATAAGGAGTTGTCTTTGGAAATAAAATTATTTACATTTGGGCTTTCAGAATGGTCTGGGTTCTCCAAATCAGGTGTAAGCTACTTACAGGTGTTGATTTGAGAGTCTGCAGTAGGGTGCATCCCTGCCATTGCCCACTGCACTCCACATCAGCGCTCACTCCTTCTCAAATCAAAGACATCTCTCTAGCTACAGCATATAGCTGCAGTCCAACTTAAGGCAATAAAAATAAGAAAAGGTGAGAAAAAACGAGGTAGCTATTTTCCTGACATGAGCAGGAGGTCAGAGGCATTCTTATGACCCCAATATAACTCATTCTTCCAGAGGTAGTTGCAGACAGTTGCTAAACCTTCAAGCTCAGAGTCTTTTTTTTTTTATTATTATTATTATTATTTTTCCCCCAGCTTTTGTTTTCACGTACTTAACCTCATGGTTTTATTTTTAGTTTTTTTCTACATATAAAAGCCCCCCTAGAAAGCCCAGGAATAAAATTCTCTAAGTAGGATTCCAAACAAAAAATGTGACAAAAAACCCCTTGAACCAGGGGGAAAAAAAGGAAAGAAATAAAGTACTCTTTTTATTTTACTTTTTCGGTTTTTTGTTGTTTTTTTTTTTGCATTTAAGTAGTGTTTGGTGGCTTAAAGACTTGACATCAACAAGTTTTTATTCTTGAATTTTCTCTGTGTCGAATGCTCTGTGATGCATGGAGGGCACCCTAAGTCCCTAACTTCGTTGAATCGTAGGATACAAGACCAAAAGACTTAGTTAATATAGTTGTGATTTTGCCAGTGCATAGCTATATGTATATGTACATAGTTATATGCAATATAGATGTTTATTAAATATAGGTAATATATGCATTATGCACTCAGACAATATTTATATATATACACATGTACATATACATAAGTTCTGAACTTCTCAGGGAAGGGGAAGAGAGGAAGAGGCATGCTTTCCTGTGGCAATGTTTAGTTCCAAAATGAAATATCTCAGTGTTTGGAAAATAGGCACAATCACTGGTATTGCATCCCCATGTAGCATTAAGGACTATAGATTTTTTTTATTAACCTGAGGCACTAAGACGGAATAAAGGGGGGGTGGATTTGTCTCTCATGTTTCCAGAAATTATCTCCTGTTCTTTCTCCTCCAAATGGAGGCCTAGCAAATGTGACACTTCATAGGCAGCTGTTCTGCAGAGAATCAGAATATGACTACTTCTTCTCAGGCTAGCAGGCACCAAGTAAGCATTTGCAGAGCTCAGGAGGAAAACTGGAGCAGTGGGAAATCACATTTAAATATCCTTTTGCTTCTCTCCTAAATATGTGGCTAATGGCTATTGGGTACTCTGTGGCATATGTCCGTCGAGGTCAGGAAGTGTGTATACCCATAAATGCTATCACTGCAGTCTTCAAATTTATTTTTGGTGAATTATTCTTTATGGCTATGAGTCTCAAGATGTCAGGGACAGGTAATGGACTGTGAACCTTTAGCAAATCTGAACTACTGCTGGTGAGATGAGCCCTGATATCTGAAGATACTTAGTTCTTAGTTTATATTTCAGATCCTTCTCTACACCCATCAGTCCCACCATTGCAGCAGGAATAAAATGGGATAATGACTCTATTCCAGGGCATTAATGGGCAGAACATGTTTGCAATGTGTTTAGCTGCCATCAATATTAATGCACTCATTTGAGGGGCAATAAATTGATAGAGTGTAGCCTTATAATGCATAAAAATTGCATCAGCTTCAGAGCTGTAATGGAAAATTCCTCCATGAATAGAAATAATTGGGGAAGGGGCTTTTCCTAAAGTCATTTTACTTAGCACTTTGAATATTGAGCGCTGGATAAGATCAATCTTACTATCTTCCCTTAGGATCTCAGTGGGACAAAAACTTAGGCTTGTTATGATGCCATAAAAATGTTAAAAATAACAAGTGAATAAACAATTTTTGCTGTTTCAGAAAAGATGATAAGTAGTTGCCTTCTGTAATGACCAAGTTAGAAATAAATAAACCATATTTATCCCCAGCTTTATTAGTCTGAGAAAATGACTGAATGATGCCCTAAATAAAGAAAACAGTGCATTAAAACAATTATATACCTATTTATCCACCTATCCCTTCCTCTCACCTCCAGTCAAAAGATGTCAGAACCTCTTAGTGAGTTGTCACTTGGCTGTGAGCACCGGATAGGATTGTCTACACTGTTGTTAGAAGTGTTCCTGGCTTAGTTTTGGTCTGAACCAACCAATTACTTGGTACACTCCCAAATAATTCCTGTTCATCTCTGATCATTAGCGATGGGTTAAAGACCCAACGGGTAGTTGGAAGGTGGCCATCCTCTTCTTAAGGCTGTGAGGATTAACAGCTTGAATGTGAGTAATTTTGTGCTTTTTTTTTTTGCTTTTGTGACTGAACAGTCCCAGGGATTGATTTAATTTATAGCTATAAACATAGCCATCCAAAACTTCTGTGACTGAGTCATTTAAGAGCCAGTAAAACTCTGCCATATTTATCTACTTAAGCTGGAAGGCATATATATGCCTTAGCAGGTTGACAACCCTATTTAAAAGAAAAAGAGATGTGTAGAGATTAATGTACCAAATCATGTTTAAAGGTATGTACAAGATAGACAGAAGGTCTATCTTGCAGAAGATGCAGTTTTGTGTATGCTAACACATGTCACTCGTGACTTGTAACACCTCTTCTATTCCACACTCTTGAACAGGAGACCAATTGTGACAAACGGCACTCTGGTAAGATGAGAAGGCCTTGATGTGTGCCACAGAGGGCTCACCAAAACAACATGGTGCTAGCAGATTCAGTCTGAATTAAAGCATAGCCAGTGTGAGACAGATTTATTTAAAGAACAGATGTAATAAAGCATGGAGTTAGGTAAAGTTACCAAAAATATCAAAAAAAAAAAAAAAAAAAAAATCAAAGCACCCACTGGGTTGTCCTGCAGGCTCATTTAGTAGTAACTGGCAGACAGAGTCATAATCCAGACTGCAAACCACAAATAATAAATAGCAGACATCCCCTGCAGTCCCCTCTCCCAAATATATATGACTCCTCATCTCTTCTGATTGATTCCCCCATCCCTCAGCACCACGCTGGCTGTGTCAGGGCTGAGGCCTGATCCAGCAAACCAGCATGACAGAGAGGGGATGCAGCACTCAGCAGCCTGCTGAAATAGAGATGTAGAACCAGCTGACAAGAGCATGCTGAAAAACACCGTAGCCCATGGCTCCTCATTATCCTTATATCTATAACTCTACATCCTGACCTGGGGGGGATGCCTTAGGGTACCTCCTTACATATCCTGAGGTAAGAAATATCCAGCTAAGACTGAAAGGGAAATGCTGCACAACAACGACATTGAGAGCCACTGTGCCAATCTAGGAGGGGAACAGCTTTGCAGGTTTTTTTTTTTTTTTCCCTTGGGTGTCTTTTGAAGGGCATGAGCATGATAATCCAGAGTTTTTTCTCAATTTGGAAAAGGCCACAACTAAGCCTTAAAAAGCTGTAGGCATGATGAAGATGAGGAGGAGGGTCATGATGGACCAGAGGGCCCTGCATTGTGAAGAGGGGATGAGGAAAATGTGAAATACCTCCCAGTTGAGACACAGAAATTCTGAGAAAAGAGGTAGTAAACAGCGTAGAGAGTTTTCAAGCAATCCGTGAGAGCTGGGTGCTCATCCTCTGTCACTGCTCTCGGGGCCAATATGACTATCTCTTGATTCCATACTCCATGAACCCATTACACCCATAGGCAACCTTAGGTCACCTTTACTAGTCATCTCTCACTAATACCAAAATTTGTGTTGCAGGAACCCCTGGGCACTATGCGCCTGACTCAGAATTTTTATGTATTTGGTGTTTTTTAGAGAAAACAGCAGAACCTGCTTTAAGCAGCTGGTGGGATCTGGGTTCACATCTCCCTCATCACTTTTTAATTCCCAAGCACAGGCGGCAGCGATCAGCAGATGTCTCAACACAACTGTCAACTTCATGAGACCTGCTGCCTCCTTGTTTTCAGTTCACCAGGGCACCCCATCATGCTCACAGTGGCTCTGTGTGCTCTCAGTGGGGAAAGAGTGCTTTCTGTAGTCTGGGACGTAATCGTACTGAGGAAGAAGGGATAAAAAATCAATGCAGTCAGCAGCAGGGGGGCTTTTCAAACCCCAAAAGACCATGGATTCTTTTTCTCTTTCTTTCTTTAACTGCTTTCTCATTTACATTTAGAAAAATGACATATAGTAATTAGGTTTGCTAGTCTGCCAAAACTTTAAATAGGATCCTTTAAAAACAGCCTTAAAATTTCAAGTCTTTTTTTTTTTTTTTCTCCCCAGAAGACGAACAATAGAACCAGTCTGCTTTTTTAACACTTTTTTAACAATAGTCATTCAGAAATGCAGGCTGAATGCTGACAGGTTTTGACTAGCGCAGAAAGTTTTGGAGCCTATTGTGGCACTTTCTGTCTCTTTTACTTTTCCCCCCTCCATCTCTCCCTTTTGCCTCTTTCTTTCACTCACCATTGACAATGTATGCATTCATAATTGAAGAAATTCTATTCTTAACGACTTAGAGTTGTATGAGTTCTTGCTCTTGTTGGTGGTACGGCTGCTGTTTCTGCAAACTAAACACATTTGACTGTTAATTTCCCATTGAAAGACATCGGAAGGTTCCTGAAATTAATGGCGTAAGACAAGTTTACAAACTGGTAGGCTCTGATGTGAAAATTAGCATGTCTCTGTTGCAGAGGCTAAGTACAGGAGGTTAGAATAGTGGTGAGCAGCCTGCATACTCATAAAGCTCCTCAGCAAGGAAAAAAAAAAATTGCCATTATTTCTGAGACTTGGAAACTGCAAGGAAGGGAAGGAAAATATCAGAGTGTATGTAAGGAGGGAGAAGAGGAAAACAGGCTTGTTGGCACTAAGAGGAAATTGCAGGACTTTTCAAGCAGAAAACTATTTTACTCTGGGAAATCAACAGCTTTGTTAAGGACTTGCTATTGGCATCTTGCTCTGGTATAGTATGTATTGAGCTCTGAGTAATGTTTGTGGGAAATCGTAGAGATTTTTAAGGAAGTAAGTCACAGCACAACTTTAGTTACTGGAGCAAAACTACCAGAGGAAGAAATCCATAGAACCATCCAAGTTGAATCTCTCCTTCCATCCATGTAAATCAGGAGTAATTCAGATAAACCAGTGGAATATTCTGCTAGAGTAAAACAAGGCAATGCAAGAAGAATTTACCCTAATTTTTTCGAGTGAAAAAAACTAGTCAGTCGTTTGCTCAGAAAGACACACTTGAGATATGCAGGCAGCCATTATGGCTGTCATCTAAAAAGGTTCTGAAGTAGTGACTGTTCGACACAGTGTGTCACATGAAGTAATGAAAGTCCTCATCCATACCCAGATTCTTCTGATTTTCTCTAGAAATCTCTGTTAGTAGTGAGACAAAAAAAATGGCTTCTTTCCATCAATATTTTTCTAGTATCAAGATCTTTGATGAAGGGATGCAAAACACAATGTATTCAATTTAATTTTATTCCATTCCATTCCTTACACCAGAATCAACCCATATTACCTGAGAGGATTATTTTGTATTTTTATTTTGAAATTATGCTGGTTTTAGCCAAAGATAATATATCTTGCTGTAGACTTTATCTCATTAATAGTAAGGCTAAATGCATTTTTAAATAATGCTTTTTTTTTTTTTTTGTTCACTGAGATAAAGCCATTTTAAAAGAAAAATAAATTATGTTTAACTTGTAAAGTTTTTCAATATGGACCACATTAAATAAACTTTTGTCCACTTGTAGGAAATAATAGTGTACTCTTACTCTTGTGAGGAACCTGAAAGACTTCTAGACTATGGAAGTATCAGGAAATAATTACGGCAGTTAATATATTACCCAAAAGTTTTTATATGATGGTGGGAAAAGTAATTACTATTTCACTGTCCTGTCCTCCTTTTGGATGACGTGCCTATCACCAGTATTTTCTACAAGCTGTGGGCTGAATTGACATCCCAAACACAGGCGACCACAATTTTACATCCTACTTTTATATTTTACATCTGTGTAAAACCAACAAATAATAATAATAAAAAAATACCACTGCTGGTCCAGCTGCCCCTCCAGTGTATCCACTTCAAAAATATTATGTGTGAAGCTGTTTTTCTACCACACAGAGCAAATTTTAAGTAAGTGATCTTGGAGTGGAATAATTCTGTATCTTGTTAAAACTTCAGAGTAAACATAAGCAGGTGTAGAGTGTCAATGTCTATGTTGAAATTTCATCAGGAAGTAAGAGATGAATTCAGGCTGTTTGGAAAAGTACCATGAGAGCTTTTATAACAACAAATGATCAGTACTATTCTAGGTGGACTTATCTTAGAGACTTTTAATAGTAACATCTCCTGCTTTTCAGAAGATGTGTTTTCATGTTTGTATGTAGGTACTTTCACCCATCACTCATCCTCTTTGTCAGCATCAATGATCACAAAGGGAAATATATAGATTAAAACTTTTGAGGTGAGTGTGGTTTTTTTCTACTTTCTTTCTAGTGAACTGAGTCATGGATGAAAGAGAAAAAAAAGACAAGAGAGATCAACTGAGAAACACATGTCCTATACAACAAGAACTAATTTAATAAGCGGCCTCTCCCTGCTAGTGGGCGATTAAACTAAATTGCCAGTCTAAACTTTTCTATGCTGCATTTCAAATGTCAACACATTACATTGCTATTCCTCTTAATTTCTCACAAAGAAAATGCAAAATGAATTCATTATGCTGGAGTAAGTGGAAAAAATGATGAGTTTCTCCAGAAGAGTAGGCAATGGGGAGAGATTGGGCAAGGCGATTATATTGAGATATTTGAATAGCTGGCCATTAGCAAGAGGATCCCCATTACTTTGCTGATAATTATATCCTCTTCGCTATGACTTCCCAGTGGAATAATACAATGTTCCCAGTGCAGGAGATAATGAAAAATACCATTCAGGTGGTACATATACGCCAAGAACAGTGTGTTGTATTTCTTCCCTTCCCCCCATCATGTAGATTGCAATAGCGCACACCTACGCAACGTGTTAATACGTGCTTGGTTGTTCAGGGCCGTGTACAGGGCAAATAAATGTATCTTGAAAATGGAGCTGGCAGTGGAATATCATTCTCCCAGTATAATTATCTCCCGTGTTTAGTGGGCCCGGTGTATTCCTGAGTACATTTTTGTTAGCTATTATGTAAATTACTTTCAAAGCCCACCACACTGTAATAATGAGGACTTTGGAAGGGATCTTACAGAGATAAGTTATTTCCCTTTTTAAAGAGAGAGTAGTGGTGGGAACTGGAGCTCTAAGTTCCTTCTAATTAATCTATCATTTTGCAGACATGTTTCTGTTCAGCAATCTAGGAAAATGAAACAAACAAACAAAAAAGGAAAGAAGGAGGGAAAATATAGCATGAGAAGAACACCCACTCATTTACAGTAACAATTTTTTTCCAAGTGATACAAAAAATCTCTCATGTGTTATTGCTGCCTTATCACTTCTTGGCATTTTTATTGCTGTTCTATTTTCAGTTTGGGGGAATCTTGCTATGTACTGTATATCTCTCTCTGATTCATTAATTTTCACAGAAAACTCAATTTGCATCAAAATACTTTGCTGTTTGGCTGTTGCTTTACGTATGTTGGGGCCTCATGGCTTGCATGAGAACTTTGTCTTCAAATTCTTTACAAGAGGGGAGAAAAGCAATGCCATTGAAATTGCCCAAGTTTGCATACCATCAAGGGCAGTAAAATTGTGCTGTTAGTTCCTCCTGCGAAAGGGTTATATTGGACAACCCATTTAATAGGTTTGGTTTGATTTGGTTTTGCTATGCTCTATAATTTAATAAGATGAAATTCAATAATAACCTATGCCAAACAATTTTTCACTGTATGTGTTCCCCTTAAAAAAAAAAAAAGAAAAAGAGTTTTAAACATTTAGAATCATACAAGAACAATTTTTTAAAATATTGATATACGTATAAAATTATTCCCTTGGATACTATTAGTGAATCTTATGAAGGAAGAAACTAAAAGCTTTTTTGGGCTGAATTGCCTTCTTACTTATTGTATACTCACTCTGATATAAATAGGAATGGTTTTAGTGAAGGGAGAATAAATAATTGTTGGTTGTTTTTTTTTTCTTTTGTTTTGAAGTTTGCGAAGGGAGCTGTTTGAGATACCAGAGAGGAACTGGATCACTTTCTCTGGTCTTAAATTCCACCTGTTACCCAATTAAGTTCACTTCCTTTGGAAGGAAACTTTCCTCTGTAAAAATCAGTGTATTAGTGGATGGAAAAATAATCTCTAACTTGTCCCAATTTTTTCCCACAAAGAATGTGAAAGGGAGGCAGAAGCCCCTGGCTGTCCTTATGCACATGGACATCTGTGTTGATAAAACTTTCGGAGGGGATGAACATCTGCAGTTTCTGCTGGCACTGTCAGATGTCTTGAGTATCCAGAATATATGAAAATCATGCCCTTTGGAATAGAAGTTGAAATGAGGATGTGGAAGCTTATAATTTATACAATAAATCTTGAGAATGGTAGCTACCAAATGCAACAACATTATAGCAGAGTTGCAAATAAATAGTTGTATGAGCACCTGCAATGAGCCGGTCCTGCTTCCTATGGTTTTGCGTATTGACTTTCATTCCTCCTGTTCTCTGTCTTGAGCCACCACATTTTCTGTAATTCTTTTTCCTTTTTTTTTTTTTTTTCATTTTATCTTCCATTTTCTCAGCTGCTTTCCTTTTGATTAAATATTATTTTTTTTTCCTTAATACTTTTTTTCCTCCCATGAGTTCTTTTGTGTATAGAAAAGTTTTAAGAACATAGTGAAACACATTGCTGCTTTACTAATACTTGTTTCTTAGGGAATACTAATTGTTTATGCAGTGTGCATGGACATTTTGTGTATGAATTGAGAACTTTGAATCCTAAGTCTAAATGATTGCTTGCTTCCACTTTGCTTCCTCTAGCAAGTTGACATATGAGATGAAAAATCACCAGAAAGTTTTAATATTTGACTGAAGTTGTGATCCCTAATCTACCCCTTTACAGCAAGGACAGACAGGACATTTCTGAATAAAGATTCTTCAATAATAGGCAAAAGCAATAAGTTTTCCCATATTTCCCAATATTTATATAGAACATGTGATCTGAAAATGTAAGTATTGTGCAAAGAACATTTCAGCTATTTGATAACCTTGGTGGCAACTAAACAGATGTAACAGCTTATGACTTTTTGGAAAGAATGAGCTTTTTCTGTCTGTAACACAAATTACAAATTACAATTAATATGCATACATGTCTTCCAAAGAGTATCAGCTTTTGGTGAGAACACACAGAAAGAAAATCTGCTTCCATGCGTTATGTATAAATTAGATGGATGGATTAGATGGGTAGAAAGATTAGATAGAATATTATTTCATAATGGGTTTTATTTCCTATTTTATTAATATTTGCTTAAATTAATGCTTAATGTTTCATTTCATTAGTGTTATGCCTAATGTTATTTCAATTAGTTTGGGGGGGAGGGTTGTGTTTTATGTAACACAGCTTGAAAAGCTTGGACAGAATCATGGAAATGGAATAAATCTGTTAAAGTCAATCTAATTGTGCAATCTACTCAGTGGTCTTGAAAATCAATCAATACAAAATATGCTTTACATATTTCAATATGAATTTCCTCCTGTCACTCAGCAATGGTTACTCACCATAAAAATGTATATTTTCAACAAAAATATTACGAACTTTGAAGACTGGAATCTTATTCTGCAATCTGTGCTCAAGAAAATAATTTTAGCTTGCCTTACAAATGACCTAGAGAGACCTCCTACTGAAAAGTGATGGTTTTCATTCTCCATCTTCAGTCAAATTTTAGCATCCTTCCTGAGGGAGCCAGCTGTCACTCGGTTAAGGGTTTAGAAATCTAGGCACTAGCCTACTTTTATTTCATCAAGACAGTTCAGATAATGTGGACACTTCCAAATAGCTATTAGAAGAAGCTTTAGCTTCTGATTGGTTATTAAGGCTGGAATTCATCTGACTAAATGTAGACATCAGTGAGGTAGCCACATATTTTTTATCTTGTCATCCCAGCCAATGAGAGAAACAAGGTCATGATTCATCTTGTCCTTAACAAGATGTTCAGAGTATATCAGATGAATTACTGTTCTTCTCCCTAAACTGTAATGGAGCCTACATGAATGGTTCAGAAGTAGACGTTCAGTGCAGATATCTAAAAGTAAATATGATGAATCACAAAAGAAACATTTTTTTTTCTATAAGCTCTGAATCATTTATATTAGATTTCTCTAGACTATCTCAGACTAGCTATTTAAACACTCTTTAAGCCTGTTCTAGTCTGACTTTTGAATCAAAGACAAAAGAGGGAACTCTGAAGCGTCATTAATCTGACCCTGTGTGAGGCATCTGAGCTTATTTGTTGATTATTCATGTTTAATTTTGTATCTTGGAGTATGATTCTGCTCATAGAGGTTTTTTGGCCTAAAAGACATAGCTAAACTTAATATCTGTCTCTGTCCTTGTTGCATCACGGAATGTAGACACCACTGTAATGGCCAAACTTTGTTTCATGTCTTTTGAAGATTTAGATTTCAAAGATTTTTAAGGAGCTATTTAGACATATACCTCAAAACCTTACGACATTGTACTACTCTTATATAACGCATGCCCAGCCTTGTTTTTTGACTAATACAAGAAAAGCTTTTTATCTCTTGACACCTGATCTTCCCTTTCTTGGAAGCCCATTCTTTGCATTCCAGATCTGTGCCTTCTTATCAATTAGGTAGTTCTGCATTAGATATATGACATATACTGTAATACCATTACTGTATCATCTGTACATGAGTCATTTTTTCATATCGGTCAAAAGATCAGCCAATTATGTCACTACTACCAAGTTCCCCAGTCGTAAAAAAGAACGCACACTGACGTTCCTGTGCAACACAGTGAATCACCAACATTGCACTTTCCACCTTGAGAGTAACAGGAAAAATATCCCAAGTGCCACCAACTTACCAAGCCATCCAAGAAAATCCTATATATCTTTAATTTGAAGTGATAAAAACTGAGTTAAGGGGAATCATAGAATCATAGAATGGTTAGAGTTGGAAGGGACCTTCAAAGTCATCTAGTCCAACCCCCCTGCAAGGAGCAGGGACATCCCTGACTAGATCAGGTTGCTCAGAGCCTCATCCAGCCTGGCCTTGAATGTTTCCAGGGATGGGGCATCCACCACCTCTCTGGGCAACCTGTTCCAGTGCTCTACAACTCTCATGGTAAAAATTTTTTTTCTAATATCTAATCTAAATCTACCTCCTTCTAATTTAAAACCATTACCTCTTGTCCTATCACAACAGGCCCTACTGAACAGCCTGTCCCCATCTTTCCTGTAGGCCCCATTGAGGTACTGGAAGACTGCTATCAGGTCTCCCTGAAGCCTCCTCTTCTCCAGGCTGAACAGCCCCAACTCTCTCAGCCTGTCCTCATAGGAGAGGTGCTCCAGCTCTCTCATCATCTTCGTGGCCCTCCTCTGGACCCTCTCCAACTGGTCCATGTCCTTCTTATGTTGGGGGCTCCAGAACTGGATGCAGTACTCCAGGTGGGGTCTCACGAGGGCAGAGTAGAGGGGGAGAATCACCTCCCTCG
>WHYT01017946.1:285845-307933 GCA_009806455.1 Tetrax tetrax
TAAGGTTTTCCTTTTTTTTTTTTCTCCCTCTTCCCTCCCCCCTCCCCCCTTCTTCTTTTCCTCTAGTGCTTTCACAGTTAAAATTTGAAAACTGTAGTAGGAACTAAATAATTCCGTTATGGATTTCCTTCTTGGGAGGTAGAAATAAGATTTTTTTTTGTTATTTTGAACATTTCCACAGCTCTAAAAACTACTTTTGAGAGTTGGTGGGGGCAAGGGAGTGAAGCTTGGCAATTTTCTGTTACTTATTCCCCCTGTAGAGACCCGACTGCCAATAGACTCTTCCCACAGCACCACCTACAGTGGTGGTCTAGCTGCAGACTAGTATGGGGAGAGATTGAGCTTTTGCATGTGTGGTGTTACAGCTCCTGGGAGGCTCCTGCACTGCTGTTTCAATAAAGAGATTTATAGAGGCATTTGGTGAATTTTAGGCATTTTGTTGTCAGTCTATAACTACAAAAATGTGCATGTGGAGACCACTACCATCTTAGGCACTGCTCCAATTTTTACAAATCATCTTACTTGCTAGCCTTATTTCTTGTTTTATATCAAACTTTTCCTTAGGAAGAAATAAAACAACTTAGATACAGAAACAGACAGGACCCTAATGCAACTTATATTCTGGTCAGGTAGTGCAGAACAGCAGGAGAATGAGGTGGAGGGACCACGTAGAGACTCCATCGAAGAGAGGATCGCTTGGTAGTTTAAGGTTCACATAGCTGAGAATACATAGTCCTTTACATCCTCTTTCAGAGTGACAGAAAGTTCAGGAAGAAAGAGGTGTGATCTAATGGATATTTTAGTGTTAGTGCTCTCAAGAGACTCTAAGTGCTTGCTGTCCCTAGGTTATATTCTGGTCAAAAATGTCCCCCAGCCAATTCACAGTTGCTAAAAATCAAGCTTCTAGGATTAATGTCTTCATGGACCATAAATGAAGCACAAGGCTACCACTTGCTATCTGTGTAAGAATTCATATGCAGACATCACTCCAGATTCTCATCCTGTGACCCTTGGGGTATGACATTAAAATGACAACAAGTGGTTTCTGTTTGATTAAACAGGAGATAGAACTGGGTGTTCAGCTGCTGCATCTAAGCATATCAGTGCTCCTCTTCAGCTTCTCTGTATTCTTGTGCGCTAAATTATTTTTTTCCTGGAAGTGGCTTTCATTTTCTTTTTGTGTGTGTGTGTTTGAAATTATTTTCCTTCTTTGTGTCTTTCTTTCTATCCATTTTGAGCCATACTTTATTTTCTTCCTTTTTTTCTTTTCTTGTTTTCTAAACGTTTAGGATTTCAACAATTAAATACATCTGAATTTCTTATGTTTATAGATAGCTAACAGCAGGTGCAGTTATCACATCTCAGCTATGTCTCCAAAGTATGGGTGAGGTACTGGTACAATTGCAGTTAATGGCAAATTGTCTTTATATTTCAAAATAAAGTTCTTTCTATTCTTTTTTTTTTTCCATCTTTTTGTCATTCTTTTATAATTAATTTTAGTCTAAAAAACTTCCTCACTGCTCCTCTGAATAGTGAAAAACAGAGCTGTGGACCGCTCTGGACAGATAATGGACATGATTCTTGCACTTCTTATGCAGCTGTACCTTCACTGACTTCATAGCACTGCTCTTGATTTTGCTGAATAGAAAAGAACAGGCCATAATCCATGCCACAGCTACATTACATTTAGGTCAAGTGATACTACCACTGGTGGGCTGTTATGCATCATTTTTTCCACAGCAATGTCACAGTTCTTTTCTCACAACATGTAGTGAGTAGATATCTGTTAAAATAGGCAGCTCGCCAATCAGTTGCACCTGTTAATAAATCACAAAGACCCTCCTATTCAAAGACTGAGCCCTCTGTTTCACAAGTCTCTGCATTATAATGTAACGTAATTCACAAGTGAAGAAACTCTTCATACAAGATTACATCCATTTGCAATCTGACATTATTCAGACAGGATTGCTATATTATGCAGTGCATAATTATAAAATACTGTCCTTGTAATACTGTGCTTTTGTACGTATGCAGATTATTAAAAATGGTTAATCTTAAAATCATTGCACATACACTACAGTCAACAGGGAACAGTCTCAGCTTTTGTGCATTGGTATAACAACATTACAGTTAGCAGAGTCGAGGTCTTGGCCTTATTTCTGCTCCATTATTGTTCTGTTGTATAGAAAGGATGAAGTCTATGTCTCCATTACATCCTGCAACAGTTGAGTAATTCTTCAGAAATCACAGATGAATCTTGGATTCACATTGTTTTCTCTGACTCAGCATTTGAATACCATTAGAGTGATAATATCTTTCTCTTTTTTTTCAAGTTCTGCAGAAAGTCCCGAACCACAGATACAGGATCTGAAATCTGAGTCAGAACTCAAATGATTCAAAACTGTTAGAAAATCAGACCTGCCCTTTCCATTTCATGCAGCATTCTTATAAAACAGGAGCAAAGAAGTTTCCCTTTTCTCCTGACTGAAACATAAATAAGTGCAAGACTTCGTATCAATACAGACCTACTAAAAATTAGGACACACTCTGTTAACATCCACAGTACTTTTGACTCAGAGATTGTTATCTAGTGCATAATGATACTGAACTCACTGGAACCAGCAAAGGTGGGAATCATAGTGCATTAACACAGAAACACAGAGCGAGTGATCCCTCACTCTAAAACAATGCAGCTCCATTGCTTGAGCTGAACAGTGACTTGGCCAGCCTTTAGAAATGCAGCCATTATCACTAAGACAGCAGGGTTCTAACACTAGAATCTGTGTAGATGGAATAAATCCATGCTATGAAGAAAAAGAAATATGGCACTAGCTGATAGAGGGAAAGAAAGGATTGAATTGTTATTTCTTATGATTATTCACTATATTTTTGAAGGGCAGTTTCATCTGATGGCAGAATTGGGGCAGGTGAGTGGGAATCAATTCTTACAAGAGGATTTTACTTACTTAGGGGAAGCATTTTCCACCCAACTCTGGAATATAAGCTTAATATTGTAAGTGATTATAACTGCCTCATATCTCTCACGGTCTGAGATGGATATCAAAACCTGATATCCACTTACCGTTTACATTTGCACCACTGTAGCCTTGTCTAGCAAGCGTGCGAATGTTCTTTTTACATTTAAAATTATTTTAGCAAATACACAATAACAATGTTATGAATATTAAAAATGCTGAGCCAGAAGGAAAAACCATGAGTTTCATCCCTCTCACACTAACCATTATAAATCCAACTCGTCTTAAGGTAAACTACACTGCAAATGCTGAGAGAAGAATCCTTCCCATGTATGCATGATCTCCAACCACGAGTACTTCACTGCAATAAAGTCAAATGACAATCCTCTTTTGTACCACATACAAATCCAGAAAGTGCTGTACAAACTCAATAAATAGATAAAAAGATTACACTTAGCTTATCCCTTTGCCCAGCACTAAAAGCAACTACAACCTCAAATAAAACTGCAGCTTGCAACCCATTTGACATATTATTCAGTTAAGCTCTATTTATTACCATCAAAAATAGCACACACAGGGACAGCCAAAACAGTCCCGTTTCACAAAGCACAACCGAGATCAGCTGACTGGAACTCACACTTATGTTCATCAAAGGGCCGTATTCTCATTTTGTGCTCCTTGTTTCTGTTTAGAGTTAATGGTAAATGTCTTTTCCTTATCAACTGTCAAATTGTCAGAACACACTTTGTATGTTCAAGGCTGGAGGATTCAGGGGGTGTTGGAGGGAGGGGGAGGACCATCTGGTTTGTTGACAGAAGTTTACTCCCAATATTTTATACTGAGTAATTATTCAAGGTCCCTTGTATTTTGTGTCTCCCAGAGAGGAGGTATTAAAAATGTCCACTATTAAATGTGTTCCACATAGAAAGCAGGATTTTATGACCCTGTAACTGCAGGATCAGTGGTTTTACGCTCTTTAGCCTCTGCAATAATGTGTGCCTGGTTCCCCCATGCAGGCCATGCTGTGGTTAGTGTTGATTCAGTAAACAACATTTTGTTTCATCTCCATGGATATTAGGTCTATAGAGGACAGATTGCATTTACTGTGCCTCATGGTCTTAAAGCACACTTGACTAATTCTAGCTATCATTTGTGGTTTGCTGTATTTTAAATAAGGCCAGAAATTTTTAAAGAGAGATAAAGTAGGAGAAAAGATAAGAGAGAGAAGAGACGAGAAGAGAGGAGAAGAGAGGAGATGAGACAAGACGAGAAGATAAGAGAAGACAAGAGAAGACAAGAGAAGAGAAGAATACATTAAAAATGAAATGTGGGAAAATAAAGACCTGAAACCCTGCTTGAGACATTGCATAAGGGCAACATTCAAATTGAAAAAAAAACCCAACCACTCAAGTATCCTGTTGACCAGTGGATACCAGCAGTGTCCATTTTCTTTAACAGAAAATGTAAGGTTGGTTTATTTCCCATTGTCCAGTCTTTCTATTTAGAGGCCAAGTTCATTACTCATTAAGTATCTTAACACATTACTTTCCCTCCTTTCGACTAACACACAACACCTGAATTACCATCGTTTTGGATGGACCGTTTGGATGACTAGCCCCATTAAGAAGTTTACATAAGAGATAAAAAAAGAGAAGTAAAATTGCCTGATTACATAGCTCCTTGTGAGAACAAAGGATTGTCCTCATTTAGAAGGTGCTGACTGCAGGGATCTCTTTCAGGGGTATGTTCCTGTTTTGTCTGATTATTCTGTGCAGGAGAGATTTCCATGGAAAAAACTTATGGCAAATTCTGAACTTATACTTGTTTTCTACCTGTGTGTAATGACACTCCGGAAGATATAATATCTGTCCCTTCCCAGTGCTGACAAGGCAATCAAACAGCTGCAGAGGGGAAAAAGTCATGAATCTGTTCTAATCACCAAAGGGACACTCCCAAAGCATGCCAGCTACATTCCCAGAAGTTCATTAGGCAACACCAGTTCCTGAGGAACATTCTGTTGTTACGTCTTTGCGGTACTGTCAGCATTTCCATGTCAGGAATTGTATTTTCCATACAATCATTCCCATTAAAAAAACTAACTTAAGATAGGGCAACAGCTCATTTCTGAATAAGCAGCTTGACAGGCTATGATTAAGATAGCTTTTTCATCCTCCTGCCGTCTACTTGCTTACAGAAGAAGTACCGAGTACCAAAACTCAGACATAAGTCTTCTGTGAGCAGAAGTCTTGAATCTTAATATGAAGTTACTGATTTGACCCCTTTTTCACTTCTTGAAACCAGCACCATACACATTTGTCCTCTCTTAGACCTGTCTGTCCCAGTATGGGATTTATATGCCATTCTTCAGAAACCTCAAAACATGTGACTACTGCTTGAAGTTTGCTAGGGTCTTCTCAGAAGCTATTCACAAACATCACTTTCCTGTCCTTTCCTAACTAGGTTTTGGGTTTGTTTTTTCTTTTTTTTTTAATTTTTTTTTTTTTTGTTTTACTCTGTTAACTCTTGCAGCACACTCTAGTCAGCTTCAAAAATTCAGTTTTTGGCAACCATCTCTCCATTTATAAAATTAGGTCTTTACCACTCTCTTTGCTTTTCAAGTCTGTTTACAAATATCAACTGCGTCAAATCCTCATCCTTGTAGAAAAACCAGAAAGGCCTGATTCCTGAGGCTGCACAATCCTCTTGTTTCAAGGTACACCTATCTGGATAGAAGACTAAGTAAGTTAATTATTATCCCATGTTCCAGGTCAAAGAAAGATTTGTACCTCTCTTGGCAACAGATGGCTGCCCACTCAAACACATTCAGTGATACAACACTTTCATAAAACATACCAGAATTTATACGTCAGGCTTGCACACATTATCTGCATTATCATAAGAACCAACTAAAACAAACAAACAAAAAGGGTTGAATAGAAATGTTAGAAATGTTGAATACAATGAAAGAGATGTCTTTCATATCCAAGTTACCTAAGCTCAGTTTTAACCCTGAATTATCTTTGCTGGAAGTAGCACCTTTCAGCACCTGTTTTTCTATCTACTTACACACATGTATACATAAAAACAATTACACTCAAAAACTTCCCATGACTGTAGCTAGCTATATCTTTTCCTCACGCACTCCCCTCCCCTTTCTACCCCTACCAAGTAAGTCCTGCTGGGAAGATGCGCCAGCCAACTCCCTTGATGTGTCCTGCCCCAGAGATGGCAGCCAGATGGCCTGACATCTGCAGCAAGAAGAGCTGGCAGGTCGCCCTGAAATCTCCCACTCAAGGGAACCGTTGTTATATACTGAAGTCCTTATCCCTAGAAAGACTTCTGTGAATAAAATATATAATACATGATAAAATACAATAAATCCTAAAGAAAAGGAAAGTAAATAACATTTTGAGACAGCTTACCACAGCCTCAGAAACAACTTTTCCCCATGGGCAATATTTGCTATGGAAGTCCACCAAGTCTGTCATAATTTGGTACTCAAACACAATATAAACCATAATGCACAGAATGAATTGAAATTTTTATTAACAACCATTAGAGGAGGCCATGGTATATACACAAATGGTAGAACAGAAGTGGATCAAGCCAAAGAGGAAAATTATAACTTATGTATGCTGTATCTCTTCTCACGATCATGAGTTAAGTACATTGCACTACTTTCACAGTACATATTCTACGAACTTCAGTGAGAATTCGAATACCTTTCCAACAGAAGCTGTTTTGCACTCCATTACTACAAGGTTAAGTAGAGAGATAAAGGTATTGACAGAGTACTGAGACAGAGAAAAATAGAGGGAAATAACATTAGTAATATAGAACTCCTCTTAAAATAGCATTTTTTTCCCCTAAAGCAATGAGGAATGTTTTTATTTCAAAGACCACCTGTGCAGGATTCAAAGTATAGCTGAAGGAAAGCTGGAATCACCCTGACATACTTAGAACCATCTCCATTGCTCTCTCCATTGAGTCCTTGGATGTTAATTCTTACATATAACAGAGGCTTTGCAATCACTTCCTTGCCAAAACTTTAAAGGAGATGTTCTGCTAAAAAAAAATGATTTTTTAAACCAGATGTTCTGGTTAAAAAAAAAAAAAAAAAAAGGTTCCCAACAAATTGTCGTTTTAAAGTAATCTAACTTTGAAGAACAGTTGGAGGATTTGAACATTAAAATAAGAAGAAGAAAAAGTGAGAAATGGAGACAGTGTAGATGAAACAGCAAAGAGCATATTTTAGTATCAGTATGAATTTGCTGCATGTCTCAGTCCTTTTGGGAGAGCTATACGTGTATATATAAGCATGCAAAGCTCAAATCTGAGCTCTGAAGGATCTCTGGGTTTTAGATTCAGATCAAAACACTATCTGTGTACTCAGTCTCAATCTAGAGTTCCCCAAAGGTGAAAACCAAGTTCAAGGTTAATTTTGTTGCAAGACAGCTGTTTCCCCTTTTGCTAAATTCAGAGATAAAAAGTAAGTAATATCTGGTAAAAAAAAGGACCACCAACATAAAACACTCAAACCAGTCCACATGTCAAGTATGTTACATGTATATTTGTCACCCTTTAGATGTCCAAAGCAATATCCACAAACTCGTCAGTGTTTCCCTTATACACAGCCAGGCAATAGGCTCTAGCTATTTTATACAGCTGCTGGTAACATCTCGTGCCCAGAAGGCAGTGACAGACAGAGAGAGAGCAAAGAAATAACTTTCACAGTTTTTGTATTTTCCCAGCTATCAATCAAATTCCCTCTGACATTGCTTCATTTATGGATTATTGCAAAAACACTGAAACAATGTGCAATGATAATGTTGTAAAGCTACAGAAATGAAATTGGTAGGAGTAACCCATTTCTCACTGTGTTCCCAAGCACCTCTCCACTCTGAATCCCCAGCATTGTTTAAGCTTCAGTTCTATATAAGAAAGCTAATCAAATGACACTCAGGAAAATTGACTTGGGTTTTCAATCTCATTTCAGATCTCTATTGTAGTTATTTCAAATAGTATTTGTTATTCTCTGCATATCCTTAGGAACATGCCCTGTCAAGAAATGCCATACAACTTCAAACCATGTTTTTTCCCACCTCTATAACTTTTTATGTATTCCCTTTTTACATTTTATTACAGCATAACTTCTAAAAATGAAATAAAGATTATAGGCAACGCTTCAGGACCTGTAGTTCTATGGCTTGCCCTGAATATCAAATCTTGTTGATACGAACTTGCTGCTATACCACTGTAAATTGCCAAAATCTCCCCACTGACCATCGTTGTAATTATTTCTCTTTGGAAATGAAAGATTTGATTGGCAGAGTGATTTTTCTTTTCTTTATATTTCCCACTCCCTTTCTTGTCTATCTTTCCCCCATTCACCTGGACTGTGCATTTTCTCTTGATGGGGGATTTGAAGATTAAATCTGTATTTATTTACCATAGTTATCTCTAGAAGTAAAAGAAAACAACAGATTGCAGGGGAAAAAAAAAAAAGAAAAAGAAAAAGAAAATGGGGGAAAATGTGAAGGAGGGAGGGAAGAAAGGATGGGGAGAGAAAATGCACAACACAGTCATCCCAGCTACTAATTTAACAGGGATTTTGTTTTCTCACAGTGAAAAAATGAAATAAAACTCAGACATAATCACTCCCTTTCCGTCCAGCACCTGAGGGTGTTGGTAGGATTGCTACTGGAATTTAAAACACACTTCCACTCTGTATCTACAATGTTTTATTGGACAAATGTGTCAGAATCTGAGCAATAGGTCAAATTTAGTGGCAGCATAAGCCAGGTTTGAGGAGTAAGTTACGATTCAAATCCAAACAAATCAGAAAAGACAAGTCAACACATCAGTAAAGAAAAATCAGTGTCAAAGCAAGAAGCAGATGAAGCAATGCATGCTGAGGGTACGTAGAAGGGGAAAATTCAGAGGGTTTTGTGTATGAACCACATTCAACTCCAAGGTCAACATCAGAGTGGCACTAAATGGCAGTAATTTCTTTGTGTTACAGAAAAATGGGAGGGAGAAAAACTAGATTTTGTTATTGTTTTTTTTTTATTTTAGACTTTGGAGTGAGATTCAGATGTTGTGCAACCTCCAATTCCAAGACTGCTATTGATTTTTTAGGAGACAGAGAACTGCTTCCCTCTGCCTGGGTGTTGATTTTCTCCTGAGTATATAGGAATAATAATTCTCATTTTTGTTCTCATTTCTTTAAGGGACATCTACCCTAAGCAATAAGGTATAGCACAGTAAGTAGGTCTGTATCATTGGAAAATTATACAAGAGAAAAGAATTATGTGATCCTATGCAGAGATGAAATTTGGAGCCTTCAAAACAATGTAGGAATGACAAGACAGCGTTATGCTAGTGTGCTAACTAGGATTACCAAGCCTTTACTAAAGCATCACAATAATGGGTCTAACCAGCTTCTGAATCTAGAACTTGCAGCTTTTCTGGGAGGTCCTCATAAAGGTTTCTGTTCCGCCGAATTGTTTAGACATGCCTCAAAGCTGAAAATAATCTTGGCAGGTGCACCAAGAGGGTGTTTTTAGGTTACAGAATTATTATTTTTTTTTGTTTATATGCCACTTGTTTAAACTGATTTGCTTAAAAAATTATGAAGAAGTTGGGTTTTTTTAATAGAAATGTGCCAAATGCCTTTCAATTACTGGCAAACTGGAGCAGTCACTGGTCCATGAACAATGGGAGTTCTCTACTCTTGTGAGACGTATACACACAGAGACACATGCACATATTTAATTTCCCTGAAACAAATTAGATTTTTTTTCTTTATCCCATTTAATACTAAATGATAGCAAATTCAAAAATCAAAGAAAATATTAATCAAATATTAGAATTATCAGTCTCTTTAGGTTATTTTATATAAGGATAAATACAAATACAAATACAAATATTTATATATTTGTATAATAGCAGTTTATTGAGAAAACATGTATTCGTTACACAAGTAGATAACTCTTGCACATAACATGCACATATACATTTTAGATAAATGCACTTCAAATGAGAATTTATATAATACCCAACAGAAATATACATGATCTGTTCATCATCCATCTTGCTTTTCCCCTTTTTAAACACAGGAGTAACGTTTTCTTTCTCCCATTCTTCTGGTACACTCATCTTCAAATCCCCAAAGAAAACCACTAGCAATCCTGAGACTTCTTTAAAGTTCTTCACAGATCCTGATGTGAAAGGCAATCAACATAAAACCAGAACACATACAGATATACATATGTGTATATTTATTCTAGTGCCCTCTGACTTTCACTGTTTTAGTGTGAGTACATACCCATCATTCAACATCGTTTGAGAGTTGTCTGAGGGCAGCTGCAACCTGTAACAAATTCTCTAAAAAATTATGAAAAAAAGCACCTTCATAAAGTTTTGTTGAACAAAACTTTCTTTCTTTGTTGCAGAAAGATCATAGTCCTTTCTTGGCCCTGTTTTAGTACTAACCTATTTTATAAACTTTTGTAGTATTATTACATTTTGTGCATTGTTCCTTTTTAATTTTGTCTTTATATTCTTATGTTATTGTCTCTACAGACTTTACAGAGTGCAGATGTATGGTCAACAACTGCCAAGAAAAGACCATATTACTATTGAAATAGACTGCTAAGTTCTACAGTCCTTCCACACATTTCCACCCTATCCCTTATATTGGCACTAGTAATGGTGCAGCTGCTCAGTGAATCAGATCAACCTGTTGATCTGAAGAAGAATAGTCAGTTTTTCTCAGGGGCTGGTTTAGATCAGCTCATATGGATTTGTATGGTAAGCATAAGTGAAGTTGAAAAGAATGAGGGAAGGTTTGTCATATCTTCAATTCATCAATAGCACTGATAGAGATCAGCATAAGCTGGCTTTGAAATTCCTTCTCATTTCCATTTTCTTCCTTTCTGTATTTAAGATCAGTAAAGGCATATTGATGTAGCTAATCTTATCCCTTACTAGAGTTTCTACTCTTCCTTCATATTAGGATTTTTTTTTTCTTTTAATATTGCTTACTTAAAGAAATACTACCTCTCCATTATTTTTCTTCTATGACGTATTGTTGACCAATTATCTGAATTTATTGAAGTGCACCTTTCTGAATCCTTATTTATGAATTCTTTTATTTTCTGTTCCTCCTTCTTAACTATCATGAGCACTATCTTTTTGTGGTGCTATTTGTCTTCTAGATTGTTAATCGGTTCCTTATTTTGGATGAAAAGATTCAATTAAGAGCCTCTGTGTAGAAATGAATTATCCTCAGCGTGTCTGTGGGATGGTGGAAGTTTCATTCCACCAACAAAGACTGTTTGTTAAGTGTGTACATGAATGTCCATTATGGAAACCAGCTGAGGCTGCGGTTTATCTTCCTTAAACTATTTTTAATTTGTCTGTGTATGACCGAGCTAACCAACCAAGGCTTCTTTTATACTTAGTGGTGAGAAATAGGCACTTTCAGATGGAAACACTTGTTCAGGTGCAGTTCCTGCCTGACGTACCTGTTTCTCTCTTTCACTCTGAAGGGCGTGAGACTGACTAATTCAGATGTCTAACTTGCAGACATCTATAGTTAGATGAAGTAAGTTCTGTTACCAATGAATCAAAACCTTTAAAAACTGCAGTGATATCAGATCTAAATTTGAAATATCAATTTAATCTCCTAAAGGCTATAGACTTTAATTCATAGCTAAATTTAAGAAACTATGTAAATATTCTTTTGAGTTGTAGTGTAAGGATCCTTTGGAGTGAATATAAAGAAGCTGCACGTGAAACAAATTAACTTGTTTCCTTAGTAATATCTTGAAAGTGTGTTTCCCCAGATCAACTATACTATAATACTGTGTTCCCTTGAACCATCTATAGCATGATACTGAAATGACATGTCTTTGATTAATTTCATTCTTACTTTAATATACAAACTGCAGTTATTTCTCCCTGCTTTATAACATCAGGAAAAGATAGTGGCCATGAAAATGAGCAAGTAGCTTTTTGTTGCCTTTGTCTCTTTCTTGTTCTCTTAAGACAGACAAGAAATTCTCCTCTCATCCTCTCTCTCTCTCTCCTGATGCTAATACAAAGTTATGCCCAGTTATTAGAACACGTAATTCACTTTGTCTTTCAACATTGGTCTTAGACAACCAATATATTTTTCTGGCATTCTGTTTTCCGGATAACTGCAAGTGGCAGAGCCACTGAGTATTCAGTAGTTGCTATACAGAGATATGCTCTTCTTAGTTCTACTCTCGTCATGTATGTGGACTCTCTTAAAGACAGACTTATCTTACCTAGGACACTGTCAGATCTCAGTATGCTAAAGTCAAATTACAGCCGTTTATACCTACTGAGAACCTGCATGCCTATCTTTTCTTTGAGAAAGGAGATCGTGACTCAGGAACATTCTGGATAACAACAAAATAAGGTTTGTTGTTAACTCTAGACGAAACATTGAATTGTGTGTAGTAAAACAGTACTGGACTGGATTTCATGTCGAACTGAAAGTTGTCATTTAGAAATTAGGACTTCTGAGTCCTGGTCTCAATTCTGATAATCTGGGTTACTTTCAGCAAAACATGGAATTTCTGTTTCTCAGTTTACCTAACTTCAGTCTAGGCATAATATTTTGTATCATGGCTCTTTCAAGGCTTAATTAATGAATGCATGTTTTACAGCTAGTTGAGAACCTCAGGTAAAAAGGTCGATAGAAGTGCAAAGCATTATTATGTTGCAGCAGGCCTGATTTTCTTTTCCACCAGAAAAACAAGACTTTGTGCAGGCTTAATTGGGTTTTTTAAATTTATAAAGAGGATTAAGAAAACTGAGCCTATCTAAGTCTCCCTACTGGTAAATAAAAAGGAAAAGACATAAAGACTAGAAACAAAGAGAGGATTTATAATAAAATAAATAAATATATACAAAAAAAGTAATACACAAGTAACTGTTAAAACAAGACAATAAAGTCCCATATTTTCTGAGCTGTGAAGCAGTAGATGAATACAAATATAAATTTTGTTTATGACAAGGTTATGAAAAGGGAGTGTTGAAAAGCATCACATTTTAATCAGTTATCCTCACTCATTTTCATGATTCCAGTAGATGTAGGAGAGTTTAAGATGATCAGTGAAGCCAGAAACACTCTCTCTATGGTGATAGACATTTAATACTCGATATAAACATTTGGGAATAATTCTATGCTACCCAAAGGAAAAGAGTAGGTCTTTTATTTTGAATCAGTTGGAGAAGACTATAATGGTAGTCAGTATCAGAAGATTAAAACCAAATCCCTTACAGATGGAAATCAGCAAAGCTCCATCCAGAATAGCTCCATTGTGCAGCTATGCCAATTGAAGCCAGCTGAGAACTGGTCTCCAAATATCACTGTAACTTTGTTCTTGACATTAGGATGGCCAAAAGAATAAGCTTTCTTATAGGCTTTCAAGGACTCAGTGCGTTCAGCCAATTCACTAATACTCCTTTTATAGCATTTTCGCATCACATTTTGTTGTTTTTCTCTTACCAGCTGAAACCCAAAAGCATGACAGCATGTGCTGACAGAATGAAGCCAAAATGAGCTGGTGTGTTATGAACCTTAAAATAAAGTTTTTCAGGTTATATGTATGTTCATTTGGGGCATTTTCATTTTAAATTTCTAACTTGTGGTTTTTAGAATTGCTTGGGAAAATGAAAAACTCTTTTGATAGTACTTTTTAAATGTCAAAGCTACTTTATTCTCATTTGTTCAAAATCAGACACATTTTGAGCCTATTTTCCTGAGAATATGGAGTATATTCTGTTTTGATTTATGCCTGTCCATGTGTATGGGTCCCCTTCTATGTTTTGCACCTAAATTTAAGAACAATGTGAAGAATAATATGATATTAAGTTATTCCAACAACCACAAAAATTTATGACTGTTTAAAGAAGAGAGAAATCTTTTTATACATGGAAACTGTGACACAATTTTGCATCCTGACTAAATGCATCCTGCATTAGCTATCAGAAAATCCACACAGGAGTTCATTGTCTTTGCTCCTCTCAGTTATTTTTGCTGGTTTTTCCAGCTTGATAAATTTAGTTTAAAATGTGAAAAGCAAAACATGATTCTTTACTGAAAAAAATGACTGTTGTTCAGATAAAGGCAATTATCTTGATTTGTCATATGTTTTGTTAGGTTTCCTTTTTGAAAAGGAGCCGCCTTCTTTGTGTTCCTAACAGTTTGCATTATAATCCTGTGAATCATAGTATTTAGTCACAGATTTTTGTTTCAGTCAACATTCCATCAAATAATGGACCTTATTTCTCTTGTAGAGTAACCAATTATAGTCAGTGCTGTCATTTTGGTTTCCATGTGCTGCTTATCCGTGATAACTCTCAGCTGTGATCTAGAAGCATTAATGGATTAACTTTCAAGATGTTTCATGAACATGGCCACTTTTTCACCAGGAAAACTACAGATGAAATGTCCCACAAGCTCATACCAAGCATACTCATTATGAAATCACACATAGGGAAATGTTTTCCTTTTTTTTTTTTTTTTTTTTTTTTTTTTAATTGTCCTAGGAAAGATAAGAAGATATACAGAACAACTGTGTAATGATCCAAAAATAGGATAGCTTAATGAATATTTTAATTTCTGTTCCCTATTCTTTTTGTGTACATTTTACTTAATGAGTTAATAGAAAGATAGGGGTGTGAACAGTTATATCTCTGAAGCTCATATGATGAAACAGGTTTATGAACTCATGGTCACTTTTTATTTATATTCCATCAACAATTTTCTTTATAACACAACTAAACATTTTGTAAAGCAAATTCTTACATCCACATGAACTGCAGATTTATTATCTTTGGAAGATGATTCTAAGCTTTGTCTATCCTCTACATGCATTGGGAGGATCATGATGTTGAATTTAATAACTGATTCGGTGCATTTAGTTATTATATGCATCTATGCTCAAGAACTAAAGGTAAGAATATGCCAGATAATAGCAGAAAGGAGTCAAATAGCTAGAGTGGAGAAAGAACAGCTCTGATTGCTTTTATATGGATCCTACATTAAAGAACCCAATGGAGCTGAATTGTTCCCTCTGGGGCTTAAAAGTTTGATTTTCTTTTTTCCTCCATACAGGAAATTATGGTGATTGCAA
The DNA here is from genome assembly GCA_009806455.1 of Tetrax tetrax. Classification (NCBI taxonomy): domain Eukaryota; kingdom Metazoa; phylum Chordata; class Aves; order Otidiformes; family Otididae; genus Tetrax; species Tetrax tetrax. The sequence goes on from WHYT01017946.1 coordinate 300,994, forward strand.
ATCCTAAAGCACTGAAGTTATTTAGAATAGAAGGTGTAAATATATACAGTAGAAAACAGGCATTTTCCTTGGTTTATAGCTCCAAAGGATTAAAGTAGGATTAAAAAGAGAAGAAAATAGATTTCAAAGCTTTTACGTTTTCTCACAGTAAGTGACATAACTTTTTTTTTTCTGGAGGAAAGAGTATGAAAAAACAAAAACAAAAGAAGAAATAACTATAAATAATATATAGTGAAATAACAAAATAATAAAAAACAATTTTAACACTAGTGATGTGCACACATACGTATGTATGTACATAAATATATATATGCTTATACATATATATGTACCTTTATACAGTTAAAGCTTACATTTGTACAGGAACTTTTTTTCTGAAGGAACCAAAGCTTCTAATTAAATGATGTACTCGTTGTCCACTGTAGAATCAATTAATGTTTGCAATATCACTTTTCCAGTTTAATTTAAATAGTGTGCTAAAGTAAATAGAGCTAAAAACAGTTTACTAAAGGTACTCTTGGAGGGTGTGGGAGATGTAGGAAAGTATAGCAGTAAATTTTTAGGAGCTGGAAATGGTCTATCTTGTTTCCTTTATAATCTCCAGAATACAAAAAAGCTGGAAATGTAAGAGCATAAAACCGACTCACTTTATACAAAGCAGCATTTAAAAGGCGTGCCATATTGTGCGCAAAATATAATTTCTAGCCATCCGGAGGCTGCATTACCTTTTTTCAGGGGCTTGTCAGGGCTAAGAATGCAGGAGGCAGAAAGGTACCTAATGCCATTTTAACCCCTCTTCCTTTTGGTTTCTGTAGTTAGGGAGTACTGACCCAAAACTCACTGGAGGTAATAAGAATCCTTTTACTAAAAGGAAGAGAATAATGAGAAATAAGGGTTTTCAACTCAATTGGAATTGATGGGGCTTGAGAACATGCAACATCTTGCAGCTGGTGCTTAGCATGGAGACAGATGAAGCTGAAGTTCCCCTCCATTTCGTGGCTGAAAAATCCACTTGGATTTCCAGCAGCCATTAATGTGATAAAGGTCCACTCCACACCTTCGTCACAGAGCAACTCCTGAGAAATTGTGTTGTAGTTAGTTATGTTTTCAGAGTGTTGTTTTTTTTTTTTTTTTTTTTTTTGAGAGGAATAAATTACATACATGGAGTCCACTGACAATACGCAGTGAAGTGTGCATGCTATTGGGCACTCAATGGTGTACTTTATGTGCCTGTGAACATTTACATCAGGATTATTTAGTATGCCCAAGTGGAACGGTATAGCAGTATAGCTGCAGGATGACTCACTGTTTCAATGAGGGCATTAGTGGAGAGCAGAACCAGCAGAAAGGTTATCCTGACTCTGCACTTTCTGCATGGCTTCATCTGTTACGTCCCTACAAAGGATTGCAGACTACATACACTCCCCGAGGTGAGCAAGAAGGAAACTCAGAGCTCATTTTGTATGAGTACCAACCATGGTAGATGAAGCACAGATAAGATAAGGAAAACATATTAAACATGTGAAACCTAGGAAGAAAAGTGTTCTGACCAACTTCAGTGTGGTTTAACAACTATCCAAACAAGGCCCAAAAGGAAAGGAGAAGCCAAGTTATACATCCCAGTTGGATATAGAAAGAGATTGTAGTGACCATCAAAAGCTTCAATTACAATAAAATAGAAAATACAAAAAAGTCTTATTAACTATGCTGCAAACAAGAGTTTCACCTGTAAATACAAAAATAGGTAAAATCCCCTCAGCTGCTGAATATGAGAAGGCACAAGAATATTTGTGTGACAGTTCCACAGGTGTGACAGAAGTAAATTCAACACATTCATGTTTACCCCAGAAAAACCTCTGAGGACTTCCCCACATTTCTACGAGACGTAGTAGATGACTGATCTTCATCATTGTACCATGGCTCATTCAGGAAGCAACCCTTTGGGTCTTTTCAGCAGCCTTATTTTTATCACAACCTGAGTTTTGTGGAATTTTTCTCTCAAGGCCATGATAAGACTCCAAGCAAGCTCTCTTTTCTTCATTCCCCATGCTTACCCTAGGCATGGGGTCTTTTACATTGAGAGATCTGACAGAGGCCATTATATAGCTGATGTGCTGACTTTACTCACTTTTTGAAACCCCATTTTGTGCATAGCGGGGAGGATATTCCACAGTGGCCAGTTCCATGGGCTATAAGGCGGCTTTTCGCTGCGGCAGCACCATAAAAGAGCCATGGTGTAGCTGAGAATTGTGCCTTACAACTGTCTGTGCCACTGGGATGCATCCCTTTGGAGGGATTAAAATGCCTAAAATGAGGGATGTAATGTAACAAGGAGAGCACATAGAAATACAAGAAATATAAAAAGGAGAAAGAAGAGGAAGTGATTTTGAGGAGGACTAATAAAGTATATGTCACCCCGCTGATTGCTTTTTCTTTTCTTTTCTTCTTTCCTTCTTTTTTTTTTTTTTTTTTTTTAGGTTAAATTGCTTTCTTCTATCAAGTGTCTGACTTGTCAGCAAATGAATTGCACTGAAATTCTCTGTTCGTATCCTATTAAAAAGGTGAAGTTTTAAAGGCATTTTGTCCCATTATAAATTTGAAGTGATGAAATATAAAAGTAAATATTGTTGCCAGTCTAGTCTGCCCTTTACAGTCCTGCTTTCCTCTAGAGAGACAAAATCTGCTGGCTCTGGACTGGATCCATTAGCACTTGCCAACAGATTCTCTCTGATGAATCTTCAAGCGGTTGAGTCAGGTTGGACAGGCAAAATGTCCATCTGTACCATCCCTGATGGATGTAACAAAGCTTGGAATGCATTCACACTACCAGAGCAGAAATCAAGGGAGCAGAGAACAAGTAGAAATGCTGATCTTTATTTTATTTTATTTTATTTTACTTTATTTTAGTCTTATTCTACTTTAATTTAATGATTTAATTTAATTTACAATACAGATTGAATATTTTTTTTTTATTTCTCTACATGTAAATAGTGAAGTCCTTTCCAAAAAACTGATAGGATGCTTAGGGGAAAATTTTTCAAAGCTAGGGCAAGTGCAGGATTTAATCGATCTGCTTCTGTTGATATTTCTGAGTCTTGTAGCTAAAACTTGGTATGCTGCTTTGAAAAGATACCCCCAAAAATGTCACAAATCTGGTAAGCAGACTGCTGCAGGAGATAACAATGGTACATCTCCGTCTATCTGTCGAATTTTAGGAAGATTACCTTAATCACATCTAATGACAATATGTTCCTGGGCATAATATTTCTATCAAACTAATGCTGCCAGTCTAACATTTGCTATAGCTGTGCCATTATTTTTAATTTTAATTTATATATTTTGTAGGAATCCTTTGTATTTCCTTTTTATTTTTCCACTTGAAACAATATAAGATTTCATTTACATCAGGAGCATAAACTAAGTTGAACCAGAATTCTCCAATTGAATGGTTCAAACTACTTTCCTTTAAAGTTTTTATAAAGTACAAAGAAAGACTTGTTCGGGGAATGACATTAGGATCTGAAGTGGGCTGAATTCGACCTTTTTGTGTGTTCCCACTCAGCACTACCTATAAAAGCCATCTATGAGACTTCTATTTCTTCTCCACGGGAGATGGAGGGGACACAGAGCTCCTGCAGAGACAGCATATGAAGTCAAAGAATAGGAAGTGATTCCTGCTTGACTCAACTTAATCATATATTAGTTCCTGACTAGGATGATAAACAAGTCAGAAGGAGAATTATTATATAGTTATACAGTGAACTGCTTGAATCAAATTCTGAATAATCTGAACAAATATCTTAGGTTGGACTAGTCTCTAGAATCTTCTCCTTGTTGTTGGTTTTCATCCTTAGTTTCAGGTTGCTATCTGTAAATGACTTCTTAGAACAAGGTAAGGTCTGCTTTAAAATGTTCTACAGTAAAATCCATTAAGGACAACCCCACTAGTAACTGACTGAAGAAAATTATTTTAATGAAACCACTTCATCAATACTATAAGCAGAAGTGTTCTTCAAGATGGAATAAGGAGGAAGAAAATATTTAAGGCCAAATCTACTGGCTCTATCCTACCCAAGGCTTCCCTTTCTCTTTGGACAAATGCACTCTTTATAACTGATTCATATGTTGGATCTGAACCACCACTTCTTATTCAAGCAATGATCCTGCTGAGTTCAAAGACTTCCAGCAATTCAACATGAGGTGTTTAGGGGTGTCTTTTCAAAGTAGTGTATTGGTTTAGTCACATAGTTCCCGCTAACATCAAGGGAAGCTGGCTGGTTAAATCCCCATGCAAACTTCCTTTGAAAAAATTACCCCTAAAGCATCCTGTCTGCTGAGGTTTGAAAAGGTACTTCAATCAATATATTTGTTAAATGAAATGCAAAGAAGACCCATTATTTGTACTCTGGATACTGTTACTTAATAAAGGATGTAACACAGCAATACAAAGAGTTTTCATTCTGTTTGAATCAGTCTCCAAATGTTTGTTTAAACTATTCATACCCTTCACTTTACAAAACTGAACATAAAATTTCATTGGAAGAACCTTTGCCAGATCACTACTTATTAAAGGCATTCCTTTAGTCAGAATGCTTGCATACATACGTCCTACTGTGTACAAGTGTCTGTGTGTGTGTGTGTGTGTATGTATGCATACAAATTTTTATCAGTTCTAAAGATTTTGAACCCCAGAATCAAAATTCCTCAGGTTTTTGGTATGAGTCCCTTCATCTAATTCGAGCTATTTAGAGGTTTATTGTCTCATTTAAATAAGCGTCTCAGATTTCTGCATATTTAATGGAGATAAACACTTTCAGAATTCCCTCTCTTTCTTTTTTTTTTTTTTTTTATCTACATTTTAGAGCATTACTATGAATCCCTAGTCTAATATGAAGACAAATTTTTATAGACATTAGCTTTGTGATTTGAGGTCAGAAGTGGTTCTTACATAATCCACAGACAAGTGTAGTAAATTTCAGATGAGGTGCTGGTTATCCTAACGTAGACATCTAGATGTGCTTAGATATTTCATGTATTAAACTCTATTATTTCTGTTGATCAGATTCCTATTGATTATAAAAGCAACCTTCATGTAGACACCTTCAGTTTGAACGTATAAAGCCAGATAGTATTTATTTTACTATGAAAGTTATTCTTTAAAAGTAGTACTCATTCTCCCTTAAGTATGAAAGCCCAGGAAACTTGAATACTAAGTTTCCTACTGTAGTACAAATCTATGCCTTAGTCTGTTTTGAAATATAAGATTGAAGCATCATACAGCTGATTGATAAGGAAATTCTATCATGTCTCATCATTTAACATATAGGGTCCAGAGGTTTAAAAATTAACTTGGATTCTAAGTGAAAAAATGTGGGATTGCTTAAAGAAATACAAGTGAGCAACCTAAATGTGAATTTCCTCTCCTGTCAGTTTGCTTTCCAGTCTCAGGACTTGTTCTTTTTTTTCCCAAAAAGTAGAAATAGTGGTATGTTGTTTAAAAACATGAAACTCAGAAATAACAGAATATTTCGTGATGAAAATTTTAAATAAAAATGAACCATTTCTAGCATCCCACACTATTTTCTTTTTATGTGTGAAACTTCATCAGATATTTTATGTAAGTTTTAGCATTAACTGATAGCTGCTGTGCTAACTCATCACTCTATTTCAGATGTATTCTTTGTGAATTATGTCCTCTCGCCTGCACCACAGCAACAATATTCCCAAGATAATTGCAGTGGTGCAACTAGAGTGTAGATTGCATCATGGGACATTTAATCAAGCCATGATGTTTGGACCTTACTGGTGAATGGCTGCTGCGTTATCTTAATTACGATATTCAAGAGTCTTCATGACAGAAAAGGCAAACTTGGGTAAGCATCTCTCTTGGTTTCAGCAGGGATGGAGATATTTTCCTCTATGTAGCCAGTGTGTTTTGGATTTAGTGGTGAAGAATGTTGATAAACACACTGATATTATGAGCTGTTGCTAATGAGACCAAGGACACTGTCTGGCTTTCCAGGTCTCACTAATGTGCACATGCAGGAAGCTGGGAGGGACATGGCCAGAATAATTGACCCAAGCAGGCCAAAGACAGTATTCCATGCCATGAACATCATGCTCAGTATTTAAGTGGAGGTTGGACATGGGAGACATCTGGTGTCTCTCTCGCTCTCACTCCTTTGCTGGCTACTCAGTTTCATTTCTGTGATTGCTGCTCAGGACAGGCTTTATCAGATATTGGGACATCAGGTGGTGAGAAATCATACATTGTTCTTTTTGTATATTTTAGTATCCTTCTATTCTGTTATTATTGTCATTTTTCTTTGTTATTCTAGCAAACTGACTTCATCTAAACTCACGAGTTTTCCTTTCTTCCCATTTTTCTCCCCCATCCTGCTGGTGAGTGGGAGGGCGAGTGAGAAACTGTGGTGATCAGGGCTAAACCACAACAGTGTTAATAGACTTATTTCAGACAGAAATGTTCTGACTGTGGTCAATTTAGCTTGAAAAAGAATAGCATTAGTTTTTGGGTAATAGTTTTTTTTTTTTTTTTTAAACAAGAAGTGTCAAACTTGTAGCAGGATAATATTTTCAAAGAATAACATGTACAAAGCATGTGGGTTTTTTTTTTTGCTGAAAGGTTTTACATTCCAAACTCACCCTCCAAAAAATGTTTCCAAAAATTTTAACTAGAGAGATAGAGAGTGAGGCAAAGAGACAGATAGATGAAGACAACTGAGATTTTTACCTTAAACTCTAAATCTGGGAATTAAAAGGCTTTGAGTTTGGTAATTCTGCATGGACACTTTTTGAATGTCAGTCTCATATTAACTTAAACGCTGAGCTTCCCTGTCCATAAGATGAAAAGGAAGAGGAAGAGGAAGAGGCAAAAAAAGAAAGGAAAAAAAAAAAAGAAAAGACAAAAGAAAAAAAAAAG
>WHYT01017946.1:311498-329021 GCA_009806455.1 Tetrax tetrax
GGGATGCCGTTCAAATTTAGGCTGCCAGACACTTAGGAATATAATCCTATTGTAAGTGTTATACCAAGTGGGAAAACAATTTAGTCTAGACCAGTACTTTGCCCCTGAAAATAGCCAGTAGCAGTATCTAGGGGAGGGTACAAATACAGGCAAGTTTGCAGCTGTGCTTTTCTAGCTCAGTAGTCTGTGATTCAGGGAGTTTGTGAACTCATGTGAACATTTGTCATCCACAGTACCCTGATTCAGTGAGTGCCACAGTTTAGCTAGGAATCATGTAGCTATGTTTCTATCTTTTTCTTCCTTTTCACTCAGTGGAGAGGGCAGTCAATTGAGTGGTAAAAGATTAAAGTGTATTTTTGTTTCTAGAAAATTATTTTAATCAGTATTTCTCACACAGCAGGTCAAAATCCTCCACTGACCTACTCTGATGTGTGGACACGGATGCAGCTCTTGTCTGATAGTCTTTCTGTGAACAGAATCCACGACCACAGCATTGAGGCCCTTACACAAGATGGAGAAAGAATCTGCTTGTTCGAGGGTCATGCCTATGATAGCAATACTTGCAGCTTGATGAACAGTGAAGAGAGAGATATGCTGTTGAGATCTTTCACAGGACCAACACATGAAATTCAAGTACCATAGAAATGCAGATAGCTTTTGAGCCACTTCAGTAGTTCTGAGTACATTTGTGACATATAATTGATGGAATTAGGTGCTTACACAACCTGACAAGTGGACAATTATCTTTGTTATTCTCGTCTACATATTTGGGCCATGAAGCTTCAGATTTTCCAGTTTTACTAATTTGATTCCTGTTCCTTGCAAGACAATTTCAAAGGAGTGTTCTCAGGCATACTCCAATTAGAGTTTTGATGGCAAAACAGATGTGAAGTCCCTGTACCTATGAATAGGCTTCTCCAACACTGAGAACTAGAACTAGATCTGTGACTAAACATATCAGATTCTGGATGACTGATTTCCATTCAGAATACCTGTTATCATTCCTCCGCAATATAGTATTAAATAAATGTAGCTTTATTGCATTCATCAGTCCTAGTTGCTCTGATAGTACACTGAGATTCTTTCTCAGTTTAGATCCCAGCTATTTGTTTGAATGTGTATATCAAACATGATACACATGAGCTAATGCAGTGTAGAGCAAGAAATCGGTATTAGAACAGATTTACTTTTAATCCTCTGCAATTAGTAGGGCAAGGGGGGTTGTTTTTATGCAGGTTTGGAGTTCTGAAATATTTTTCCCCCAAATTTTGGACTGTTATTTCTTTGTAGCTCATAATTCTTGAGAAAAACAGCACTGAAGTGTCTTCTGCAACTGACCCAATCACAAATGTAATTGCTCCATTATCTTTTTTTTTTTATTATTATTGTTACTCTATGTACTATTTCAATTAAAACATCCCCTCAGACTTCTCCAGTCAAAGTAATCTCAGGCTCCTCTGCCTTCCATTGCCTTATTGACTTGAAAAATAACAAACAAGTGTAAATGACATTTACAGCTCTTAATTGGTGTCATTAGCAGTTCTTATTATTCAGCAGGACAAGCAATGGCCTTTTATTGAGAATTCAGTGATGCACATCTGTTTTGAACTCATCAGACTTAAAGACAAGTAGTAAAACAGCTGAGTGAATGACTTAAGGCCATATCCATCGTTAAAGGATGCTTGCAGAAGATCTGGGGTTTTTTTCTTAAAAAAAAAAAATTATCTTTGGGACCATGATCATAGAAGGGTTAGTTCTTTAAAAGAAGTAGATCTTGAAATAATGTTAATTTATTTAACCATTGATAATAACCTAATTTTTAATTGTTTATCTTATTCCCAGTGTTTATTCTATAAACAGACCTTGACACAATTCAGGGGGCATTAGATTTATAACAGCATGTAGGTTTGAAAGCGCTGTTGATACCAGTAAGATGTAAGACGGAAAAGTTGTTTGATCCTTTGAGTAAGTAATGCTGAGCACTAAAATTGATGGCTTAGATACCCAAGCCCAAAGTTTCATTCTTCAGAATGCCTTTATTAGACATTCACATTGTGGTTCTGAAATTTCCTAGCCTTCTAAATTTCTCCGTGAACATATGAATTTCTTCCTTGCTATATGCACATAACCAACCTTTTAGTGAAATGGCTAGGGAGTTCCATAAAGCTCCAATGGAATTCATAAAGTGGGGAAAGATTAATCGAATTTTTCTCTAGAACTCTTCAATGGAGGAATCATGTAGGCTTTCTCCACAGTCTATGGCAAATACTGCTGGAGCACAACTCATTGCATCTAACTTTGGAAGCTTTCTTAGGGTCCTCTAGGTGGCTTTGTGGAAATTCGGACAGATTTAGGGAACTAGCATAGATTTGGTCAACTAAGGGGGCATTCATATGCACAGATTTGTTAATTTATGAACAGCTTAGTCATCCTGTAAAGTCAATGCAAAAAGGCTCAAGAGGCTTATTCATCTCATCCTAAGAAGGGCAAAAATACAGGTCAGATGAAATGTAGTCCTGAATTGCTTTTGAGTATAAAAGGGTGGGTATCCTGCTCAGATTTTATCAACCTCTAATATCTATCATTAGACTTTATATATATATATATATATATTTTTAACAGGAAGCTCAAGAATGAGCTGCAGTTCTAACAGCAATTTTTTATCAAACCAGATCAAAATGCCTTCACCACAGCTCTGAAATCAGCAATTCATTTCACCCTGTGCATTTCCTACTGTAGCTTCTCAGCCTTATGGATTGTTTTCTTGGTGTCTGATTCTTCCCATGCATTAGACTACGCTACCTAAGTACGTAATTCTGCATTTTATTAAATGACAACATCTAAAACCTTTATGGAGCTAATCCATACTGGGTACTCTGGTAGTGAGATTCAGATAAATAGGATCTGGAGAAAAAATATCAAAAAGGATGCATTCCTTTAAAAATAAGTGAAGTCAGTGAAATTTTGTTCATTTTGCATAACACACTAGTCCAGTGTAACTACAGACAGATATGAATAAAAATTATCTGATGAAGACCCCAAAAATCCTGCCAGAAATCTTAAGAATTGTCTCATCTAATTGGAGCTATACATTATAGCAGATAAATTACTGCCTAATTGTTCATTACTGTTGTAACTGTCAGGTGGACAGTGAACTATTGTTCCACTGAAAAATCCATGTTGAGAATCAAACTCGAAAAAGTCTAAGAGGAAGGAAACATTTGTTAAGCACAAGTGCTTTGTGGCTCTCATATTATTTACCAAGAAAATCCCTGCTCTGGTTCAGCTAATTTGTAGTGATGTCAGGCTGGGATTTTCAAAGGTGCCTAAAGAAGTTAAATGACTAGTTCCTGTTGACTTTCTATGCAGGTACAATCCTGATCAGACCTTTTTATACTGCTTTCATTTTAATGAAGGAAAGGAGTGAAGGAAAGGGTCAGCTAATAGCAGGAGAGAGAGAGATATATTTTTCTTGGAACTTCACACATCAGCAAAGATTTTGCTCAATGCATCAGCAAAAGTATTATGATTAATAGCAATAACAATAATAGTAGCTACTTATACTCTGTAGGAGTACATTCAAAACACCTCATACAAAATCACACTTCTCTCTGTTTTGTAGGTGAAAAAACACACCATATGTCAACAAAGAATGAGTATGTCAAGTCTACAACTGCTCTGCAGGTGCCCTGCTGTCTGCATACCACTTGGTAAAAAGAGCATCTTCAGACAGTGACCATGCAACAACAGATATAATGTAAAACTACAGTACCAAAACTTAGCTATTGGTGATTTCTTCAGGCATCCATACCCTTGGTCGAGGTTACTCAAAGATGTAAGACACGTTCATAATGAAATGATGGATTTGTCTGGATCCCAAACGAGAATTCAACTTGCTCTTACCTTTTGGGGAGCTTGATGATAAAACAACACCATCCTTGAACCTGGCTACCACATGGCTTATACTCCAGTCAAGTACCATATTGATCTATTTTTAACTTCATAAATAAGATGTGTTTGAATTCACAGTTATTCTTTGAAGGATGATGAATTTAACACCAAACTACAGGGGAAAAAAAAAGAAGAAAAAGATGGGGGTTTTTATTATTTTAAAATTTTTATTGTTTTAAACTTTAAATTTAATTTGCTAGAAAATAAAAGGTTGTTGTGATCAATTTATGAAAAAGAAAACCCAACCATGTCCGTTATCAAGCTTGTATGAACTATATTTTTGAGAAAAAAAAAAAAAATTAAATTAAGACTCTATTTCTAAGTTAGGTGACTGAAAATGGGTCCTGCTTTGGATGTTTTGAGACCATAACAAAACCAACATTTGTGGATCTTTTTGAAGCCAAAATCTGTTTCTTCAGAGTCTTGAAAGAACACAAATTTACCCTCGAGAATATAAAACATTATTTTCTTCTGCTTTCTACTGTCTTTAATGAAGGAATCAAACCCACATTTACAGTTTGGCTTTTATTCATCTCACTTTGGCATTAGACTAGTAACGAGTTGAAGTTAAAAGTTTTCTTGTCCTAGAATGTAGTTAGAGAAGAACAGGGATATCTAGCGAGCAATTCAATTTTAATCTGGAGTATTCATCTAGCTTTGAGAAGTAATCTTTTTCCCTTCTTTTTAGTGAATGTACAGATGTAGACAAATTTAGGTATCTTGATAAACTGCAGATCATTTCTGTTTCTTTACAGAAATTTTTTATTTAGTAATTTACATAAATTCTTGTTTAAATATATTTTATGTACCAAAGAATTGGTATGATTAAATTTTAAGAAAGAGCTGACGTTCAACTTTTTTTTTTTTTTTTTTTGTGGTATGTGTACCCAAACATATTTTCTCTTTTCTGCACCTAACTTTCCATTATCCTTTTCCTTTACATTTTCTGCTTTTGTATAAACACGCATCCATAAACACAAAAATAACTTATGCTAACAGTGATGATTATGCAAACTATTCAAAAATTTAATTTCTTTATATTCTTGTTATGTTCTTCCTGTGTTATTTCATGCTTAACCAGTCTTGATCAAGGTATTTAGTTACCAAATACTCCTTTCTCAAACATTATGGGAAAAAGCACAGTCCTGGTCACCACTTGCCAGTAACTTAGCCATCACAGAAATATCTGAATGAAGGAACCACAACAGACTATGTAGAAAAAAGCCTTGTCTGAAGGCAGGATCAACAAAAACCATACAATCTAAGAAAGCATGATTAAACTTAATTTCCTTCTTGCTATTAGTGTACTCCCAAATGGATTTATTAATATGTAAATAAGGATTAAGTACCTACTACTATTTCCCCAATAACCACCAGTAAAGTACGACTAGACTTCCTTTTCTTTGGTTGTTTTTCGTTTTGTTTTGTTTTTTTTTCCTCATGAGACGTATAGGAAATAAATATCTTTGACCTGGCTACCTCCTTATCAACATAAATTAAACCTGGTTAATTGGTTCATATGATCTTAGGAGGACTAAAGACAGACCTCTAGAAGAAAATAGACTGAAGAACATTCTAACAGTGTACAGTACTAGTCAAACTGTTTCTTTAGTGACATTATATTTTAATCATTATTTTTTTCTTCCTAGTACATTAATTTGTTCCCCAACAGAAAATCAGGCAGAGCTGTATCCTTTAAACAGCAATATTTGGTACATTACATTTGGGTAGAAGCAAGATTTATACTTGTTTCTCTTATATATGAAAAGAGTTGAGAGAAGCACAGTTCATGTAATGAGAAATGTTTTAGGTGATGCAGTTCCAGGTAAATGGAGTTGTTGCAGAGATTAAGACTGGAAGAAAAAAAAACCCAAAACATAGTAGCAAATGATGAAAAAGCTGGGATCTTTCTCACTGTTTACCATTAAGGCAGAGTATTCTGTATTAATTGAAAAAAACCAAAACAATATTAATGTATTTCCACAACATAGGCAATCCCTTAAAGTAGATAGGTAAACACAGTATGAAATGAAAGTTCCTTCTCCCCCCACCCCCGCCTGTACTTCATATACAACTGAGTTGATTGTTTTCATTTGCATGTTTTCAGATAGTGTCAGTCAAGAAGCACAGGACCAAATATCTACTACACATCTGGGATGACTGGCTTGATTTGATTACTGCTTAATTACTGATTAAACTTATATGCCATTTTAAATGATATTTACTGTCTAAAGTTGAGCTATGTTTCTGGTTTTCAACATGTGTGCACTCACTGGGAAAAACACAATGAACACATGGCTATAGATATTACCTGCCATCTCCTCAGCCAGCTTGAGGTTTATGATTTCAGATACTGCCCAATAGAATTATTCTGATAAAATCAATTAAATGAAACACTTTTAAAGTTTTCTTTCTTGCGGAAGGTAAGAAGAGAGGGATATACAAGATATTCCACACATATGCAGCACTGCAGACTCCAGAATAAGACAAAGAAATTATGAATCCATGTAATGATATTACTATTTTTAACAAAAAAAAACCAACACACAAAACCTCACACGCAACATTCTGCAATGAAGTTTATGATCTAAAGAGATAATAAAGTTAGAGGAGTCATCATTATCTTCATTTTATTGATGTACATACACTACTGAGAGCAAGATTGCAGCTGCAGGTCTGTATTGAACCCAGAACTTCTGAATTACTATCATCTGGTGTCTTAACTAAAAGAACGGACATAAAATTTGCAAATTACTGTGAAAGATGCCATGAACATCCAATGAAAGACCAGAAGTTAAGGCTTATCTTTGCCCACCAAGTGTTCTAACCATTTAAGCATCTAAGTATCAGATGGTTTCCACAGTCATACAGATTACAGAGTTATTGCTCCTTGGCTAGTAAACAAAGGGTGATCTTGTAAATGGTCCCTGGCTGCTCTCCCTGGAAGTTGTGTGCATGTGTGTTTGCTCTTCATGTCCTTAGACAGTAACAAAGCAATTCTATTGCAGTGGGAACTAGTTCAGAAACCATTAAGTACCAATACGAGGATCTACTCAGATGGCTAAATTTACTATTAACAGCACGATAGAGATTGAAGCAGCCACAACAGTAATTCTAGATGGCAAACAGCACCAGAGGTAGCATAACTACCACAGTTGTAAAAACGATGAGCAAAGGATGGGAGTGACAGTAGGAGATATCATTACAGTCTCTTGATCAGACGTGACTGAAGATGTAATGACATGATCTCTTTGTTACCCAGGTCACATTAAAGACAGGTGTCTTTTCATCCCATTTTTGCCTTCCCTGTCCTTTTCTATAATGTTAAAGGAAATAGCTGATAGTCGAGCTCTGGAAGCACAGACAGATTCTGCTGGGATGATCTCTTGATCTAATTTTTTGTGTTAATTGTCAAAACAACTAGAAGCCCTTACTACATCCCTATTCTCCAGGGAACACTACAACTCACTTATGTAGCTCACATGAAGGGTAAATTCTTCCAGTGAAGACACCTTGGTTTGCAACCGCTAATACAAATTTGTTTGAACAATTACCAGTCTATGACAATGTGTAATTCAAAAGAGTATCTATTGCATGTGACAACAGGATACTGAGATGGTAGTAGAAATTTCAGTAGGAATACTTATAGTGGAAACAGAAAATCTAGAAATGATCAGTGAAGGGTTCCGACCAGTACTTGATTGTCACATCATGATGAAATACTTCCCATACAAATTGTATTGGGTTCATGTGAGGTTCCCTTTTAAATTATTAAGACTCAGGAATTTTGTATTTAAGAATTTTAAAGACCTGGCTCAGGAGCTACCCAGAGCTTTAATGTAGATTTAATCCAGTCTTTAAAACTTCAGGACGTGCCAAGAGGGTAATGGAAAGAATGCATACTAACAAACTTTGTAAGGAAAAATAAATATGATAATCCAAGCAATTACAAGTTTCATTTAGATTTGAAGCTAAATGATGGACCATTTGAGACAAGCCTGAATTAACAATGAATTAAAGGAAAGTAATGTATTAATAGCGGTGAATATGCACATGTTGGAAATAAATCTTTTCTAACCAGCCCATGTCAATGCTTTGATGAGAGGACTGATTCAATTCAGTACAGTAATAATGTTGAATAATAATTAAACTTCCTTTAAAGAAGTTCACTTGTATACAAAAAACTAAAAAAAAAAAAAAAATTAAAAATCCATTGTTTTTCAAATTACGTTGAATTATTAATTAAATGGTTGATAACTATGTCTCACAATGTAACTGCAGATTGGGAATTAATACTAATAAGGTGTGTTCTGACTGGGGTCTCCCTGGGATTGATTTTTGGCTCTATACTAGTAAACATTTTATCAACAATGTAGAAGAAAACATAAAATCGTTACCAGTAAAGCTTGGAGTTGATACAAAAAATTAAGGAATTATAAATAGTGAAGAATACAGACCACTGATACACGATGCTCTCTGTCTTCAATAATCTAGGTACAAGGATACAATTAGACTCAGATATATGAACAAGTTATTCTGGCATCACATATAACAAGTCAGCTGATTCATGATAACTGTCCGTGGGAGTAGTCTACCCTGCACAAAATCAAGGCTGTTTGAATTAGTTTAGCTTGGTGAAAAGAGCGCTAAGCAAGCTCTGCTTATCTTACGTTTAACGCCTATTTATTGTACACAATAGCACAGACAGTAGAGATCAGCTGACATGCAATAAAAGATTCTGGGTCTAAGCCTAGTACGTATTTTCAGTGTGGCTAATAACAAGTAACATATTTAGGAGAAAAGCATGTTTGTCACATTTACAAAATATGGAAATATCACAGTAAAAATATAAAAATAAAAATAAATATTATAGAATCACAGAATCACAGAATGGTTAGAGTTGGAAGGGACCTTCAAGGGTCATCTAGTCCAAACCCCCTGCAAGGAGCAGGGACATCCCTGACTAGATCAGGTTGCTCAGAGCCTCATCCAGCCTGGCCTTGAACGTTTCCAGGGTTGGGGCATCCACCACCTCTCTGGGCAACCTGTTCTGTGCCAGTGTTCTACAACTCGCTTTGTAAAAAATTTTTTCCTAATATCCAATCTGAAACTATCTCCCTCCATTGTAAAACCATTACCCTTCATCCTATCACAACAGGCCCTACTGAACAGCCTCTCCCCATCTTTCCTGTAGGCCCCCTTGAGGTACTGGAAGACTGCTATCAGGTCTCCCCGGAGCCTCCTCTTCTCCAGGCTGAACAGCCCCAACTCTCTCAGCCTGTCCTCACGGGAGAGGTGTTCCAGCCATCTGATCATCTTTGTGGCCCTCCTCTGGACCCTCTCCAACTGGTCCATGACCTTCTTATGTTGGGGCTCCAGAACTGGACACAGTACTCCAAGTGGGGTTTCACCAAAGCAGAGTAGAGGGGAGAATCACCTCCCTCGACCTGCTGGCCACGCTTCTCTTGATGCAGCCTAGGATGCGGTTGGCCTTACCACGGAGCTAATTTAGTGGACAAGATAAAATAAAAAGTGTGAGGAAATTTAGAGTAGACATATTTACATTTTTATGGTGATAGTGAATAACTGCTAGAATAACAAAATTTATATTGGATTCTCCATCACTGGAAATTTTTTTAACAAGATTGGATTTTGTTCTTCTCTAAAAGGTTATTCTCTACTAAGCAGTGCTACTGACTTGAAGCAGAAATTAAAAAACATATTTTTATGTTCTGTGCTATGAAGGCAGCTAAACTAAATGAACCCAGTGATATCTTCCAACTTCAAAATCTAAGACTCCTATAAAGATTCACTAGTGGTTTTTCTGCCATAAAGCAGTTGATGAAAAACAGGTAATTAATGAGAAAAGACAGCATCTACATTCTCTGACAGAAGTCACAAACATTGTAGTGGTGACATGGAGCAATGTAAAGCTTTATTTGCCATTCCAATTAAATGAAGGGAAAAGTAAATGACAGACAGAACTGCTTTCAAATAACTTGTGATTTAGTCTCTAGAAAAATGTAGGCTTCATTCTAGGATATTTAATTTCTTATTTGATCCCATGAAAGATAAAAATCCTTCTTTTATAGAAATTTATTTATAGTAAGGGCAAAAATCATAATTCCTTCTGAAACAAAAAAAAAAAATTATGGCTTTGTCATGGAATTAAAGTCCATATTTATTCAAGAAAAAAAAAAGTGAAAATAAGAGTGTATCAATATTATGTAATTATTGTTATTATTTCTACATACATTGATTTTATGTTGTATCAGCTGAAGCAATTTGCTTAGACAAAACTGAAGAATGAATCAAAGTTTTACTTCTAGACTTAAAAGTAAAGAAACCTCTGGAACCTCAATTTAAACAGCTACTCTGAAATCATACTAACTTACAGACTGCTGAAGTGGTGGGTTTGAGTTTTTTTTTCAGTTTGTATTATTTCCATTAAATTAAGAAGTGGTTGTAGAAAAGAGATCCTTTTCACCTCAATATTACTATTGAATTGTGAGGTTTCTTGGCAGTCTTCTTGACTTCCTCTGTAACTGATGGTGGCTGAGAAGGTGGTTTACAATATGAGCTAGATGAAGATGCTTAGTTTAGCTGTCTTAAAAAAAAAAAACCAAAAAAAAACCAACCAGCCAAATAAAAAAAAAAAACCCTCTAAAACAATACCAATACCACTTAAAAACACTTTACTGTCTTTCTACTGACAGCTTGTAATTATTCTGTCTCTTTAATAGCTGAGCCTATAAGAAAGAAGTTTGCAAATCATTGAGGCCTTCAGATGAATGATAGTGGTCTCAACCCATCATCCCCTGTGCAATGACATGCAATGGTCTTTGGTTAAAGCAGGAGCTACATAAAACATTTCTATAAGTAGAAAGACAGTTGATGGCACAAAAATAGCTTTCAAGATGTACAGATAGATGGTCAGTTGACACCTAATATAGCATCAAAGCAAACTAACAGAAAAAAAAATTGAAGTGATCTCATAATTACATGTTGTCTTCTGTAAATTTCTTATTTTTTCTCTGTGGAAACCAGTGGTTTTCACCTGCATTCCATGAAAAAGAAATAATTATTATTAGACTCATCATTATTAATGGCTTTCTTACAAAGAGTGTTCCATTTTTATGTTTTGATAAAATACATCTGTAATTCTTTTTTTCTTACAAAAAAAAAAAAAATCCTCCAACTTTAAAAGTTGAAGAATACTTAAAATAGTTCTTATAACTTTTATTATTTTTCCTGGTTTTTTTTTCAGGAAAAATAAAATATTTCTGTACCAGTACAAATAAAATGCCTGACAGATCTGTGACAGGATGTCACAAATCAACTTCCACAGCAAGAAATGGACTTATGAACCTATTAAACTCACAGTCTTTGGCTCTGAAGCAACAGTCATAATCATTAATTGTTATTATTGCACTCCCTGACATTTTCAAGGGGAAAAAAAAAAAGGCACAAAGAATTTTGTGAGAGCCATACCTAGTCATATTAAGACAAGGAGGCTGCTTTCACTTTTGTTAATTAAAATATTTCTAAAAAAACCCTGTGACATTCAAAACCTGTGAGCAAATCAGATGCCCACTTTCCATTTGCTTATAAGTCCTATTGTTTCTTACCTTTTACATGAATTTGAAATTTCTGGGGCAGAAATTTTTTTTATTTGTGCAAACAGAGCAAGGAAATTTTCTTTCACTAGCACCCCTAGACTGAACCACAGAAGAAGAGTAAATTACAAAGAAGATTAAGACAAAGTTTTTCCATAGTTTTGGAATCTGCTTTTTTTTTTTTTGATCTTGAAATACTGGGCTGTTAAAGGTGTTTGACATTTACAGGGCATTTTTCCTAGATAATTTTCAGTGTTTTATATATAGAACTGGATACTCAATCCAAAAAGCCATTTGTGTATTTCAGCCAAGGTAATGATAATATTCAGAATTTAGTAATGTAAATGATTTTGGTTGAAACGTGTTTATTTCTTTTAGGTTTGAGAACCTCAAAGTAATTAATTTAAATGTCCTGTATGTAGTCTGAATTTGCCATCTGGACTCCCTACCTTAACCAACAAAGAGAGCTACGTACCTCCAGCAGACATGTCAGCTCCTGGTACAACATATACCTAGGCAGAATAGAGTGAATTGCACACTAAAGTAGACTCTTCCTCTCTGTTGACTATAGCTGATGTTATATACATAGATAAAATTTTTAATTTCAGTAGTTTAGATTTACAGGAATTTAATTTCTTTTTAAAAAGTACCTTTAAATATTTTGTTTCTGGGTACTGGTTTCTGAAAGTTATTTAATATTATTAAACTAAAGTAGAAAACAATGAGTTTTTGATGCAGGAATGTTTTCTGCAGGTGTGTTAATAAAATTACTTTTTAAATGCCCAAGTTACTGCACTTCTAAATGAGTTGTCATGGTTGTGCCCCCCTGTCACAGAACATCCTCCACAGATCAGACTCACCCCTCTTTAGGTTTCCAAATGGTTATATATGAAAACTTATCTACAGATTATTATGTTATCAATTGAGAGAGAAAAGGGCAGCAGAGAGAGAAAGAGGCACTTCAGAGAGTCAATCTTATCTGAAACCTTTTATTAAAGATATTTTATGAAATGTTGTGTTAAATTTCCAGTTAATCGTTCTTCTAAGATTGTACTTTTTGACACATTTCAAAAACTTAAGTAGAGTATAACACAATGAGATAGTTTCAATGTTTGCTTGCCTGTTTTGTTTTGTTGAAAAAAAAAAAATTAAGGAGCAACAGGTTTATTTTTTGATATTGTTCTTTTAGCTCACAGACTTCACAAAGTTTAAAACTTTTGAATATAAACACTGGAAAAAAAAACCAACTTTTTTTTTTTACATCACTGATCTGATTTTCTGCATTGATTGATCTTCTCTTACCATAAGAGTCAGAAAAGACTCATTAGGCCATCCGGTTCATCTTAACACTGAGTCAAGATTGATTCATCCTTACATTGCATCACTCAGGCATTTGTCATGATGAAGCACACCCAGTTGTGAAATTTACCATTGGCCAGCATATCACAGTCATTATGATACATTGCATATACTCCTGTAGTTTTTATAGCATCAGATTCTCACATAGTAAAAGCAAAGCAATCACAGAGTGCTTCTAACCCATCTACACCTGGTTAGAAAATCCACAGACCACTTTCTTCTTTTTTGAAACAAAAATTTAGGATGAGTGGGAACAAGGTGAAGTGTTGTACACTAATGTCATCTTGTTATGTAATCATGATGTCCTGACATGCTCCTGACTCTTTGATTTTAGCTATAGACACAATTGCCTGGAAAGTATTAGAACAATGTTACCTCAACCTGGGGATATACCAGACACAGCTTAAAATACTCAAAATCAAAAATAGCCTCAATACTATTGACCGAATGACAACATTAGTACTTTTGTAATCATCCTTTTGTATTTCACGAACCTCAGAAAAGCAACGCATTTATAATTTTGTGGAAATGTTTCTCTTTTAAAAACAAATATTATCTTCTCTTTTCTATTCTTTGTGTGTGTATGTTGTTTTCCATGAGCCACTGCAGGCATAATATTATTTCATCTTTCTTTCTTTAAAAAAAAAAAAGATATTTCCTAGTATTAACATGATTCAGGATTTTCCCTCCATCTTTAAGAGTCAAACACATGTGAAGAACTTAAATGCATCGGTGACCGATGACACCAAGCTGTGTGGTGCAGTTGACACGCTGGAGGGGAGGGATGCCTTCCAGAGGGACCTTGACAGGCTGGAGAGGTGGGCAAACTTCATTAAGTTCAACGAGTTCCAAGCACAAGGTTCTGCATAGAGGTTGGAGCAATCCCAGGCACAAATACAGGCTGGGCAGGGAATAGATTGAAAGCAGCCCTGAGGAGAAGGACTTGGGTGTGCTAGGGGACAAGAAGCTCAACATGAGCCAGTCACGTGCACTTGCAGCCCAGAAAGCCAACTGGATCTTGGGCCGTATCAAAAGAAGTGTGGCCAGCAGGTAAAGAGAGGTGATTCTGGCCCTCTACTGTGCTCCCATGAGACCCCACCTGGAGTAATGTGTCCAGTTCTGGAGCCCCCAGGATAAGAAAGTTGTGGACCTGTTGGAGTGCCTCCATAGGAGGGCCAGAAAGATGATCAGAGGGCTGGAGTACCTCTCCTATGAGGACAGGCTAAGAGACTTGGGGCTGTTCAGCCTGGAGAAGAGAAGGCTCCGGAGAGACCTTATAGAGGTCTTCCAGTACCTAAAGAGGGCTTATGAGAAAGATGGGTAAAAACCCTTTAGCACAACCTGTTTTGATACAGTAGGGGTAATGGCTTTAAAACAGAAGGAAACAGATTCAGACTGGACATAAGGAAAAAAAAAATTACAGTGACGGTGGTGGAACACTGGCCCAGGTTGCCCAGAGAGGTGGTGGATGCCCCATCCCTGGAAACATTCAAGGCCGGGTTGGACGGGGCTCTGAGCAACCTGATCTGGTTGGAGATGTCCCTGCTCCTTGCTGGGGGATAGGACTGGATGACTATTAAAGGTCCCTTCCAACCCAAACTATTCTATGATTCTAAAGAATCATTCCATATTGTGGTAAAACTCTAAGTATGTTCCCTACCAGACTATATCAGGTCTGTCATATAGCAGCAATTTCTTTCTGACATTTCAGAGATCCCAGTCTGAATTTTTTTCGCTTCCTTTCTGTGTTTGTATGCGTGTATGCATAAATAGTGAGACATTGAGCAGGATATCATGTGACTGGCATGATCTAGAGTCTATACTGAAATGAAACATCACTACTTATCCTTGAACAGGCTGATCTCAGTGTGAAGTATTTTATTTTTATTTTTTCTTTCACAAAAATATTGCATGACAACCATATTCTAATAAAATTATTTTACTCAGGGGAAAGCAATCAAGTAAAAAATTTCAAGCTCACATTCAACTTTGCGCCCATTGTTGAATGCATATATGCTTAGGGGGGTGTGTGTGTGTGCGGGGTGGGGGGGGGGCATATGTCTGTAGGAAATAGAGATCCAATCTTGCATGATTCCAGTCAAAGTTTCAATCCTGACAAGTGCAGAGGAAGTTGTGGTAAGTGCTTGCATCCTTTTCCCTGCACCTGCCAGGTCTAAGTTCTGTAGCCAGGATGTTAAATTCTGATGCTGGTAATGGAAAGCCCTGTTTCCAAAGATTTCTGATGGTGCAGAACTCCTCTTTGTTTGGGGTGACAGTTTCTTAGCAACAGCTATTAGTGAGAAGCAGCAGACCCAATCAAATGGTGAACTTGGACAATCTCTTTTGTATACGTCTCGAAGAAAAATCCCTTGCTCAAGAATATAAAACATATTGACAATTATACACTAGCCCTGAATATAACTTTTCCCTGCAGTTCTACAGGCAGGTTAGCTGCACTGAGCAGTCAGTCTGCATACACAGAAAAATCAATTTCATGTGAGATATATCTTCATGTGTCATTATTCAGTTTATGATAGTGGCCTTTTATGTCTATTTAGCTTACAGCAAATTTAAACCTATAACTTTTAATTCCTGGTGATATTAGCAGTCAAATAACTCAACAATTAAACAAATTTTTCTCTCGCTCTTTCTTCGTTGACTGACTGTAATAATCTTCCAGGAATGACCTTGAGAGATTGGACGTTCTTCTTGGTTTAAGTGCCATTAGCAATATTTTTTTTTTCAGAAAGCAAGCCACTTAGGTAGTTGGCAAAAAAAGTGCCGATAAAAATCTACTCTTGGCTACTCAGTAAATTGCATTGCACTATCTGCTTGCCAGCTGAGGGTGAAGAACATTGTATATTAAAAGATTTTCATTGTGTAATAATGTGAACACCAGCAGCAGTAATTATAAAATCAATAATTCGTAATAAATATGTCCTCCTTATATAATTACTAAATGATTGCAAAACCAATATTATGCACTAGTTAGAATGGAAAAGGTTGCTGCTAAAGACTTTCTATATTACACATTATTGTTCAACTCTTAAACACCCTTGGTCAAATGAAGCATAGCTTCAGCCTCATCAGAATTAAGCTAAATGCTATTTCAGTTTGATCACCTTAAAAAGTATTTGATTCACGGAAAAAGTAATTAGCAGATTAAAATGCAACAAAAAAAAAGTGACGTAAATGCACAGTGTTAAATACCATTTATTCTGAATGGAGAAACAAAAGGAAGATATTTTTTCTCATATAAGGTGGTAAAGTTTTAGATTTTTTTTATTGTTATTTCTTTCTTTTTCTTTCTTTCTTTACTTTTTGACTGAGTGTTTTGATTCCCAAGGAACCCAAATAAACCTCAAGATCTCATCATTTGTATCTCTCTTTGCATTTTTCACAGGTTTTTCTTTTTGCCTCAAGTGACAATTTCTGCAGCTGAGATAACAAGGAAGTCGGGCTTTTTGAGGGTTTCCTGTATTTCAGGGTACCGAAATTCAGCAAAACGGGCAAATGTTTTATTATTTTACTTGTATAAATTACTCCTGGGGCTACTAGAAAAGCTTAAAATTAACATAAACATAAATGCAAAGAAAACAAACTTAATGTGAATTCCAAGGCATTTTTTTTTTTGGTGTGATATAGCTGCCTTACTCATCATAATCCTATACTAAAGAAATAATTTCTATGTATACAAAGGCATGGAAGTTCAAAGAACACCACCTGTCATGAAAACATTATATATGTACATATGCATATACACAATTTCAGAGGATATACACAGGTCACTAGACTCCTAATACTGCCTTCCTCCCATTCTCTGAAAAACCACACTTATTTTTCTCCTCTTATTTCTGCATTCTTATATTCATACTTTTCTGACCCCTGGAGAAAGTTTCATCTGACTAACTAAGAATCTTTACATTGCAGAGGTCTCTGTCTGAGCTAATCACTCTGGTTCTTAAATAGTAGAAATAATTCAGAAAATGCCGTAAGTGAGGAAAAATAGCTCATTTAGTGTAAACTTTTATCCTAGGTAAAATATCCAGGAGAGGCCTGATAAACTGAATTCTAAAATTGTTAATTTCTCCTCATAGAGGAATTTAGGGTGACTAATTCAGATGTAGATGTGTACATTGTTAATTAATCTCACCCCTTGCATGTATTCGGAGGAAATGTTTTCCACAATGTGGTAGTAACTACGTGTATAACATACATTTTCTTTGCCCACTGCCTCCCAATATTGGCAAGTGCCGAAGTTGCAGTGGCTTTGTCATGAACTGTTCCCTTAGGCTCCTCCAAATGGTTTTCAGTTATCTTCTGCAAAGATCTTTGGTTGCCTTTATGTGGACACTCATGATAAAAATATTCTTTTGGCAAGCCAGCTCCATCTGCAAAAATAAAAAGCTCACATTACTTATGAGCTTTAGACTAGATAATTACATACAATGGAGGATATTAAAAAAGAGTAAAAGTAGGACAGTACCTGATATTAAAAAAAAAAAAAAATATTCCTGCATGAAAACAGGCTACGAAAAAAACCCCAGGGACAAGTCAAACTCCCTTCCCTTCCCTTCCCTTCCCTTCCCTTCCCTTC
>WHYT01017946.1:331873-362743 GCA_009806455.1 Tetrax tetrax
TATCACAGAACATTCTGCTACCAATTGGCTTGGCCTTGGCCAGCAGCAGGTCCGCCCTAGGCCCGGCCGAGTCCACTGAACAAAGGGGAGCAACTTCCAGCAGTTTCCTACAGAAGCTACCACCTTAGGCCCCCCCTTGCTAAACAAAACCAGAACACCAAGAAAATAACAAGGAGATAAGATTAAATAACTCATTTTTATTGAGCAAACAAGAAATTGCTTTGACCAAACATTTCATAATATGACTCTGGTTAACTACTCTAGAGATTTGGAAAGTCCTAATGATTATTGATAACTGTCAACCACTCAACAAATTTAATATATTTGGTTTTGTATTAGGCCTGTCAGTTAGGGAAGATGTTATCATTCCACTTCACATTTGAGACATGGAGATTTGAAAAGATTAAGATTGCTAGTAGAGATTCCTAAGTTAGGAATAGTGACTCATCTGAAGTCCAAGTTCAGGCCAGCCCTGCGGTTCAGAGCATCTATTATCCATGTATGGTACACTCTGGCTCCCTGAATTATCAATCAAGTCAAGTAATCACAACCAAGTTAACTATCTGAACTGTGCTCAATGTAACTTACATGAGGCCTAATGAGGCATCTGTAGCAAGCACAGTATTAAATCGAGTTCTCTAGTTTTGCCAGCTTCCGTTCTTCAAGGGAATCAAGGTGAAATGAGGGTTAGGAACTGTGCCATGGTTAATTTTAATGTCTTGTGAGTATTTCTTGTGGGGCTTGAGGTATTAACTGATCACTTATTTCTCTCACGGATTCTTGAAACTTCAAATAATATAGATAATAATGTTTCTTTTAAGAGTTGATCTAATATGAATCCAACATTCCAGGGGGAAATTGGGTGCTTGGGATTTAAAATTGAACTTCCCTGGAATCCACAGAAATGATTCATGCCTACATCTCAAGGCCATCTGTAACATAAATATAGAAATACTTAGCTCTCATCTGTTAAGGTTGTTGCA
Source organism: Tetrax tetrax (assembly GCA_009806455.1). NCBI lineage: Eukaryota > Metazoa > Chordata > Aves > Otidiformes > Otididae > Tetrax > Tetrax tetrax. The sequence goes on from WHYT01017946.1 coordinate 332,857, forward strand.
TTATTTCTGTCTTTGGTGTTGTCAGATGAATTCCATGCTGAAGATACCTATGACAACTTCTTGTGAATAGAATTATACATTTGTTTATAACAACACTTTTTCTAAGTACTTTACAATATAAATACCTTGGTGTGATGGGGCAATACTGTAATGTTCTTTTCTCAGAATGGAAAATCTATGTGGATATATCTAAGTGACTAGATGAAGAAAAATTAAGATGGTGTAAGAAGACATAACTTTTCCTGAATCAAAAGAAGTATTTTCTTTGTCCCGAATCATGTCTGCTCATAGGCAGTGGTAAATTTTTAGTTAGGGTTCTGTCTGAGAACTACAGTTCCTAGACTTTTAAGCTGCATCTGGAGGCATAAATACTTAAGTTCCTTATGATCAGTTAAGGCTAATAACTTAATTCAAGATACGGGTGTTTTGGGTTTTTTTTTCCCTGTTGTATTTTTACATCAGGTTGCACAAATTCTTATGGAGAGAACATTCAGTGGAATTAGCCAAGAAAAGTCGCCTTAGATCCCACAGTCAACCATGGTGGCTGCTAAAGGTCTTGACAACATTTCTGACACAGGTTACATTGTAAAACAGCAATATGAAAGTGAAAGAATTATATCTGAGTGAAAGCACAGAGTGACTAGGTTGACTTTAGGGAATTTACCTCCCTACTCCATTAGCTCCACTCGCTGAAGTGTAGTTTGTCAAGGATTTATGAACATACAGAAGCCTCATCAGAGAAGACTTATGATCTCTGTGCCACATCCATGCGCCAGTAAGTCAATGTGTGCACGTGCAATATGTCTGTTACATTCAGAATGTACCTGATTTATTGTATGTTCTTTCATATTTTTCTGTGGAATTTCTCCATCATTCAGATCAAGCCTCTATTTGCCCTTACAGATGTGTACTTACATATAGGAGAACAACTAGAAGGTACAGGCTGTAAGCAGAAAGGGCTAGGTGACATTTTGTCCAATATGTGACCTGGGAATTAAGATAACATGATCAAAGTTGTCCCTCTGGACAAAGTAGTAATATTTTATGAGGGAAAAATATCAGTTCCTCCTTTCTTTCCTTTATCCTTGTATTGATTACATTTAAATAGAAAATAAATGGCATTTTAACAGCAACTGCTTATTGATATTTGCATCAAAGCTAGTAGACACAAAGAAACCATGCAGTTCATGATGCAGGATGATAAAATGCATGGTTGTATAATATAGGGGAAAAATATATAGAGAATTGCATTTGACAAGAAATATCTGCAGAAATATGAACACATAAAAGCACATGCTGTAACAATACCAGCTCCAGAAAGGGAAGACCTATATAATCTACAATATTTCCACTCATCCTAAATTCATAGGTTTTAGGGCTAGAAAAGTGCCTCTATGATCCTTTCATAATGAAGACTAGAACAATGTAACCTCTACATATTGCCAAGTATAGATTTCATGCAGTGGTATCTGTCAGCCATCACTCTTCAGCTAAGGTGGGTTACACACTAGGTTTACCAGTAGAGCTAGATTCACTGTTGACAGCAATACACAGCTGGATTTGGACAGCAGCGCTTTACAAATTTGGGCACTGTAGGGAAAAAAAAATTCAGAAAAAAATTACATAGTGGAGAACGAGGACTATACCATTGCACAGATAAAATGATACCTAGCAAAAAGACAAAAAAAGAAAAAAAAAAGGAAAAGAAGAAAAAAGAAAGAGAAAAGAAAAAAAGATAAGAGAGAAGAGACAAGACACAAGAGAAAAGAATACAGAGAAAAGAGAAAAGAGTAAAGAAAGAAAATAAAAGAACTATTGTTTGTTTGTTTGTTTGTTTGTTTTTTAAAAAATAGGGAATATTTTCCCTAATTTGAATGACAGATTCCAAACTGTTTGATGCCTTATTATTATTGTTATTCCAAATGCATCTTTCTAGTGGACAGCATGTTCAGCTACAAAGACAGAAATTCAGACGACAACAATGACACTACAGGACTCATTCAGACCTTCTATGTTGCCTCTAGCAGTTGCTATTAGTAATTGCTCAAAATCCTCACTCACATGGGGAGGTTGCTCACCACACATGTGAAATTACATGTATGTGTTTATGTGTGTATGAGGGCTTACCTCTGCCTGTGCTTTCAGCATACAGAAGACACCTCCTGAAATGGTGTAGTACCTTCTTCACCAAACAAGGACTGTCAGGCCTTATTAATAAAAATTAATTGTGAAGCTCTCTCACTCCGGCAGGAGTGCTTCTAAGCACTCCATCAGAGCTGGGTGGGAGCTATCAGGAAGTGATATGACACTGCAGCAAAGACGGCAAGGTTTTGATGTTATTGTGTATTTATTTTGTTGGCAGAGTCAATCATTCCTAGTCCATGTTCTACTTCTCTGCTGTGCCCATCCATCCTCCCCCCACTCCCTCACCCAAATTCTCATATCTCCTTTTTTGTTCCTCCTGTCCCAGTCTCCCTCATGCCAGAGACCTGTGCAATATCATTTTCCGCATAATGAAATCTACAGTGACATTAATGTAAGTGTAATTTTATAGTGGGGAATGGGCCTAGCTGATCGTTTCTACCTGCTGTGTTTTGATGATAGACATTGGGATGTCACCATCTGTGTAATGAAATTTCACCTCCGTAATGGTTCAGATTATCAAACATTCTTCCAAGCTGTCTCGCAGAAAATTATTTATTTATTTACACAATAGGGATGGCAAAGTAGCTCATCTCTGGGAAACAGAAGGAGGGTGGGAAAGGGGAAGGGGGCGGAAGGGGCTGAACAACAGCCATGATCAGAAAATATGATAATAATTTAACAAAAACCAAACCATCATGCCAGGGAAGAAAATCGGATCGTGCCACCTTTGTGTTCAGTGCTGTGTCTACATTCTGTTATTTCCCCATTTCCCCAAACATGAAAGAGTAAGATAGCAAAGCTACATACCAAGGAGAATATTGACATGTTAAAGCAGTAAGTGAGGATTCTGGAAATTTTATGGCTATAGCATGTTATTGCTTCATTTATACTCAACTTCTGCTCATATCAGTAAGAGCTGCAAAATATGACAGAGTCAAATCTGCCTTAAAGTGGACACTTTATTCCTTCTGAATGTCTGATGTGAAGATCAGGAAGCTGAGTGACTCACATTAAGGGGAATCAGAGACATACAGAAAACACTTCATGTAATGGTAAATAGCATTTCTACATCTCTTACTGTCTGGGGGTCAGGAGTTAGTCCTGAAGATCACTTAGTACTTCTTGGTATTTCTGTCCTGTCACTTTTATATGTCTCTCTTTCAGAAGCTGTAATTTGTAGACTCTCCCTTTTTCTCCCTGTCCCTCTTGAGAAAAATGCCTGCATTCAGATTTCACTGTACAACAGCACCAACAGTACAGTGTTTCACTACGGAGAGCTCATTCTATTTAGCAATGAATTACCTCTTTTTCATTTCCCTCTTACTACTGATGTCCTGGTACCTCTGGAGAAAAGAAAACCTTAGGCTGGCAGAGAAAGTCATCCTGTCAGAATCACAGCTGGAATAGATGTTTGTTCGCTTTTTAATCTGAAGTTATAGTCTATAGCTATAGTCTATATAGCTATATTCTGTATTTATCTAAAACTTCCAGGTGTCTCACAGTCCCAGCAAATCAGATGCTTTCAAATACATATAGTGTCTTCAATTTGTATGCCAAAATCCAGAAATTCCACAAATATGTACACTGCTGTTACCAAGTACATGCTTTTGAGAAACTCCAGAAGTACTATACATATGAACTGCTGCATTTTGACATAGCAAATATGAAATGCCTAGGGAATATTGGATGCATCAACTGTGCAGACACTTCCCAGAACGTAATAAACTTACTACATATGCACATACATGTGTTATTTTTGCCTGGAAAACCATGGATGTTTCTGATGTAAGAGATCATGCAAAAAGATGCTAACCAAGTGAACTGTCCTTTTTCTAATAATTCACATCAAAACAGAAGGCATGTGTGTCCATGGGAGAAAAGAAGCAAGGTACCACACCCTCATATCTGGCCCTAATGGACTGTGAGAGCCCACAAATTTTCACAGATGAGTCTGGACTGCAGGGAACTGGAAACTTACCAGAAAACAGAATTGCCACCTCTTCAGATTGGATAGAAAATTACTTTTCCAGATTTCCTGGTTCTGTACCCCTTCTTGGTGTCCACCAGATGCTCTCTGGTGATGCTCACCATTTTATGTTCATCTAGTTCTTCCATTTTTGACACCTCAATGACCATATGGGTTTGACCGTCAGAATCATGTGTCTGCAAATTCAAGGCATTGACTGACCCTTGTTACATTTTCTCTCACTTCCTCTAGTCTAAAATTCTGTTTTTTACAGAGAAGTGAGAACTCCTCATGGCTCGTACCCTTGCTGTAGGGGTTAAATAGGCCTGCATAGTTTTCTTTTCTTAGAAAAAAAAAAAAAGGATTAAAAAATTTTAAAACCCCACTATGTTCATTTTAATTGTAATACATTTCTTTTGTCGTGATACAGTTAATATTTTATTGCAACCTTATGCAGAGCTGAAGAAAAGGAAAAAATGCTTGAATCTTTTTTTTCCTCCCAGCAAATCTTGACTTTAGAAGAATAATTACTCAATTAAAAAAAAAAAAAAGTTTACTAAATTGAAAAATTCTTCCCCAGATATTTTTTCCTTCTCATGATTATTTTTTAACTAGTCTAGATAATTATATTATTAGCTAATTAGTGATAAATGTCAGTAATTTTATTTTACTGAGACCATTTGAAGTCATGTGTATATTCATGCAAAATGCAGATTGACTGAAAGTTAAGGAGGTATGAAATTCACTTCTGCCCCAGAGGCCCTGCAATGAGCCAATGCAGCACATTAACTCATCTTCCAGAGGCAGAGATGGGACCAGCACCTGCGTGGGCTCCCAAGGGAGAAATGAATTTTGCTCTGTTTCGGACTAGATCATGATGGTTCTTGGCATATGGAGGACAATTTCAGAACTTTCATCACACTTTCATCACTAGTCAAGGATCAGTTTGAGCACAGAGCTTGAGCATTGAGTCTGTCAGGCACTGCCAGTCCTAGATGCTTCAAAAGGAAAAGGAGGTGAGGCCATGGCTCTTCTTCTCATTTGCCACCGGAGCTGGCCAGGTGTGGCAGAAGGACATGCTTCAAAGTAATGGCAGATATCACCTCTTGGTTCTTTTTGTGAAAGACTGTGTGTCTGTATGCATCCCCCAAAAACCATTCAAAATTAATCAAAGCAAATAACAACCACAAATATCTACTCTCTTGATCATATTCCTCCAGGAATTTTTACTTATCTTCTCCAGCTTTCTTTTGGCCCCCAAAATACTCCCATATTTTCCAACCCAAATTGAGCCCTCCATGTGAGATTACTCTATTTCAGGGCTTTGTTTTGCTTTTTTTTGAAAAGCAAACAATTATGAAACTCTTGGTTCTTCCCATGGACATAAGAGAGCAGATATGAGCTTTTGTAGCTCCCAAAGTCTTTGTCTTAAGAAGTGCCTGACGGTCTCCTTTCCCAGCAAAGAGAAAGATTGTTTTTCCTTTAATAAGCATTTCAGCTTTGTGTCTTATGTGTTTCTAAAATAAAAATACCAGTGGAAAAATACCATCTCCTCCAGTACAGGTGTACAGCAGATACACTGAATGCAGCAGGGATTTTTAGGTCAGAGAGCTGTGTGGTTCAGCAGTGTATAGTCTGCTCTTTGACAACGGCACTACTCATGAAGACACACAATCACTATTCAGCGCATCGGGGGGGGACCTCAACAATTCCTTCTCTGCTGCAAGCTCAGATGCACTCCCTCAGCAAGTACCATCAGGAGGAATCCATCATTCAGAATGCTCAAGTAGCCATTTATCACACTTTTATACTCTCTCTTTTCTCAGGTTCTTGTTTTTGTTATTCCTATTGCATTAGCAAGAAATCTGTGCATATGCTAGCTTGAAAGACTGAGAAGAGACCTATCATGGGTTGCTGGAGAGCGCCATATGCAACTTGAAAGCAACTGTCTCCCACCTTCAGCCCAAAGGGAGAAAACAGGGAATATATTAACCATCAGCAACCTTTAACTAAAGGGCTCTGCATTTCTAATCAGAGTAGCCCGTAACAAATTGGAGAGTGTGTCCTTCTGTGTATAATGCCTATATTTTTTTTTGGTCCATAACTAGACTATAATAAAATAAAATATTTATAGGAAATAAATGAAGGGATATTTCCTGAGCAGCAATTTTTAAAGCTGTCACTAACTGTTGTAAACGCTTAGTGCTTCCTTCTAGAAATAAATTGAACCATATTAACCATGTATATCATTGTTTGAGTCATCAGCCTCCCAACTACAGATTTTCCAGAAGCTGAGAGAATAAACCAAGGGAACAACCATTTCGTATTTGCCTGGTTGCTATTTCTTTTCTTTAAGTCTTTGTCTTTGACCACTGTCATCAACAGAATATTAGGGCAGATAGACCTTTGATCTGCCTCTGCAAGGCAGATCTTATAATCCTGAATTATTATTACTGGCATTGGTTTACAATGTTTTTGCTTTTATTATTTTATTATAAGTGGTGTCCCCAGGCACAATGCAAACATGCAGCCACAATTTTAGTGAATTTATACTCTCTGTGGAAGTGTCAAGAAAACAGACAACGTGAGTTAACATTTTGATCTCTTTGTTCATTTAATTGCTGTTGATAAAGCGCAGAGGCCTCTCTGCTATCATGCATGGGAGCTATATTTTTATTTGTTACCTGAAGTTCACAGGGACAAGTGAATATGTAACTGGGCCAATGGAGAGTGACATTCCTGAGTTTTCTGTACAAGGCTGAGATTCACCCTAACTACCTTTAGGTGCTTAGTAGAGTCACACAATTTAGGAAATCACTTGCTTGACCTTCTTCTATAGGCAGGTGGAGACAGGTCAGGAATTAAAACATTTCTCAGGCATAGAGAGACACACTCTTTTTCTGACAGATTATAGGGCAATTTAGGATGATTGCACTCCTAATTTGAATGCTTTAGTTATTACTTAGTGGGATGAATGGGGAAGTCTTTAACAGAGCAGAGGTTGCTATATGAATTTGCAGAATGGAAACTGCTAACCCAGAGATGATACTGCAATAAAACTACAATAACATAAGAATGAATCACACTTTTTACTCTCTTTGAAGGAACAAAGCTAATCTAGTCTCTAATATAAAAAAAAAAAAAGAGAAAGTTTTATGAAAATTTGAGATTCTTTTAGCTTGTTCGATGGGTTGTTGGTTGTGAGTTTTATACCAAAATTGTAATTATATTTTTTATTATTTTTGAAAAGTGTTTTTTTAAGGTATAGTAATGATAATAATTAAATAAAATATAGAACACTTGTTGGTTTTTGCTTTCATGACAAATAGGCACTGACAAATCCATGCCACATTACCATCCTTGATTGCTCTGATGGAACTCATTTTCATCTCCTGTTCCTCTAATTACATGAAAATTGCATACTTTTTATGCATGACACATTTTCTGCAGCTTTAGAAAAAGGTTGTGAAGGGAAAAAAAAAACATTTATCAGTTTCTTTCTCCCACTCATAAAGGCTATATGTCATCTACCCAGTGATCAATCCAGCTTTAAGTGCCATTTTTCTGTGCTGTTGTTATAACCAGAAAAGGAAGTATATGAAAAAATATGGGTTTAGTTGTGGTTTTTTTCCCCTTATCTCTTAAAAATTGAGATTTAGAGTGGTCTTGTCACTGGTCTGCTATTCTCTTTCCAGACCTACCTTCCCTAATTTCAGATTTCAAAGCATGGGTGAATGATACAACACTAGAATAAGTAGAAAAGACTAACTTTGAACAATAGCACCTCTTAAGCTATTCCCCATTTCTCAGGTTTTGTTGAAGATTTATCTTAATAGTCAGATGAGAGAAGTGAAAATCACCATCATTGCTGCAGAGGCATTAAAAAGTAAATGGACAGTACTAATAAATTACAAGTACAAGGATAAATTAGATGCCACATACAGGGTTTTTAGTTATTTGTTTGCTTTCATGATGGAAAATGGAGAGGCAGAGGGGAAATAAGTGTTGATGCCATTAGTTTGTATTTAACTGTAATGGGTTTGTACCAGGTGGGTACATTTTCATCTTTCTAGGGTAAGAAGTGATCTAGGTATTTTCCTCCTGACAATAGCACTAATGCTGAAATGTGCTCAGTCTGTAAAGACCTCCATCCAGATGGCCATCAGAAGTTCCAGCCACTTGCAAGAGCCTCTGGAGGTTTGCTGAAAATCCTCATAGAACTTCAGCAGTAATCAACCACTGAGCTTTGAAGACAAATGTGTTTCAGGACATTGCTGTTGTTTGGGGGCTTATTTCTAAGTTGCTCATTATTCTTGCTAATTCTTTTGAGTCAGAAATTCTTATCAGCAGGGGAAATTTATACAATTAAATTTAAAAAAAAAATGTTCAAGCCCCTTTCTGAAATAGAGGTGTCATGGTTCAACCTCAGCTGGCCACTGAGCATCACACAGACGCTCACTCACTTCCCCCCACCCTGCTGGGATGGGGGAATTGGAAGGATAAAAGTGAGAAAACTTGTGGATTGACATAAAGACAGTTTAATAGGGAAAGTAAAAGCTGCACACACAAGGAAAGCAAAACAAGGGATTCATTCACTGCTTCCCATTGGCAGCCATCTCCAGGAAAGCAGAACTCCATCACTCGTAATAGTTACTTAGGAAGACAAAGCACCATCACTTCAAACATTCCTCCCTTTCTTATTCTTCCCCCAGTTTTATACGCTGAGAATGATGTCATATGGTATGGAACATCCCGTTGGTCAGATGGGGCCAACTGTCCCAGCTGTGTTCCCTCCCAACTTCTTGTGCACCCAAAGCAGAGAAGGCCTTGACTCTGTGTAAGTACTGCTCAGCAGTAACTAAAACATCTCTGTATTGTCAACACTCTTTTCAGCACAAATCCAAAATATAGCCTCATACTAGCTATATGAAGAAAATTAACTCTGTCACAGCCAGAACAAGCACAAGAGGCTAACTGGGACCTTGGATATCCAGAGTATACTCAGTTCAGTCATAGGTTAAAGATAAGAATCTCACCAGAATAAATGGAATAGATACTGGGTACTGGAAAGTAAGTACTAAAACTCCTGTTTCCGGCTTCAGTTGATTCGAGTTAACTGCAGAAACAAAATCTGTCCAGAGAGAGTGAAGTCAAGTTGTGTGATCTGCCATGATGCCTATGCTAGGAGACAGTGAAAACACATGGATTTGTTCTGGCACTGCAGTATGTCTAGTGACCGCCCTGCAAGAGCACACAGACAGCAGTCATGCTGGGAAATGTCTCACTCGGGAAACTCACTGTCCTTGTTTAAGCTTCACAATCAAGAGAGTACAAGCCTTTCAAACTTTAGAAAAGAAACTCAGTTCTGCGGATTTTTTTTTTTAAGAGTTAAAATGAAAAGGGGATCTTGATGAGAAGAGCATAGAGAAGTAAGTGTTTCCTGCAGCATTCACAGCACAATAGCAAGTCAGAAAAAGAAGCTGGCAAGACACATTCTGAAGAAAGAGTGCCAAGCCATGAGCTCATTCTGCTCTCTTCTACATGCAGTTTATTTCCAACATAAAACATTCACAAATAAATAAAGCACCAATCTGTCTCTCTTAAATATCTGTTCGCATTACTGTGAGACTTCTTTCCTCTTTTCCTCAGATTTGTTTATTACACCCACTGGTTACATCATCTATTAAATTAACCCCTAATCTAGTTCTTAAAAACCTATGTAACCTTGAGTAAAGTTATCACAAATGATAAAGGCATCACAGACAACTAATCCAACCTCACTTCAGTCCCTGCAATGCTTTTATCTTTGTAATTTGTTCTGTGCTGGGGATGAATAAAAAAAAATGGAGCTTTACTAATCACCTGAGAGTAGTTATGCATATTGTGTGTGTGCAAAAGTAGGGACTGAATTTTACATACTCTTCAGAATAGGGACTGTCTCTAGCCAGGGATGAAATTTTCAGTGAACTTGATAGAATTATTGTACTCATTTTATCTGAGTTAAGATGTAATTCTGTGTTTTGTGGCTTGCATAATGCTTAGTTCACTGGGGTCCCTACACACTGGCAAAATATTGTCAATTAATAATAATGAATTTGTTTATTTTCTTTTTCTGAAGCTATACAATGGAACCTTTAAATAATTAAAGTCCATTCTGTTTTTTAGAGAAGTCTGTCTGTTTTTAATAACGACAGTAAAAGAATTAACTGCACGACATTTCAGAATGAGTGTAACAATTAAGTTTATTCAGCTTTACAAAGACAAAAATCTGTATTTTCTTGTTATGAAAGACTCAGGCATTGATACACAGATTTTCTAGGTTTATAATGACAATTGGTCAGACAGTAGTGCAAAATTTTTTTTAAGGAGTATTTTAATGTAGGCATCCATATTGAAGTTGTTACTGGATTTGCAGTATTTTTTTATACCAGGGCATATGGATGACCACTAGACATTGACAAAAAATGTTCAATGATCCCAGAGTTTTATGAGTTAGATATAAATGTATACATGTTTTAACATTCATGCCCCAAAAACGCCTGATACAAAAGGTTCTCCTTATTAATATCTGGAAACAATAAAGAGTAATTTGATGTGGCTTTGTGCATGAAGATTGTGACAGTGAAATATTTTCAATGAAACAGAAGCAGTGTTTCTTCTCTTTCCAGCAGTAATGATTTGTTTTACCTCAGGTGAGCCCCTTTGCATTTCTGTGCCTTAGAGTCCCCACTTAGAAAGACAGGTTCAAAATTCCCAATGAGTAGACATGCAAATTATTATCATTGCAATGAGTAAAAAATCCCATTATTTCTGAAGTGGCATATAAAGCAATTTTGTTCTTAAACTTTTTCAGAAAATTAAATAATATATAATTGCAGATATTAAATGTGAGATAACAAGGTTTTTGATACTTTGTAGCAAATGCCACATCCTAATGCACTGAGAATGTCAGTTCTATGTTATGAACTCCTCTAACCCAGAAATATCCTTTTGGTGTATGCTTGAGGATTTTTTTGTTCTTGTAGAAGGAAGGGTGAGTAGTTTCTTCCATGTTAAAAAAAAAAAACCAAAAACCAAAAAAACCCGAACACCCCCCCTCCCCCAACAAAAAAAAACCACACCAAAAGTAAAGCCTGATGAGCTGAATCAGGAACATATCATTTGACTGAGTTGAAAGAAAATATACAATTGTGCAATTAAAGAGATTTAGCAAGAGATTCATAGGGGGTATAATTAGGAATGATGGGATGAAATCAAGAAACAAAAATGTGTAAAAATATTACAGCATGCACCTTACTGTGAGATCTATTAGATTATGGAAATATTTATTGCTGGAATGGATAAACCTCTGGGTCTACCAAGCAGTGACTAATGAGGTCTGTGCTGAGCCTGAACATTAGGCGTAAGCAATATGACCTGAGAGCTCTTTTCTGATTCTCCATCTGTGCAGTCTCTTTGGCAAGCAATGAGGTACTACAAGGGCCAGATACGTACAACAGAAGAAAAAAGAAAAGCTTCACTATGTTTTTTTTTCCTTTTAAAAGACGTAGGGAACTGCAGAGGTGTAACTAATGTACAAGAAAAATACTGAAACATAACTTGGTATAGAAATATACTTCAGAGCAGGGATTTAGTGAGTATCCAAAAACTGGATGCCTGTAAGTCACAGAACTTGATTAGAAGATCCAACATCTTCTACATATCCCGTTAACAGAAAGGAATAAAGACTGTTCCCTCACCTCTGTCTAATTCTGTGACATTGATTTTTCATTCAATTTTCTGTATTAATTGATGAATTACTTAGAATCATAGAACGGTTAGAGTTGGAAGGGACCTTCAAAGTCATCTAGTCCCCCCTGCAAGGAGCAGGGACATCCCTGACTAGATCAGGTTGCTCAGAGCCTCATCCAGCCTGGCCTTGAACGTTTCCAGGGATGGGGCATCCACCACCTCTCTGGGCAACCTGTTCCAGTGCTCTACAACTCTCATTCTAAAAAATTTTTTTCTTATATCTAATCTAAATCTACCTCCCTCTAATTTAAAACCATTACCCCTTGTCCTATCACAACAGGCCCTACTGAACAGCCTCGCCCCATCTTTCCTGTAGGCCTCCTTGAGATATTGGAAGACCGCTATCAGGTCTCCCCGGAGCCTCCTCTTCTCCAGGATGAAAAGCCCCAACTCTCTCAGCCTGTCCTCATAGGACAGGTGCTCCAGCCCTCTGATCATCTTCGTGGCCCTCCTCTGGACCCTCTCCAACTGGTCCATGTCCTTCTTATGTTGGGGACTCCAGAACTGGATGCAGTACTCCAGGTGGGGTCTCAGCAGGGCAGAGCAGAGGGGGAGAATCACCTCCCTCGACCTGCTGACCACGCTCCTCTTGATGCAGCCCAGGACGCGGTTGGCCTTCTGGGCCGCAAGGGCACGTTGCCGGCTCATGTTGATCTTCTCATCCACCAGCACTCCCAAGTCTTTATCCTCAGGGCTGCTCTCAATCCATTCTCCGCCCAGTCTGTATTTGTGCCTGGGATTGCCACAACCCAGGTGCAGGACCTGGTTGAACTTCATGAGGTTGGCACGGGCCCACCTCTCCAGCCTGTCCAAGTCCCTCTGGATAGCATCCCTCCCTTCCAGCGTGTCGACGGCACCACACAGCTTGGTGTCTTCGGCGAACTTGCTGAGGGTGCACTCTATCCCACTGTCCATGTCGCCGACAAAGATGTTGAACAGGGCCGGGCCCAACACGGACCCCTGAGGGACGCCACTGGTGACCGGTCTCCACTTGGACATTGAGCCGTTGACCACCACTCTCTGAGTGCGGCCATCCAGCCAACTGCTTATCTACCGAGTGGTCCATCCATCGAACCCATGCCTCTCTAGTTTAGAGAGAAGGATGTCGTGCAGGACAGTGTCAAAAACTTTGCACAAGTCCAGGTAAATGATATCCGTTGCTCGTCCCTTGTCCACCTATGCTGTCACCCTGTCATAGAAGGCCACCAAATTGGTCATGCACGATCTGCCCTTAGTGAAGCCTTGTTGGCTGTCACCAACCACCTCCTTGCTCTCCATGTGCCTTAGCATGGTTTCCAGGAGAATCTGCTCCATGACCTTGCCAGGCACAGAGTTGAGGCTGACTGGCCTGTAGTCGCCTGGGTCCTCTTTGTTCCCCTTTGTAAAAATGGGGGTGATTTCTTCAAGTCATTGGGGACCTCACCAGACCGCCACGATTTCTCAAATATGATGGCCAGTGGCTTGGCAACTTCATCTGCCAGTTCCCTCAGGATCCATGGATGGATCTCATCAGGCCCCACGGACTTGTGCACTTTCAAGTTCCTTAGATGATCCTGAATCTGCTGTTCGAGCACAGTGGGCGGTTCTTCATCCTCACAGTCCCTGCTTATGCCTTCAACAGCTTGGGTGGTGAGACAAGAGCCCTTATCAGTGAAGACTGAGGCAAAAAAGTCATTGAGAACCTCAGCCTTCTCCATGTCCCGGGTAACCAGGACACCCATTTCATTCTGGAGGGGGCCTACATTCTCCTTGGACTTTCTTTTGTCCCCTACATACCTGTAAAAGCTTTTCTTGTTACTTTTTATATCCCTGGCCAGATTAAATTCCATCAGGGCTTTAGCCTTCCTCACCCGATCCCTGGCCACTCGCACAGCCACTTGGTAGTCCTCCCAGGCTACCTGTCCCTGCTTCCACCCTCTATAGGCTTTCTTCTTCACTTTCACTTGGTTCAGGAGCTCCTTGCTCATCCATGCTGACCTCCTTGCCTTTTTGCCCGCCTTGTTCTTCATCGGGATGCACCTCTGCTGAGCTTGGAGGAGGTGCTCCTTGAAGGTGGACCAGCCTTCCTGGGCCCCTCTTCCCTCCAGGGCCACCTCCCACAGCACTTTGCCCATTAGGCCCATTCCCTACTTTGGGAATCCTCTCGCTGCTCTGTGCTGTGCCACTGCAGATTTTGCCGACTCAAAAGCTGTTGCCTCAGTGACTTATTTATCAAAAAGTCAATATTTGACATTTATTAAAAAATTACTAATAGTTCCAGTGAAAAATAGTTATATACCTCCTGCTGAAGAAATTAAATAGAAAGGCAACTCATAAGGTATCATTGAAATTGATGATAGTTTTATTCTCCATCATCATCATTATAATATTCAAGTTAATAAAGTAATAAAAACATTAATCAAATTATTTTTCATTGTGCTTTACAGTAGTATGAAATTAGAGGAGCTTTAAAGAATCTTTTTGGAGATTATTATTATTATTATTATTATTATTATTATTATTATTATTATTATTGTTATTATTATCATTGTTATTGTTATTATTATTACAGCCTTCCTCTGTGTTTTTTCCTGAGACTCTAATGTGACATCAAAGTAGAGTACTCTCGTAACTGAAATGTTTTACCTAGTTCCAGTCATCCAGCTATTCCCATCATCACAGCAGATAATGCAATGAGCATGTAATTGTTGATGATTTGGTTAAGAAAAATCTTTATTATGGTTAGAGGTGCCTTTATTAGAAATATATTTTAGAAAAATGAAGATACTATTACTTAAAAATGTAGCTCTGAATATCATCTTGTTTGAGAAAGGGAAAAAAAGTGAAATGGTCCAATAGCCAGACCCTACTTGCACATTAATCAATACGTCAGCAGACTCTTAGTTATTCCACAAAAGTTTTTTACTGTTTTTGCCTCACCTAAAATATTCTTCTCTTACTCCAGTGCATACAGTGTCATCAAGTAAAAATGACTCCTTATTCATTTGTCTTTGCTTATTGTAAGAACCTACTATGTTTTCTTTCAGGACAGCTATATATTGAGGTGGCTATATATTAAAAAGCTAACAGTATGAAAAGAAAGTATTGCTCAATTTGCAGGTATATGAAAGAATGAGAATTGATGTCTGAGCCCTAACTCAGCCCACAAGGCCTGAAGTGAAGTCACTTGTCCTGAAGGCCCATATGGCTGAAAGACTATTTAAGGGATTATTTATTTTTTGTTATATATTTTATGCTTACAGCATTGGCAGTAAATAAACACACTGAAGAAGAAAACACTGCTTAACGAGGAGTAGATGAGATTGAATGTGACTGTTCCAGACCTGTACAAGAAGCACTGGCCCATTAAATGAATGTGTAGAGCTGCTTCTTAATGTGTTAGCCAAGTAATCAATTTCTGAAAATACCAAATAATTTAAAAATAGCCCTGTCTGACCTGAACCAGTGCTGGCATCAGACCAGGCATTTCTCAGGTACCTACTTCTTCCTTTAATCAATCAGTTCTGACATTTTTCCTTTTTCCTTTTATTCCCCCCTTTCCCTCTCTCTCTCTCTCTCTTTCTCGCTCTTTCTCTTGTAGAATTAAGTGGCCAGCCAACCTCCATAGATAAAATTCTTAAGCCTCTTTTAATATTCCATTAGCTTTGTAGCCCATTAACATGTTGGAGTGGTTGTAAAGCGAGAATCAATACAGTAGATACAACACAACTCTGGAAACTAGGACCCTGGGGGTCTGCTCACTGGCATCTCTTTCCTCTGCAACCTTGATCCAGCCACTTAACCTCTTGGTGCCTTAGTTTATTTGACTATAAGCAAATGTAACATCATTTGCATACTGCACAAAGGTCTTGAGAAATGTAATTTATTAACGTTAGGCAATGCACATCCATTCATGCCTACTCAGATTTGTAATTTCCTTGCAGGAGTCAAGTAAAAATCTGAGGTCACTGTAGAAATATTGCTTTTAATATTTGTTATCTGCTTTGAGATTTTTGCATAAAACAGGCTTTGTCAGGGCCAAGTGTTGACTCCAGAGAAGAAAGACTGAGATCTTGTACTTTTTTTATAAAGGTGCCATAACTGAACTAGAAAAAAAAAAGAGAAAATTATAAAGAGTGATGGAAAATATATTTATCATTTTGGATTATGTTTGTTTACATGGTAGAATTCATAGTCACTGGAAGTTCCTAAGACAACATTTTACACAGCTACACAATACAAGTAGATATGTATATACACACTATAAATGTCCCTTGTTACCATAAGTGAGTTACAGCAATAAAAATTCTGAAGGGATCTAAAGATTCATATATTCATGGAGCAAGCTACTCTCTAACATTAGTGATCACAACATAGGCAAGCGACCACATGGAAAAAGTTCCTCAAATAAAAAACACCAGTTTTGAGGGATTTATGGGTCTTAGCCAATATAATAATTACTGTGTTATTAGCATACTCTAATCTACGCTTATATTGAAAATGCAGATGAGGCCCATTAGGTTCAACCAGAACCATTTGCAGGACTGTGTGCTGGACAGCTTTTTCCTGCACAGCTTTTTAAGAGGCCTATATATCTTAGTAGAGTATTTTCATAAATTTTTCTCAGACAGACGACACGGAATCAAAGTATCCACTGGCAACTGTGTACACTTACATAATATCTAAGTATTCTCTCATCAGTGGTTCAAATATATAATCCTGCTTCAGCAGGCTTCTAAGTAAACAAGCAAGGCAAGTAAGAGATTTTTTTTTCAATTCTCTTCTCTAAGAGAAAGAATAATTCCCTTCTGTTTAAGAGTGCTAAAAGGGTTAAAGTGAAAGAACTGTAAGATTTTACTATGTGAAAGATTTGAAAAATTTAATTTGAAGGAAGATGAAAGCTAGGAAACTGAGACCTAAGAGAACTTCTCTTGAAGGATATATCTATGAACTCATGTTATTTCAAGTAATTAGGCTCAGACTCTCCAGTTACAAAAATTTATACCTCTTGCTTTCTCTTGTATCTGGACAAGTTGCTTGTACCTGGCAGGGATACGTAAGGATATGAGAAGGACCAGTTAAGAAATGGACTCTTTCTGTACAGATGCTGTAGCCTGAACTGTCTGAAACCACATGAAGAGTAAATGCTGAGTCCACACCTGGGCATAGCAGACAAAGACACTCAGGATGTGTAACTGGAGAGGGTGAATGTTGACTAGGAGATTCGTTGACTGAGGAATTGTGACTGTAGCAGTTAATCAGTGGCTTATGCTTGCCTGCTGCTTCTTTCTTAGGTCAAATTAGCTATCTTTGATACAAGTTAAATTTATTGAGAGAAGAAACACTTTTTTTTTTCTTTTTTTTTTTTTTTTTTTTTCCTAGCAATTTCTTTCAGTTTATATCTATACCTGCCCAATACTTCCATTTCGAAGGGGGCTGGGAGTTTGTGCTCTGCCATATCCATTATTTTTCACTTTGTTGGTTGCTAAGCAGTCCCTTGTTGCTAAGTAGGCTATGAGCACTTAATTTACTACATTCTTTTTTTCTCATACTAGATTTTAGAAATTGCAGATCCTGTTTAATCAATGTGTAAATGCATGCTTTTGATGTATTTTTCCTAAGAGCAATATTTTGATCATTCTTAATGATACTTAATGAAGTCACCGCATGATTTCTGATTGTACCTAATTGAAGCTTGTGACTTGAATTTCAATGCTATCATCTTACAGTTTTATGTCTATCAGATGAAACTTTACAAGGACCCAAATAAATTAAGAAATATACTGAATTGATGCATTTCTTGGAATAAAGTTACTTGGAAAAATAGATATATATATATTTAAATTAATTCTAGGGTAAAAGGTATCTCTTATAATACAAATCTGAAGTAGAAGAAGCACAAGAAATTGAGATGATGAGAAGGCTGGTTTATTATTGAGTAGTATTGGATTACAAAAAAAATGAACTAGAATTGTTGAACTAGTTCTTTAACAACAGATGCACATATAAAGCTATCAGAAGAATTAATTACTTATAATTTTAATGAAAGTCTTCTTTCTTAATTCTGACAATAGTTTGGCATTGTACATGTAAAAACATTAAGATAGATCCTACCCTAAATCTCTTGTAAAGTAAAATACAGATTCTGCAAATACTTACTCTTAAAACATCATATAATCTTGGAAAAAAACACCAGATCTGTTTATCTGAAAAAAAAATAAAAATTGGAGGATCTTCCTCATCTGGTGAGCTGGGTGCCCAGTTTGACACTAGTAAGGAGGGCAAAATAATACTGTTGGTCTAACTGAGAAATTTAAAATAGTACAACCCCCCTCTCCACACCCTATAGAAATTCAAAGTCTGATATTTTTTAGCAGAATAAGGCCCTAGAAATATCTTCCCACAGAGGAAGAGAAGAAAGACCAACCAAAGGACCCTGGTTAATGTTCCAGTACTCTTTGCCATGTTCCAGCATGATGATTTAACCCCAGCCAGCAATCAAGTACCATGCAGCCACTTGCTCACCCTCCCTTTCCCAAGTGGGATGGGGGAGAGACTCAAGAAGAAAGGAAAACTTGTGTGTTGAGGTAAAGACAATTTACTAGGCTAGCAAAGAAAAGGATATTAATATATATATAAATAATTATAGCAGTAAAAAAATATAAGGATAATAAAATATACTAGATGAATAATACACAATTTCTCTCCACTCAACAACCCGATGACCAATACAGCCCGTCTCGAGCAGCAATCGCAGAACAAAAATGGAAAGCGATCCCAGAAGTATTCTGAGCAACCATACACAGAGTGAGAGAGCTGCCCACTGGCCAACCCCCACTTATACCTTGACCATGATGTTTATGGTACGAAATACTTTCTTTGGCCAGTTTGGATCAACTGTGCTGGCTATACCCTTCTCAGCTATTCATATCTGCACATTAGTGAGACCTGGGAAGCTGAAAAAGTCCTTGGGCTCTTTAGCAACAACTAATAACATCAATATATTACAAACAATTTTACATACCAAATCCCATAGTAAATCCAAAACACAGAAGCTCCTCAGAAGAAAATTAGCTCAAGCCCAGCTGAAACCAGGACATCCAGTTATACAGCTGATTGTCACTATTAAGAAAACTGAAATGGTACATCATATTACCTTCAGTGCTTCTGATTTGTACCTGTACCTGAGACAGCCCAGATAGGATCATTTATATTTTGTGGTCTACAAAGAAGCCACAAGTGTTGACATCAAGTGGGAAGGAACAGTTTGATACCTACATCTCTATTACATCAGTGATCAAAAGGTCAGTGGTAGAACTCTTTCTCTCTTTATCATCACAGCATCTACGTCTATTCATTCATATTCCTGTTGTTTGTTTATTTTTTTTCTTCTCTCCTTTAATCAAGAGTTATTTAATTTAAAAGATGGTTTATCCAAATTAAACCAAAACTAAAATTTATTCAACATAAGAAAGAAAAAAAAAAAGAAATTAAATAAATTGCAAGTGTAGTAAGTCAAGACCATTTCTGCATGTTTTTGAGAGATTGTCTTTGACAATGGAGTTTACTGGCTACCTGAGACAGCCTGAAGAATAAATAAAATGCCCTAGGTAAAGAAAAGCATTTTAAGGCTTTTTAATAAAGGTGCTGTCTGCTGTATAAGACAAAGTGGTAAAAAGAGAGCAGTTAAATATATGGATGCTCTTAAATCCTGTAAGTGACTTCTGACTCACAGTCCAAGTCAATGGACTTGCAAAGTTACTTATGATCTCGCCATGTGGCAAATCTCAGCATTGAATAACACCTCATTTTAAGTACTCTGTTGGCAGAATGAGTCAGAGCTCTTAGTTGGGTTCTGAGAAGGTTGATGAAAGGCATGGAGAGAGTTGACTTAAGAATACGGTATTCAAAAACCATCAAGAGTCAAGAGGAGCTGCTACCCGGTAACGTCATAGTCAGAGTACGCTTGTGGATCAGTTTAATGAAACAGAAACTGGAAGCTCGTTGTGAGAAGTTTCTAGATTCTTGTTGAATTCAGATTTTTTTTTTTTTTTCCAGGATATGGAATAGCATCCACAGAACAGATAGGAGATACCTATCTCAGGCTATACGCTAATCTAAAGATAAGAAATAGAATGAGTGTCCTTTTCCATCTCTGCTGCTGTTGGCATAATGGCATATAACCATTGCTGTAAACTTAGAGTAACCATTTTTAAAAAAGCTGTTATTTTTTTCCCCACTGTTGTTGTATGAGTGGTTCTCCAGAAAGCTTTCTAGATCCCTGTGGATAAAAGTCTGTTAATGGACAAAATATAATTTATTCATGGTCATTTATACTGATTTATTCTGATATATTCTGTGTTAAAATTGCCTTTAGCTCAAGTAGCTGCCTTTACTCTCTCCCTCTCTATTACATATCAGCTTTAATTTTGCTTGCTTCAACGAAAGAAATTCTTTCAGGTTTTTCGCAAAAGAAGGATGCTCCTTTTCTGACTATTCTAGTAATTTTACAATCTTGCTCAAGGTATATGATTGAATGTCTTTTAAATTAATCATACACACTCTGAACAGGAAAATTTGGATGTGCGAGAAATTCAGTTTAAGCGGTGACAAGGACATAAACAAGCTCTTAGTTCTATCTGTGCATATGCAAGGTGATAGTACAGGACTCAACTGAGTTACTTTGAATTCACAGTACACTTAAGAATATGACGAGTTGTTGGCATTGTCCCTGTCCTGGCCAAGAGCTTTCCTCAACACTAATGCTAAACATTAACATCTAAAACATTAACATCTCCATCCACTCTACTCCACATTACAGTCAAACGGAGGAAAAAATATTAAAGAGTGGGTTCCTGTTAGTACTATAATTCCAAACATTTTCAAATCACTGCCTAATCAACTCCCTCCTTATTTCACATTGTCAAACTCCTAAGCAAGCTATTCCTCTTCCTTACAATGCTAATGCTTTCCAGATATACAGCATCAACAAAAGCCTTGGATGATGTGAATAATTTGTTCTAAGACATGCATGGGCAGAATGTAAATAGAAGACAAAGGTGTTTTTATGTTGTCCGTCAGAAAATCAAATTATTAAAAAAAACACTTAAAAAGAAGAATGAGAAATAGTAGGAAATACAAAATTGATGGTATAGACCAATGTACTTACTACTTTGTGGATCCATCAACTGAAGTCTGGAAAGTCTGGAGGGCTTTCTGATGAGAAAGAAAGAATTAAGTAAGAGAGCAAAAAGACTTTCCTGTCTGATCCTGAAATGTTTTAATCTTTTTTGGTTTTGTTTTTTTTTTTTTTAAATTTCAGCAGTTATCACACCTAAAAGATGAGATGGAACATTGAGTTATGGAAAATGAGTGAAAATCCAAACCTTCTGAATCTTTGTGGCATGCTTATGGACTCACCCTCAAGGGCACTCAAGAGGAAGGAAGGGGAGGGGAAGGGATGGGAGGGGTATGAAGAGAGGAACTTTGTCACTTGCATGTTTTATCATATGGAATTTTGTTTGTTTTTAACAACTGGAAGATCTACAAGAAGCAAATCCATTCTGCATGTGAAAAGGGAGAGGAAAGGATCTTGCAGATGAAGTCCTTCACTCTACCCCTACCCTAGTGTCAGATACGTGGTACTAGGCACTAGGCGAATGTTTCAATCTTCCCGTTCATTAACTTATGAACCTCTTTTAAAGACAGAAGTACAGACTGTGCCAAATATGTGCTGGGCTCATAATGAAGACAAATGCCCACTTGGAGCTGAGTTCAGACGGTGGAATTCATTTTACTCTGGAACTTTTATTGCTGTGTAACTAGAGTGACATTTGGACAGTCTCGTTAGATCTGGATTCAGACCAGGGACTTAGAGGTGGAGATTTGATAAATTCTCTCCTCTGAAGTTGACAGTTATTGTTTTAATTGTTGTACTACTTTTAGCGTCACGGGGCTTTGCATTATTATTACTGTTGCATGATTCTACTTCCATCATTCCCTAGAGGGAATTCTCTGTATTCCCCCAGATCAATCGTATTGTCTGAAACTAATGAGGACTTGTGCATTGCCTAAATGCAGACAGTGCCATGGTAAAAAACTCCAAAAAGGAACCCTCAGGGCTGTTAGGAAATGATTATGGTAATTGAACAGGTTACATAGTTCTCTTATGACTGTCATATGGCAAGGAACTGGCTAGTTCTCATACTACTGATTTGAAGTAAAATTGCTTAATACTGATAACTCTTAGTCTGTTGTCTCTGAATCTTGAATTAAATTATCCTACTTTTCTGGTCTCAGGCCATTGTGATATATGACATGGGAAAGATAAAAGAAGCTACTTCAAATAAGGATTTAGCTGATCAGATATAAGTTATAAACAACTTTATCTTAACTACTCACTTACAAAACATCTCTGTATAATCAATGGAGAGAAATAACCACAGCTCAGACAAAATTCCTCTGTTCTAAAGTAGGCCTCTAAAATAGACAATATGTGAGAATTCAGAGTCATTCATTCCAAAGATATTTAGATCAAAGAGATGAGCTACAGATTTCTGCACTGTAGGCATATAAAATAAGATTAATCCCTCTCTAAGTGTCATTCCTGGGTAATTTTCCAACAGACATTTTCCTCTTCAATGTGAGGACTTCAGAAAAAAAAAAAAAGAGAATATAGATGAACTACTTTAATGTCTTCTACAGAAATAAACACATTTCAAAGCTTATTAGATGTATGTAATACATGGATGGAATTAAGAATAATTGAAAAAATCAGAGTGAGACAGAAGTCAATGAATATTTTGGGCTGGATCAGTTAATGCATTGCCTAGCTATATGTATAGTTATCTTATGGCAAATATAAAAAATTACTTAGGTTATTCAACTAGATATTCTAATATTTGAATCAGATAAAGATCTTTACATCAAGGGAGAGGGGATCAATTTTTGATCACAGACCTAAGACCTTGGGCTAAGATAAGTAAGCAAAGAAAATTTCTGTTACTGTATGACAGTCTGTAGTAAATTTTAAGTTAAAATATCCACATTAAAAAAAAAAAAAAAACCACATAAAAACCCCAAACCAAAAGTATTTACATAAGACAACACATTGCTTAGTAAGCACTTAGATAAAGTCTGCTTTCTATGGAGATTTAAAAGTCATGTTAACTGTGAATTCTTTCCTCTATCTCTGTTCAACTTCTGTAAATATGTAGTTCACAACAAATGTGACATTTCTTAAAAGATAAACACAAGTATACTCAAAGTAATCTTAATACTCTTATTATATCCTACCATTATCATTAGTAAATTGACACTTGATATTGCTCATAGGGCCTGATACAAGAACAATGGATAGAAGTTTGGAGTGGAGAAAATTCCTATTACCAAACTCCCCAATTTCGCAATGTATATCTGAAATTTTTCCCTAATTAACGAAAAAAAAAGTTAAGTATTTTAGTGCATTGTTTTTCTGATCTATCTTAGGCATTTCCTTGAAGAAAAGATGATATGAATTTTTATCTAAATTTACCTATTTCTTTTTAGTAAGTATAAGGAAAAACTAGATAGCTCTCAGTGAGATAGATAATGTACGTAACTAGTCAGGAAAATTTCATTCCTTAAGAAAAAACAGATTTAGTAGGGCACCTAAAATGTGTTAAAATTCTACTACTCAAATATTTGTGAACAGGAACATGAACAAGTTTTAAATACACATATATCATTCATATCAAAGTGAATTTATGTTAGACAACGTAACTAAAAAGGTATTAGGTGTAAACATATATTTTTATAGCTCTCCTATTTCTTATCTTAAAAAAAAACAATTTATTTTTAATAAAATAATAAAGAAAACAGCTTCCATTACAAGAGCCGAGAAATTCAATAACTTAACATTTCCCTTCTCCCCACACAATCTTAAACTCATAAAAATGGCTAGACAATGCAGTTAAAGACCTTGCAGACTACTCAGAATATAAATAATCACATCTAGTAGAAATAAACAAGCAGGTACATTATTTAATGACTAATGCTCAACTTATGAATAAGAACACACAATGGAGACGGAAATATTTAATTTTGTATTACAGAACATCATTAGGAACTATTTGATAAAATACAAATGTGGCAGAGACTCCTTAAAATGCATAACTTTCACATACGATCAATTATCTCATCAACCTGCTTTATTCTTACACGAGGAGTTTGATAATGATGGAGACTGATGACATGTAATATTTTAAAAAATACAGTTTATCTAGGGTATCACTGAGTAAGTGTAACTGAATGTTGAGATTTCTTATGTCTTCCCTTTCAGTGGTTTCATGTGATCCACATGCATATTTTTGAACACTAGGAATTTGGGTTTAAAGCTATTGCTTCCCCATACAACCCATGCTGAACTCTAAGAACTTGCTTAAAGTCGATAAATTCTGTGCAAAATTACTGACTTAATGTGTCTGATGGCTCATGGTATCCCTCAAACATTTGCCTCAGCACTGGTCTTACTCAATGATTTTGTTAATGAGCTTTGTAAAAGCAAATGACATGCTATGTATATTCACTAGAGACAAAGCATGGGAAGGAACTACAAATGCAAATGGAAGTTGGAATGCTGTAAAGAGTATATTGTATGCCCTTGAAAACCTGATCAGTAGAAACTGGGTAAAATAAAACAGTATCATAACGTTGTATAATATCAATGAAAAGATCTGCTATAAGAAGGGATTTGGAAGTGGCAGAAGAAAAAGACTTGGACTAAACCTTTAGCAGGGGAACAAAGGTTCTGCTTTACAAGGCTAAATGAGAAAATAAAGTCTTTCTTATCATAAAACGCTGAATGAGGAAGTGACTCCTTTCTGTACAGAGTAGTTAAAGTAGCTGACAATGATGGTGTAAAAGAACTTCATCAGGTTTTTCTGAAACCTTTAGGGCAGGAGAAGTTTAGGTGGAGACTTCCAAAGACAATAGAATTAAGATGGAACTCACTAAATTACAACAGAGCAAATACATCATTGTTGGAATAACGGGCAACTAGCGTGGTAACCCAAGAGATTTCTTATATCAGAGATCTCTCTTTCCATTTTCCCATTCTACTTCCTGAAAATGGAGAAATAAAATTCTGATCCTTCACAAAGCTGTTGTAAATGCATTCATTATGTGCAATTCTAGAATTCAGTTTTACATTAACTGAGATGACAAGTACTTTTTTTTTTCCACTATTCTAAGGATTATGTGGCATTTAAATGAACAATTAGACATCCTCTATTTAGATATCTTCTGAAATAGTTTTTGCAACATGGAAAGGAAAAACTTCCTCTTGTTGACCAAAAATGAAGATTCCATATTTGGAATAATGACCCTCATCTCTGCCACAGATTCACTTCCTGAAGCAAGTTTTATTAAATAAATTAACAGAGATAATTGAATACTAGGAAAAATAAAAGCAAAAAAAAAAAAAAATCTCCAAATCACAATGCAACTGAAAAAAAACCAGCAGCTATTTCTCCAAACTCTCAAACTCTTTGTTACTCTTCAGTATACAGTTTCAGTCCCTTTTGTTTCCATTTTATTTGCTTTGATTCATAAGAGTTTTTATTACACAGATATTTAAAAAAATTAATGTTTAATGTTGTTTATACAGTAACTCATGGATCTGATCCAAATTCTATTGAAGTAAAAAGTGAATCTTTTCATTACTTTGACTCGTGTTGGATTAACCTTGAAATTCTCATCTGTGCAGATAATTCGTTATTTGTTATTCTTTTTTTTCTCATGTTCATTATTTGTCATTCTTTGTATATTATCAAATTCAAATCAGACACTATAACCATACTATGTTACTTGACTAATCTATTGCACACACCATGACTAATCAACAGAAAACAGTATGTGATTGTAATTTTCAGTCTTTGGATCCTTCCTGAAGATAACGTTATGCTCAACCAGAAAGATAACTTTTTCTGCAGAATGCTTTTTCTTCCCTAATGCTTTCTCACAGTATTTTAGCTTACTTCAGGGTTTAGTAAGAGTAGTAGTAGTAATTTTGTCAAAAATTGCGCAAAATACATTTGTTGCCAAATATTTCTTCTGACAAGAAGACTGAGGCATCCATTTTGAACCCTCTGGACTGAAATACTGGCATTTTGCAGAATCAGAAAACATACTACGAAGTGAGCTGGTCAGTGTCTTAACACGTCCTTATCTGGTTGTTGCAGTTTAGTCCTGCTCAGGACTAGGCCCTAAGCAGTTACTTGCTCACCCTCCCTACCCCTCGAAGGAGTAGAGGAGAATGAATACGATCAAAGGCTCTAGGACTGAGAGATAAGGACTGGGAGAGATCACTCAGTTACCATTATGGGCAAGACAGACTCAACTTGGGGAAAACAAAATTGATTTAGTAACAATGAAACTGACATAGGATAATGAGAGAGGGGAAAAAAAACAACCAAACAGATCTTAAGAATACACTCTCCCTATCTCTCCTCTCTTCTCAGGCTTAACTTCACTCCTGACTACCTCCACCTCTTCCTGTGAGCACATGGGAGATAGGGAATGGGAGTTGTGGTCAGTTCATCACACATTTTATGCCCCTCCATATTCAGGGGAAGAAGTCCTCACATTCCTCCCCTTCTACAGCTTGAGCTCTCACTCATGGGCTACAGTCCTTCGTGAACTGCTCCAGTGTGGGTCATTTTTGCATGGGGTGCAGTCCCTCCAGAACGGCTGCCCCAGCACGGGCCCTCCACAGGCCACACCCTGCCCCGGCGTGGGGTCCTCCCCAAGCTGCAGGGGGATCTCTGCTCCTCCGTGGGCCTCCATGGGCTGCAGGGGGATCTCTGCTCCTCCGTGGGCCTCCATGGGCTGCAGGGGGATCTCTGCTCCTCCGTGGGCTCCATGTGCTGCAGGGGCACAGCCGGCCTCACCGTGGCTGCACCACGGGCTGCAGGGGAATCTCTGCCGGGAGCAGCGTTACTGCTCCCCCTCCTTCTGCACTGACCTTGATGTCTGCAGCTGCTCCTCTCACGCTTCCCCTCTTCTCTCCTTTTCTCTCCTCTCCTCTCCTCTCCTCTCTTCTCTTCTCTTGGCTGAGCTGAGCCAGGCAAGACACAGACAGCCACCCAGAAGAGGGTGAGGGCCTCAAGGTCTGCAAGGCTTGCACCTCTGTGTCCAGGCTTCTCTTTTGTTTTTTGTTCTTAAATATCTTATCACAGAGATGTTATCACTGTCACCAGTTAGCTCGGCCTTGACAAGCAGCGAATACACCCGGGAGCTGGCTGCATCCATCAGACAAAGGGGAAACTTCAGCAGCTTCTCACAGAAGCCACCACTGTAACCATTCCTGCTCACAAACTCAACACACTGGTTTAAAGGAATTTTATGTTAGAAACCTGTTAAGCACAAAGGGATAGAGAACTCCCACTCCTAAAAATGTTAATTCCTATTTGCAAGAATAGCAGCAAGAGACGGAAGAGGGTAACAGCAGTCACAGCCAATGTCACGAGTTATCTATGTGCAGAAAAATTAGCATGATGGTTATTTATATCAACAAAGTCTCTAACAATTTTGAGATTAATTAATATTTATGACTTCTCCATAGTCACTTAAATCAGAATTGGCCCATGAAATATTAACAACATGAATTTTGTGTGTATGTGTCAATGTCTGTCTGTATCTGTAAGAAAAAATGGAGAAAGATAGGATTTTTCCAAAAAAATTTGACTGATTTAACAAAATTATTTAAAAATATGTTATATTACATTGCTTTGGTATGTATAAACAACATTTATATACAAATTATGGCCAGATTTTTAAGATTTTTTTTTAAAGTATTTTCAAGTCACTTTAGAATCATACAATCATAGAATCATAGAATGGTTAGAGTTGTAAGGGACCTTCAAAGGTCATCAAGTCCAACCCCCCTGCAAGAAGCAGGGACATCCCTGACTAGATCAGGTTGCTCAGAGCCTCATCCTGGCCTTGAATGTTTCCAGGGATGGGGCATCCACCACCTCTCTGGGCAACCTGTTCCAGTGCTCTACAACTCTCATGGTAAAAATTTTTTTTCTAATATCTAATCTAAACCTACCCCCTTCTAATTTAAACCCATTACCCCTTGTCCTATCACAACAGGCCCTACTAAACAGCCTCTCCCCGTCTTTCCTGTAGGCCCCCCTGAGGTACTGGAAGACCGCTATCAGGTCTCCCCGGAGCCTCCTCTTCTCCAGGCTGAAAAGCCCCAACTCTCTCAGCCTGTCCTCATAGGAGGGGTGCTCCAGCCCTCTGATCATCTTTGTGGCCCTCCTCTGGACCCTCTCCAACTGGTCCATGTCCTTCTTATGTTGGGGACTCCAGAAATGGACGCAGTACTCCAGGTGGGGTCTCACGAGGGCAGAGTAGAGGGGGGAGAATCACCTCCCTCGACCTGCTGGCCACGCTCCTCTTGATGCAGCCCAGGATGCAGTTGGCCTTCTGGGCCACAAGGGCACATTGCCGGCTCATGTTGAGCCTCTCGTCCACCAGCACTCCCAAGTCTTTCTCCTCAGGGCTGCTCTCAATCCATTCTCCGCCCAGCCTGTATTTGTGCCTGGGATTGCCATGATCCAGGTGCAGGACCTTACACTTGGCCTGGTTGAACTTCATGAGTTTGGCACGGGCCCAACTCTCCAGACTGTCCAGATCCCTCTGGATGGCATCCCTCCCTTCCAGAGTGTCAACGGCACCACATAGCTTGATGTCATTGGCGAACTTGCTGAGGGTGCACTCTATCCCACTGTCCATGTCGCCGACAAAGATGTTGAACAGGGTGGGGCCCAACACGGACCCCTGAGGGACGTCACTGGTGACCAGTCTCCACTTGAACATTGAGCCGTTGGTCACCACTCTCTGAGTGCGACCATCCCGCCAACTCCTTATCCACCGAGTGCTCCATCCATCAAACCCATGCCTCTCTAGTTTAGAGAGAAGGATGTCATGCGGGACAGTGTCAAATGCCTTGCACAAGTCCAGGTAGATGATGTCTGTTGCCCGTCCCTTGTCCACAGATGCATGTTACTGCCACCAACCACCTCCTTGCTCTCCATGTGCCTTAGCATGGTTTCCAGGAGAATCTGCTCCATGACCTTGCCAGGCACGGAGGTGAGGCTGACCAGCCTGTAGTTGCCCGCGTCTTCCTTACACCCCTTTTTAAAAATGGGGGTTATGTTCCCTCTCTTCCACTCATCGGGGACCTCACCAGACCGCCACGACTTCTCAAATATGATGGCCAGTGGCTTGGCAACTTCATCCGCCAGTTCCCTCAGGACCAGCGGATGCATCTCATCAGGCCCCATGGACTTGTGCTCCTTCAAGTTCCTTAGATGGTCCCGTACCTGCTCTTCGAGCACAGTGGGCAGTTCTTCATCCACGCAGTCCCTGCCTGGGCCTTCCACAGCTTGGGTGGAGAGACAAGAGCCCTTATCAGTGAAGACTGAGGCAAAAAAGTCATTGAGTACCTCATCCTTCTCCACATCCTGGGTAACCATGACACCCGTTTCCTTCTGGAGGGCCCTACATTCTCCTTGGATTTTCTTTTGTCCCCTACATACCTGTACGTCTTTTCTTGTTACCTTTTATATCCCTGGCCAGATTCAATTCCGTCAGGGCTTTAGCCTTCCTCACCCCATCCCTGGCCTCTCGCACTGCCACTCGGTAGTCCTCCCAGGCTACCTGTCCCTGCTTCCACCCTCTATAGGCTTCCTTCTTCACTTTCAGTTGGTCCAGGAGCTCCTTGCTCATCCACGCTGGCCTCCTGGCATTTTTGCCTGCCTTGTTCTTCATCGGGATGCACGTCTGCTGAGCTTGGAGGAGGTGCTCCTTAAATATGGACCAACTTTCCTGGGCCCCTCTTCCCTCCAGGGCCGCCTCCCATGGCACTTTGCCCATGAGGTGCCTGAAGAGACTGAATTCCGCCTTCCTGAAATCTAGGGCAGAGAGCTTGCCGTGTAGTTTCCTCGCCGCCCCGTG
>WHYT01017946.1:363437-389414 GCA_009806455.1 Tetrax tetrax
GAGCACAAGGTCCAGCATGGCACCCCTCCTTGTCGGCTCCTCTAGCGCCTGCAGGAGGAAGTTGTCATCCACGCATTCCAGGAACCTCCTGGACTGCCTGTGCCCTGCCGTGTTGTCTCTCCAACAGATGTCGGGGTGGTTGAAGTCCCCCATGAGGACCAGGGCTTGTGACCTCCGTGAGGCTGCTCCTATCTGGCTATAGAGCGCCTCGTCTGTTCTGTCCTCCTGGCCAGGCGGCCTGTAACAGACCCCCACCATAACATCTCCTGTCCATCCCCGTCGTCTGATCTTGACCCATAAGCTCTCTGTCAGCTCCTCCCCGATTCCCAGGCGGAGCTCCATGCACTCCAGCCGGTTGCTGACATAGAGAGCGACACCCCCTCCTCGTCTTCCCTGCCTGTCTTTTCTAAAAAGCCTGTAACCCTGCATGTTGACGCTCCAGTCCTAAGAGTCATCCCGCCACGTC
Source organism: Tetrax tetrax (assembly GCA_009806455.1). Taxonomy (NCBI): domain Eukaryota; kingdom Metazoa; phylum Chordata; class Aves; order Otidiformes; family Otididae; genus Tetrax; species Tetrax tetrax. Next base: position 363,904 of record WHYT01017946.1, read on the forward strand.
TCCGTGATGCCAACAAGGTCGTAGCCCTGCTTGTGTGCAGGCATTTCCAGTTCTTCCTGTTTATTCCCCATGCTGCGTGCGTTGGTATAGAGACACTTCAGCTGGGCCCCCAACAAAACCGACTTGCTGGCTGGAGCGACAGGTGTTCTTTTGTATTGCAGATTAGGTTCATTTGCACCTACCTGTGACCCTTCCCGACTTCTGGGCACTTGGTGCTGGCACTGGCTTTAATGCTTTCCATACTTTTATTTTGTCTAAGAAAAACATCAGTTTTCTGATGGGCAAAAATGATAGTTTCTTACTGAGAGATAAGATTAGGTTTTCTTTATTTTATTGTTTTGTGAAAGAAAAATTGAAGTGTTAAACATTAACTGAGAACTATGGAATCATGGCAGCCTTTATGATCTTAGCCAAGTCACTTGTTTGTTGTTTGTGAGGTTTTTAAAATTTTAAAAATTATCGTGCTGCATTCCCTCTTGTAGTGGATACGTATTTCTCTTACATTTTCAGTGGTGATGCTGGTGCACACAAAATGTCACTTATTACAGACAGTATCAGAGGTGGATCTTTAACCTGTGCATTCTGGTCTGGAGATTATTTAAGAAGAATATCATGATTAAAATTTCACAGACCTAAATACACCACTGCTGAATGCTTCACATCTTTTCGACAGCTTTATAAATACTTTGTGCCCAAGATTTCAACAAAATACCAAAGGTAGAATTGTTACATCCTTATATAATCCATATAGAAGGGACTTCAAGGAAGATTTGCAGCAAAGAGATCTGGAATTAAAATTTCAGAATCTAGGACACTTCAATTACATGTCCGGTAGTAATTATCCAATATTCCCTGAAAAAAAAATGAGATCCTTATTGACTTTGAGGCGTCAGGATTAGATTCATAACAGCAGTTATAGCAAACATTTTATCTTTTTTTTTTTTTTCAAAATATCACAGATTTTCAACACTCTTTTTTGTTTGTTTGTTTGCAAAATCTACAGCTGGTAAATTTGCAACTAATAATCTGCTTTATTTGCAATCTACAAATTCGATTCAGTGCTACAAAATAGTACACTCAGAAACAAAGAAGGGAAAGAAAGACATTGAGATCTCTGCAAGAAATATTTTATCCATATTATAGAGGCATCATTCATTATGTCAAAAGAAAAATCATGTTTCTACTTTATATCGGCAAATAGACCTGCAGATGAATCTGCTCCATCTGACAATGGATGGTCCATAATTTGGGGATACATGCTTGAGTGCTCTTCATCGAACTCCTGTAAAGAAACACAGATCAAGATTATCCTAATAATTTATACCACAGGAGAAAAACCAAATAAGATTAACAACAGGACTGTTACAGGCTTTTTAGGAAAAAAAAAAAAAAAAAAAGAAAAAAAAACTCAACTGTTCTGTGCAGACATTACAGATGTATTTGACATGGATCTAATAAGAGCAAGGTGGAAAAGGGAGTGATGTATTGAATATGTGAAGCTCAGGGGGAAAGTTCTGGACTGCTACCCAGACTAGCAAAACCTTCAAGGTAGATTTTCTAGTCTTTCTGAACAGATTTGTCTTCTCTAAAGCCTAGACTAGAATCAGAAAACTCAATATTTTTTCAGCACCAGATTCCCATTCCCTCTGTGAATGCTTACCCAAGTACCAGACTATCTTGTGTGATATTCAGTGACTTTCTGTCTTTCTCTTCTCTGGAAATGGAGCTTAATCCCACATAATATACATAATGACAGACTGTGACTTAAGCCACAGCATCAGTAGAGTTGCAAGCACATCATTAAATACAGATGAAAGAACTGTTCTTTCCAGAAATTAAATTATTCAACTGAATAACCTGAATTTATAATGTAACCATTATTTTGTCACTTATTGACCACACACACACACACACACATATATGTGTACATTTGTGCGTGCATATATATGAATATGTTCACACATGACAGTCCAGGGTAAGGGCATTTGGTGGTCAGCAGCAGACCCCAAGCTCCAGTCAGAACTGGGCTCAACACTTGCTATTCAAGCTAGAAGACAGAAATAACAAGATAATTATCCTGTGATTACACAGCACTTACCTTGCATTGCTTATATAGCATGTAGTCGACAGTTACAATGTAGTTACTCAAAAATATATGTAGCAAACAATGTGCTTAAAATAAAGCCAGACCCTTTCTTCTGGCCTTTGTTTTTTAAATTTAGTAATTTAACATGTCATTCCCCTTATCAGCTCTTTGTTCTGCTGACTTATGAGAGAAACAGAAATTGGTGCAACAAATTTGCGCTTTTAACAGGTTTATTATTACATTATTCCTTTATGGGGTCTTCTACGTAATTGCACAAAATGATGTTATAAATCCCCACCGGAAATAGTTATTCCTCTGCAGCCTGATGTCCGATGTCTAGAGGACACGAGCAGCGCATCTCCCCCATCTGCTATTAGCACGCTTACACGTTCCTTTTGGTGTATTAGAGGGCAAAGCAAACAGGGGACAAGGACTAAATGATCCAAATGGATAGAGGAAAAGAGAGGGAGAGGGAGAGAGAGAGATAAGATTTGAAAATAAGCCAACAAGCACTTAAAGCAAAACTAACTACCAGCAAAACATTTCCTTCACAACAAAGGTTGAATCAAAACCCTATTCCCCCAGCATATGAATTAGGAGAACAATTGCGTGATTATGATTAAAAAAAAGAGCATTACATTTTATGTTCAGCTATAATTGGTATTTATGACAATTTATGTAAACAGTAATGAAGCCTATGTGATTTTTGCGGGGAAATTGCATTATGACACCAATGATCGTTACTGTTAATTTTCCTGAAGATGATGGCAATCAGCAGGCATAGTTTCATTGTAAATAGGTTAATTTAAAATTCAAACGCTGCTGGTATTTCAAAATGAGTTCACATTTGATTTCTGAAAGCTTTGGCCCTGACTGTCAGGATGTCAGGGAAAAAATGCTTCACCACAGAAAGAAAGAAAGAGAAAGAGAAAGAAAGACTAAATGAGCTTTCCTCCAAGAATGCATTTCCTCCTGCTAATTCAACTGTGTTTCTAGCTGTGCTGTAATCTACTGTGTTTCCACCGATCACTTACCCAAGTTCATAGTGAAAAGCAGGCTCATGATGCGTACAAATAATGGGCTAATCTAGTAGTTTATCCAGTTGTGCTGGTTGTGACTGGGATAGAGTTAATTTTCTTCCTGGTAGCTGTTACAGTGTTGTGTTTTGGATTTAGTATGACAATAATGGTGATAACACATTGATATTTCAGTTGTTGCTAGGTAGTACTTACCCTGAGTGAGGGACTTTATAGCTTCTCATGCCCTGCCAACAAGAAAGTTGGAGGTGCACATGAAGCTGGAAGGGGACACAGCCAGGACAGTTAACTTAAACTGGCCACAGGGATATTCCATACCATGTGATGTCATGCTCAGCATATAAAGTGGGAGGAGTTGGCCAGCAAGCGGTGATTGCTGCTCAGGGACTGGCTGGGTGTCTGTCAGCAGGTAGTGAGTGGCTGCATCACTTGTTTTTCTTGAGTTTTGTTTCTCTCTCTTTTTGTTGTTTTTATTTTAATTACCAATTGTTGTTCTTATTATTTTATTTCAGTCATTATACTGTTCTTATCCAACCCACAAGTTTTCTTACTTTTATCCTTCTGCTTCTCTCCCCCATGCCACCAAGGGGAGGGAAGGTGAGAGAGCAGCTGTGTGGTACTTAGTTGCAGACTGGGGTTAAACTGTGACACCAGTTTAGTTATGATGGCTTTGGAAAGAGTCAGTATAAAAGAATCTTCATCAGTTGAAGGTATAGGCATCATGTTTCTTCATACACAAACTCAAAACTCACCTATTGGCATGTCTTCCTTCCTGCAATGTATTTCAGCACCTAAAAAACCCCACTTCTAAATACTTTAATATTCCCACCACTTTCAAATATAAGGGTCTCATACATATAAGTATAATCAAAATCCCAGCTCTGCTGTGTAAGGAAATGCAATATCATGTCCTGTTTCACAGAAAGGAAATTGAAGTGCTAAAACCTGAACTTTTATTTGCCAGCATAACAAAGAAGAGGAAACTGCATACTGTATGAATCTCAGAGAGAAAATTGGGATCCAGTTACACTTAGAACTCTTGAGATTAATGACTCCACAACCCTCTCTCTCCACCTGAATTGACACCAGATTCTTCTGTATGCACGTTTTTATAAATTATTCCAAAAAGTATTTTCTGTGTTTCCAAGCCCTTCTACCAAAGCTGTTTGAAAGCATTTTCTTATCCTTTGATTTGAATATGAATATCTAAATGATAGGTTTTCCATAAGTAGGCAGAGAATGAATAAGCTTGGAGGCCAGTTCAGATAAAAATTGCAATGCAACCTTCTTCATGTCTTCAGCACAAGGTCACTTTCAAGGACGATATTAACAACTTGTTCACAATCTAATGACACGTTTAGATTAGAGTTTGCAATGTACATAGGCAGCTTTTTTTCATTCTCTTTTCATTGCCAGATAAGATGTTTGATAGGAATCTCTACTGTAACCTTTCAGAATTCATTTATTTAGGAGAACTAAAATAATGAAATGCCAAACGAATTAAGAATGATATTTCTTATAATATCAAGTGAAGACAATTTAAATAGTCCATATGCACAAGCTCCCAGAGATGAATGATCTGTTCATTTGTTAGTGTAAATGGGCTGCATTTGTTAGTTATTATTTGCGGTGTCTTGAGAATTTTTTAAGAGTGTAATTCACCCATATACACAAGATGGGCCAAAGGAATATTACATAACTATATTTTGAGAACCACAAAGGCTTATTCTGGCTACCTTCATGTACATAAATTTTATTCAAAGATCTTGGTCCTCTTTAAAGCGAATTAGGTCTTTTTTTTTTTTTTTGTAGTCTATTGGAAATCCCAGTCACATGTTTTTACTGAGGCAGCCCTTAAAAATAGGTGAATATAATTTTTCTGGAAAATAGAACATCTGGGATAAAACAGAATTATGATAAAAAACTACATATACAGCTGAGATATAAAACAAAGGTCTCATTCACTTGTTCTCTTTAGAGATTTTACAGCAGTTGCTAAAAATCATAGAATCATAGAATCATAGAATCATAGAATGGTTAGGGTTGGAAGGGACCTTCAAAGGTCATCTAGTCCAACCCCCCTGCAAGAAGCAATGACCATGTGATTTTTTTTTTTATAAATGAATCTTTCTAGGACATGTGATCAACATTGGTAGTCATCAGTATACATCTGGTAGAAATCTCAATATATGAAATGTAGTTTCATTCTGCATTCTAAAAGTTGCAGTAAAAGTTTCTGAAGCACTAGGATACAGTTGCAGTGGATATGGAGCCATTTCAGCCAAGATTTTTGTTATTAATTTTTAAATGGAGCGATTTTAGAAAGCATGATAATATGGCAACAGTAGTTGTCCTTATTATGGCAGCATTTAGGGTTCTAAACCAGAAAGAGGATCCAATAACATAATGCCATGGAAACAAATAGAGACTTTTTTCCCAGAAGACATTATAATTTATGCAAATAAACAAAACAAAATATAAAAAGAGAAACAATGGGTAGAAAATGTAATGGAAACAAATCAACTTATTAAAAGCTTTCTGATTCCATTAGATGCTGACATTATTTCCATTATTTATTTGTCAGATAAAGTATCTATGACAAAACACTATCACAAAACACATCTCAAGAAAGAAAGTCTTCTTCAGAATATAATTAGTCTGCCAAATCTAGAAACAAATGGAGGCAATAAAGCAGTATGTTTATGTTTCTCAAAATTCTATCTTAAGAACTTGCTTACCTAAAATTTGGATATGATTTACGTCATTTAATTGCTGACATCCAGATAAGTTGCATCCAACATCTAAATATCTAAGCTAGGAATATAAGTTCCTGCTATAGTCGATAGACAGAGCTCCACAATCTTTTCCATCGTTACTAAGAAATCACCTCAGAAATGGATGAACTGTCCCCCTGGACACCTCTACTTCATTAACTACTGAATAAGTCTACACAGCTACTTGAAATTATTTGCCTGTCTTTCATAAAATCATAGAATCTTAAGGTTGGAAGAGACTTCCAAGATCATCAAGTTCAACTGTCAACCCAACACCACCATGCCTACTATACCATGTCCTGGAGTGCTACATCTACACGCTCTTTGAACACCTCCAGGGATGGTGACTCCACCACTTCCCTGGGCAGCCTGTTCCAGGGCTTGATCACTCTTTCAGTAAAGAAGTGTTTCCTAATATCCAACCTAAACCTTCCCTGCTGCAACTTGAGGCCATTTTCTCTTATACTATCACTACTTACTTGGGAGGAGAGACCAACACCCACCTCCCTACAAGCTCCTTTCAGGTACTGGCAGAGAGCAATAAGGTCTCCCCTCAGCGTCCTCTTCTCCAGACTAAACAACCCCAGTTCTCTCAGCCGCTCCTCCAGTCTTGGTGCTCTGACAGTGGTAGCCCTGAAATACTGTATTGATGTTCCTGATAGTAGGCCACACAGTTTGTCCTGAGTTTGCAAGGCCTGAAGTCTGGGTTTAGCAAGGTTTGCACTGTCTGGTCTTTTATTGACCTGCCTGCAGCTGTTTCACTTTATTTAGCTGTAAATACATTTTCTTCTAATTGACCAGATGTCTATGGCTTATTCTCTTTACTTTTGTTTATTATTATATGGTACAACCACAGTTATATATAGATAGCAGTAATAAGCAGTTATTCTATGTAGAATTAGGTATTTATGAGTAACACAATGATAGTGTAGAGAAATACAGTTCTGTTATCACAGCAAAGGACTTGAGAAGTGGGGACATGAGATGTGCTGCAGAGAACTACAGGCATGGATTGATAAAAGATAGGGCACGCTCTGCCATTGGAGGGGCATGGCTATTACCAACTCATCCGTAGTCAGTTAATGACAAACAGACCTGGAGCTGGGCAAAACTAGTTCTTTCAAAAAGAACAAAGAAATTATATGTAACATTCATAAAAGGGAACACATATGGTACACTCAAGTGTAGTGTGGAGGTGCAGACCGATGGAGAAAGAGCAAGGTGTTAAAATGTGCTTGGTTACATGTAAAAATTACTCCACATGGATCCTAGAGTAAAGAAGAAGCAACTATCAATATCAACATGATATTCTTCCCAGGTAAGAACTCTGGATGTTGAAAAATCAGCATAATCCCTGCTGCCATCACCACCACCACCATCACCAGAATTAAACCACTGACCTTTGGATCCTGAGGAAAAGGGTAAGTATAACACCAAGAAAATGGGGGGAAACTCATTATATATATAACAATTTTAACTGCATCATCCCTTCTTTTTCTGTACAATTAGATCTGGGCTAATAACAATCAGACTTCAAAGATTTAAATTGTAGTAACAATGAATTATGCACTTTACTTACATATGATGTGCTTTTCCTCTTTGCCAGTAAGCAGTATTTACGGGGTTTTCCAATGAAAGATCACACGTTGACCAGGAATTCTGCTACTTTATGTGGCAGGAAGTATCTGTCTTGTCTGTGCTGACCAACTGCATTTATTTGATGTCAGTCTCCATCAAGATTTGTAAATCACACATTGTCCTACATATGAACCTTGTTGAAGATCACTAAGGCTATTCATAAAACTGTGTAGTTTGACTTTATCTACTATGGAACAATGACCACAATTTTAATTTAACTGAATAATCAAAAAATGCCTTTATACAATCCTAAGGAACTAGTATATTTACCTTTTATGTGGGAAATCAGCCTGTCTTTCCTGCTCTTCCTGAAGACATCCAAACTGTAGTTACCTCATCTCTATGAAGTGATGGTCTATCTATGTTTCTAAGTATCCCAGTCCTTCCACACTAAGGTATTCTAAAGTGCTAATATTAACTGCCTTAAAATGGAAAAATTGCAGGGATGTTACACTGCATTTGGCTCTAGACTGTAGCCTTTTTTCTTATGAAGCTACCATCTGTGTCAATGACTAATCAGACTTCAGGAGCGTAATGTTACCTGAGTGTTTACAGAGCTGTAGATGTATCAGGTCCATAGAAATGTTTCTTACAACCAAATACATCACCGTGGAAATGTTGGAGTGAGTCCACAGGATGGCCACGAAGGTCATCAGAGGGCTGGAGCACCTCTTCTATGAGCACAGGCTGAGAGAGTTGGGGTTGTTCAGCCTAGAGGAGGCTTCAGGGAGACCTTATAGTGGTCTTCCAGTACCTAAAAGGAGCTGATAGGAAAGATGGGGAGAAATTCTTCAGCAGGGCTAGTTATGATAGCATGAGGGGCAATGATTTTAAAATAGAAGGAGGTAGATTCAGACTAGACATCAGGAAAAAAAAAAAAAATTACAATAAGGGTGGTGGAACACTGGAACAGGTTGCCCAGAGACGTGGTGGATGCCTCAGCCCTGGAAACATTTAAGGCCAGGTTGAACGGGGCTCTGAGCAACCTGATCTGATCTAGTTGGAGATGTCCCTGCTCTGTGCAAGGGGATTGGACTGGATGACCTTTAAATGTCCCTTCCAACCTGAACTAGCTATGATTCTATGATTCTATAAAATTGAGGACTTGTAGATCTGCAAAAGGAGAGGACCTGATATTTTCAGTTATAGTAGGATTCCACCGTGATCACTATTAAGTGTCAAAGCCTAAATTACTGTGAGATATTGTCTACATTGCAATAAGAGTTATTCTAAAATTGTGGCCAAAATTCTGTCTCTTTTAATTTCATTGGCACTTGATTTTTACCTGCTTTTCTTGTTTCAAACAACTTAGCACAAATGTTTGTAAGTTGCTGGAAATGAAGAGGAGAATTTACCTCATAATGTCATTGGAATTGAATGTTGTGACTGTATAATGGTCTCCAACAGATAGCAAATATAAGTACTCAAGCAAAGCAGACATGTTTATTTTCAAAGCTGGAGACCATTTTTCAACCACAACATTCAATTTCTTTTTCATTAATTCCATTACAGAATCATGCTTCATTGCCAATGATAGATAAAGTAAATAAAATAGATGAGAGTGACCCACAGACTCAGAAAAACAGGCACTGGTTGTGATAGTTAAAGATCAAGTAATCACTATACTTGAATAGGTGGAAAACTTTAGTGATTATACAAATTTTATACAGTCATGCATATCTTTTGTGTAGATCCAAAACCCAATTATGATCGCCTGGATATCAGAATTTCATCCAGAGCAATAATATTCCTTATTGTGTTCAACAAGTTACTGTTCAGTTTTCTACTGATACTTTAAGCAAACTTTAATAGACTAAAACCCACCTAAATGACTCATTGGTAATGGACTTTTTGGATAGTGTCTTCCTATTCATTATTGATAAACATAAACACACGCACAAATAAGAAGCTGAAAACATACTTGTTAAGGATCTTAGCAGCAATTTCATGAAAGAGATAATGGAATATATGGAAAGAAGCAAAAAGTCAGATAGTTTACGTTTTACCAATATCAGTAATAACTCCCATTCTTTTTTTTTCTTTAATCAAATTTCAGTGATGTCTGGATGTAGCAGTGCAGAATCTGTATTGAAATGACCTCATGCTTTGATCAGTCCTCATTTTATTTTTCTCTGTCAGTGCAAAAACATGGCAAAGGCAAAAGGAATCCTTTTGAAGCTGTGCCCTGCACTGACATAAAGACTAAGCTAAGACTAAGTCTCCCCATGTGAAGACAACCCCTCCACCCACAGTGCTTACCACCTGCCCAGCATGAGCACAGGTGAACAAGGACATACTGCTAACAAAGAAAGGGGAGCTGTTATTTATTATTCATCAATCTCCAGGGCTTCTTTGCCACTCATGGTTAGCGTACTTGCCACAGACACTATTTACCATTTGACAGTTCAATTCAGGTACAGCTAACAGAGAGAGTGCTTGTAGCTAGCACTCATGTATACTGGAACAGTCAGTATCTCTCAAGCATGACATGCACATTATAGAGCAAATGCAAATGAACAGGCCCTGTTGCAAAGAGCTTACAATCTAATATGGAGGAGAGAGAGAAAAGAGTAGCAAGATGGGGTGTACAGAGAGCTAAGAGAAGAGAAATATCACTAAGACAAAGTGTTTCCAAATCACTTCTCACACACAACAAAACTTTAGATTAGCTTAAGATCATTACATATATATACGATACAGTAATAGAACATAATAATATGATATAAAAATCATGTTACATCTGTATGATTCTGTAAATTCTGAAGTACTAATTTGCCTCAGATGTTGATACACTGTATAATAAGTCAGATTATCTGCTTTCTATATTCACCAAGGCAAAAATTTAGGGATATAACACAAATGAATTTAAGTGCTGCAGTAACTCGAGAGAGAGATCTTGACCCACACAGCTACATGGGACCAGGTGTGCTGCATCCAAGGCTGCAGAGGCAGTTGGTTGATGTCCTTGTAGGAACCCCTTTATCATCTGTGAAAGGCTATAATGATCAAGTGGAGTTCTCAATGACTGGAGAAAGGTAAATATTGAGTACATCTTTTAAAAAGGCCAAAAGGATGACCTAGACATTTATAGGTCAGTTGGTCTTACTTTGATAAGGCCTTACTTTGATTTTCCCTGGGAGAATCATATTTATGATTCTTTATTCCAATTAATTCTGACTTTTTCACAGTTTAAGTTCTTTTGGTTTTATTTGAGAATTAAAAACTTAAGCAAAGATTTAGGAAGATACACATCAAATTCTTAGTTGACATGAGAGTCTGTCATAGTAATATTAAATAGATAATGCAAAAAATAAAATATAAAATATGTAATGCTGGGTGCATTTAGAAGAAAAGGAGAAAAGAAGAGTTTATGATAGTGATTATATTCTGACTCCTTCAACAGTAATATATATTCTAAATATTTTCATGAAAATAAAGAGAGAAATAATTTACAATTCCTTGTAAATGAATAGTTATTCTCTCCTAAATCTTTTTACTCTTCTTAGACTATATGTCTTTTCTTTGTCTTTGTACAAATTTCCATCACAGCTTCATGCACATTTAATGAAGAAGTTGAGTATTGGCTGGCCTTCTGAATCCCAGACATCTCCATTCAGTGCCACTTATTATTACTCCTGCTTTATGAGCGTTCAGTTAGTTTTCGGTGTATGAAGCTGAGTTCATATCTCCGCCAATTTGAACTAATTTTTTGAGACAGTGTATCAAATGATTTACTAAAATCCAAATATATTATGCCAAATGCATTCCCTTCAGCCACTAATTTTGTAATTCTGTCATAAACAAGCAATCAAGTTCATCTGACAAGATTCGTTCTCCTAAAGCCCTGCTGCTTAGTTATAATAACCATCCACAAATACATGAAAGATGCATGCACCAAAAATGGAATCAGGCTGAATCCTGCAAGATATGGAAAGCTGTAGTTCAACAAAAATAAAATAAGTGGTGAAGCAATCCACTGATTACATGAACAGTATTCTGAAACAGACACTACAGAGATTGGCAGGTTTTATGACTTGCTTGCTACTAAAAGTATTTATATTTCAGTCAACATAACACACTTTCAGCTACCTATCTCTTTTTTTTTGTTTGCTTATTTATGTTTTGTTCTTGTTGACTATAAAGACTGTATGTGTCTCAAAAAGTTATGGAAGAATAAGACAAACTTTCATAAGTGAGCTTTTGTTCAGGGATAGGATGCAGAGGAAACAATGTTAAAAAACAAAACAAAACAAAACAGGAGAAGAATGAAAACATATGAAAGCTTATTTGTTTTTTCAATATGTTTCATAGTCTAAAATGAAAACAGTAACATGGAAAAGGTTATGCAAAATACTTTCATTCATAATGAAAAAGATTTTTTTTTTTAGGACAGCATCCGTAACGGTAACACTGAAGTAGCAGTTTAGCTGTTTCAGAATTGGTAACATTTTATGTTACAACTCCTATATTATTACCGCACTCCACATCATGGCAGACTCTTGATATGATTCTACTATAGATATACAGTGATACATATGTGCTGCACACATAAATACTATACTAGTTTTCCTAACTTTGGGAGGGGTTGCAAGCAACAACATACAAAATCTGTATCATATTACTGTATTGGTTAAAAAAGAACAGAAAGATTGAAAAAATTCCCCTTATTTGACACTTACAGTCTAAAAAATTCTCTTAGATTAGACACCTAACCCTTTTCAATGTCTAAAACAAGGTGTGATGAATACTATCCTGTGTGCATAACAATTCCTTCTCTAATATTAAGTACCTTTGTTGTTATTCAAAAGTAAAGGATTTAGATTTCATATTTACTCATTCAGTAGGTATCCTGCTTACCTTTTCTATGAAGTTACTGAATTATGAGCAATCCACTTCAATTTCTCAAAGCAATAATTACACCTTAGTTTCAATGAATAGCTGGCTTGCTGATAGTTCCAATTTGCCCTTCTCAATTTGTTCAAGAAAAAAAGATTTGAGAATTTTGTTCATTTATTTCTTCATATCATCATAACTTCCAGAAAATTTACATGTCTAGTTGTGCAACACCATAGAAAGAGTTTAGAGGTCAAGAAAGCAAAGAAGTTGTGACTGACAACTAATCAAAGGTATGGATTTAAAACTAATAAAAAATAGAAAAGGCCTAAATTAATCTGAAAGCCAATCACAATTTTTTGGAAGTGAAATATTGACATTCTTCAACCATTTGAAAAAGTGCTCTGCAAGTTTCATAACATTTCAGATTTTTCTCTTCATCTCACCTAGGACTGAAAATTCTCCCTTTTCATAGAACCAATCACTTGCAGAAATTTTGTCTTAGCCAACCTGTGACATACCTCACTGTAGTAATTGGAAGGGGCCTCTATTTTCCCCTAAAACTTTTCTTATGACTCAGATTATACATCAGTTTATGTAACAGTTTGATTAGTACCTTTGAGCTATCTTATCTCTTAAACTTACCTTCTAGTTAATTGCTAGACTATTCATTGTCTCATCTGTAAGTTATCCATCAGACCATCCATTAATATTCCTTAATTTTACAGAAGGCCCTATAGTGAATACCTTACACTTGTCTCTAAATATGATGACCACTGATTTTACAGTGTTTCAGGTAACTGAAACGTTGGTAACTTAATAAAAGAGTTTCCAGTTCTGGAATTAAATACAACTGCCTTTTTTTTTTTTTTTTTTTTTTTTTTTTTTTTTTTTTAAAAAAAACTATTCCTGAGTTCACACAATAATATTGCTTCTTTCAATTGTCAGAGCACTTTAAACACATTTCATGCTTCATGTCACCCATTACTACATAACAACCATCTCTGTACTGATAAATAGTACTTTTAACAGTTCACAAAAACATTAAACCGCAAGGCAATTAGAATGACATTCTCCTCACCTAACTTTAGCCATCTAAAAATTATGTGATTAATGTAAGGTAATCATGTAAAACAATTTTGTTGCAAATAGAAAAGGGTAAGCATCTTTAGAGGGCTATTCATCCCATCCTAAAATAGTGTTTAAGGTGGTAGGATGACTTTTCCAGGTAGAAGTTTGTATCTTGCTGTTAATTTAGAGGATGATATGATGACTGCTATAGACAAAATGCTTACTGAAATTGAGTAAATGTGGGTAACTAAGTGCTACCTTACAAGTTACAGAACAGCAAGGAGAAAAATAAATATAAACAAACCACTTCCATTTGATCACTATTCTTGTGGTCTTCATAATTATTATGATATTCCACACATTCTCATTCATTTCATGCAGTGGTTTTACATCAGCTTTTTATTTTTTTTTCTTTGGTGCTTTGTGGTTTGTTTTTTTTTTTTGTTAAAGCTTTGATTTTTAATTGAGGAATGATTTTTTTACTGAGGATAGTGCCACTCAAACGCCATTCCTCCAACAGGATTTCTAAGCGTGTGTGGAAATATTTACCTTCTTTCTGGTGTAATGTAAAGAAATAAATGTAAGTCAAACAAATGAAGGGCAGACCTAAGAAACAGAGGACTGTACTGTACTGTAGGAAGTAGTAGCTCTGCTTATAGGGGCTATAGTGGGAAAACAAGCCAATGCAAATCCTTCAAGCTATAATGAGAAAAAGCTAATGCAATCCTTCACTGTCTAAACAGATGAGTAGGAATAGGGACTGGTTTAACATTTATATATGACAAAGATAAAACAGATTGTAGAATTTATCTTTTTTTTTTTTAATCCTCTTAATGCTCATCTTTCAAAAACAATGATGAAAAATCAGGGAAGATGCAGAAAAGAACTACAAAAATGATTTAAGAGCCATGGAAAATGCCTTATAGTGAGACACTTAAAGAGCTCTACCTATTTACCTTATCAAGAAGAAGATTGAGAGTTGATTTGATTAGAGTGTCTAAGTACCTTCACAGGGAGAAAACACTAACTACTAAAAAGCTCTTTAATCTAGCAGAGCAAGGCATAACAAGAGAAGATGTCTGAAGCTGAAGCCAGACAAATTAGAAATAAAGCACAATATTTTTTAACAGTGCGGGTGATTAACCACTGGAACAAACTGCTAAGGGAAAAAGAGGATTCTTTTTTTTTTTTTTGTCTTGATGCCTTTAAATCAAGCTTGGATGCCTCTCTGGAAGATTAAGCATCTCTTGAAGTAGCTAAGTTTTGAGTGAGTCTTGAAAAAGGAGAGGAATGTTTTCTTAAGGACAGGAAGATGTTTTAGTGGGCTTTATGTGGATGTGTTCCATTGGAAATAAGGACTTACAGTATTCAGGAAATAGTTTTAATGGTCTCATTGTCCCCTCTACCTTTAAAATCTGTGAATCATGCAAATTGTAAGCAAATCCTGGCCTTAGCCAGAGCTTTACTGAGCTTTACTGGGAACCTAAGTCCATTGGGGCAGAATTAACTAGTCTATCAAGGGTCTTCTTTTTTAAGTAAAATAAAGTGGGAAATAGCATTTGCTACCCTTGAACATTTTTCAAGATTTCAGAAAATTTCCCATTCTGCACTGGGACAAATTGAAGAACATTTTCAGCTGAGGCTTGCCAGTGTTTTGGGGAATGATGCTGTATGAACAGATTTTCTGCTTGTGTGGGTCTCCTGCAGCCTGACCTATAGTGAAATTATATTTACCACATTGCAGCAGTGCAATAATAGAAATCATATTGCCTGAGAGTCATCAGGACTTTAGTTTTCAAATGACATTTTAAGTGTGTTGAAGTGTGTTTTTGCCTCATGTTGTGATATTATATATTTGCATTTACACTGAGTGCTTAGACACTTAGAGCAATATAATTTGTCTGCATGACAGTAAAAGTGCAAAGCATGTGGGTTTTGGGTGGGAGAAAAAGCATTTCATGGCTGCTGCAGAAAGCTAGGGAAAGGAGTCACCCAAAAAGAGGAAACAAAGTCTCAGAAGGGCAAAGTTCTCATAGGAAATTTATGTTATTTGCATTTGAATGCGCTCCAGTCCTATGTCCAGCTGGGCAGAGTACATTCAGCTGCGTTTTGTATGCTATTGTGTGCACATGTGTCTTTGTGCAGTGGAGTGGCAGTCATTTGGATTGCGTCCCTGTACGCTGCTGTGCCTGCTTCTGCCTGTCTGGTTATGCGTTATGCTGTGGATATATGAAGGCATAGCTTCCAAATACGAACATATGTATTTGTGAATGATTAGATGAATAATACTTTTATTGCTATCTGTTACGAAGAATTTTGTTTCTTGTCCCCTCAAGATATAACTATGAATTAAAGAAAGCTGGCAATTACAAGCTGCTGCTGCTGAACAAGAGAACAAGGACAGCAACTGTTGGCAGAGGGTTCTTTCTTCCATCTTTTTTTTTTTTTTTCTTTCATTTTCTCCTGCCTTTCTTTCAGCTTAAGACAAGTTTAGAGGCCAGAGTTTCTCCTCTGCACTCCACTGGCTGTTCCAGCCTGGAGCTAGCTTGTTATAACCTACTTAGTCAGTTGGGTACTGTCAGTCACTCCTTCAGAATCAATGGTTACAGATGTGAGCTTGCTATTTCCCCCCACAGTAACAAGCAGTTAATAGATTTTATTTTAATTATTCTAACCGCTTTGTCTTACAAAAAGAGGGAAGAAAGTTAGAGCAGTTGCAGTTGACTTGTGGACAAATACATGCTTACTAAAATGAGGTGAAATATTTTGAAGTAGCAATTCCGCATCCAAGTGCAATATTAAAACGACACAAATCATAAATTTATCCTATAGGGAATTTGTTTGCGTGAACCTGAAATGTCAGTTCATCAGGATTTAGCTAAAGGAAAGAAATATTCAGCAGGTCTGTCATCAGGGGAATGTGGTTTTCTTATTAAAAAAAAAAGCACAAACATAGCTATATTCGGGAAGTCAGAATATTTTTTATTGTTATTGTTTTTGTTTTATTTTTATTATTATTATTATTTCCTCCAGAGAGAACAAAAATTTCTGATGCTTCCTTTTACTTTGGAGGGTCATGACTGAAAGTTGTCCTTGGATTAATATGACTTTGCACACCTTTGTTATTATATCAAATTGCTCTCATGTGGCATTCTCCCAGATGCTCCTGGCTTTCAGGGAGAAGCAGGAGGGAGAGTGTGGGTAGTTACTTGTTCCAAAGCCAGTGCTGACTTTGTCAGATCAGGTTAGCATTGTACTTTTGAGGTCTTAATTGCATTCCAGACAGCCTCAGCTCTAGTTTTAACCCTAGTCCTCAGGAAATATCAATGTTTCATGCTGGCAGATTTTAAATCCAATCATGGGAACACAGCAAAGGAGTATTGTAAGTTAAATATGCACAAAAGTGTTTTCTATAATTAGGACAGCTCTGTGTGAAGGGAGACAAACACTGCATCTCGTCTGCCCCAGGCCCTCCATGAGCATGCCCTGGACCCCAGTGGCTTGCACAGCAGAGTTTGCTTCCTAGAAGATCCAAGAAGGAAAACTATGACAAAAGACTTCAAGCCTTTCTCTTCTTCTGCTGTGGAGATGAGCTGTAACTAGGAGACACTGCGCTTGATTCCACCAGTTAGACTGTCATTCAGTTCTCTTTCTCCTGGTGAATTTGTCTCAGTTCCTGGTGAAAAAAAAAAATATACCTCTGTTATCTACTGTTAAGCAAAGATTTCCCAAAATTTTCACAGAAATTTATAAGCCAAATAGTAAAAGTGACGGATATGATAAGGAGGAAGGAAAACACCTTCTTTTACTTGCAAACAAGGATAATATAGGGACAAGATGGCACAGGAGTTCTCATTTCTAGTAGACTGTGTTGCTGAAGGGAGACACAGATCCTCCCCTAGCAGAAATCAACAGCAGAATTATTACCAGGTGATGACAGTTCAGGTTAGGTCTCCCAATATGATACTTCCCAGAAAGGGAAAAAAATAGCACTTTGAAAATTTTCACTGGACATTTTGAGTTGCAATTGAAAGGAACACTGAAGTGCTAAGATTTTAATGAGGTAATTTGAATTCTCTGGGGCTTTTTGCTGAAACTGTCATTTGACCAAATTCAGGAAGTACATAGAGAAATCCTGACTGGGAGAAGGGAACAGTTTCACCATCACCTAGAATGATCTTCATGTTGCCATCATGTGAATGGGGACCAGTTCTCTGCTTTCCTGCCTGATTCACTGCATTTTTGAGCACAATGAAAGACTCAGTTTGTGCAAAGAAGGGCCATAATCAGCAGGTTGTAGGTCAGAACATTCCTCTTCCACCAAGATTTCTGCGTGTAAGAGTCTTCTGTTGATGTTACAGAAAAAGGCTCCTATATCCTAGGTTTCTAAAGCTGAAAAACAGAGATGGTACATCCAAACCTGTAAATAAATGATTCCCATGGTTTTTTTTTTTCATCTCTGTAACTCATTTACAGATAAATGTTGTAACTCCAAATACTTCCATGGACAACTTAACTCCCACAGGATTCATGAATATGCTTTTAGCTACTACTATGGTATTTGGTTCTTACCTATGAATATGGATATCTTGAATGTATTCCTTTGTGTGAATAAGAAGCTTCATAAGGGCCTCACTAGCAGAAATTTAGAACAAGTATTTCTTAAAGGAAGCAATCAACATAACAATAAAATGGACAGGCTGTAAAAATAAAAAAGGGAGATAAAATCTTGTAGAAAGTAATATCTATATATGAACTTAACATAGAGATTAGGAATATGTTTTATATATTAGAAAAAAAAAAATTGTGTTATTACTAGAATATGAGTCCCACCCAAGTCTCTTGGAGCCCTCATACAATTGAAATTTACCCAGCAATGAAAACCTGCCTAGAGTTGCTAAATACTGCAATGTTTAACTGCTCACCCATCACAGTTGCCCTTGTTTCAGTGTGAAAGTGCTACCCTACAAGACATTTTATTTATTTATTTATTTACTATTCATTTATTAATTTAAATTACTTCTACAAGACCAAATGAGGTCTAGGAAAAGTACCAGACTGTGGTCCCTAGAAACTGAACTTCTTCTATTTGTCTAAAGAAAAACTAACAAGAAATTACTCAGATCCAAAGTGCTATACTCCTCCTTCCCCACCTCAGCCCACTCAAAAGCCCATACAGAGAACTGCCCATACTATTTCCTGGAAAATTTCAGTTTCTAGGCTGAAAGTAAGAGTCATACTGAGTATATTCTACCTAAATTGTAATTTGGCTGAAATTTAGACATTCTCTTCTAAGAAAGCAATTGGGAACACTTGTTCTCTGTTCCACCTACTCCTGGCAGCACTTAATCCCTCTTAGGAGAAAGCATTGATCTATGTCAGCCTGAGCAATCCGCAACACTACATTCACATGTAGAACTAGTAACATACATCTCTACACATCCTACTTATATTAAGCATACCTTTTTTTTTTTTTTTTTTTTTTTCAATCCTCTTGTAAATAAAATGCCCTTTTGGAGAATGGAAGATTAATCTGAACTCCCCATTCATGTTCTTTATTTTCTAGAAGACTGTCCTAAATATTAGACTATACATATGACTAGGTCCTTCTTCTTTGGTCAGTTTATGAATTTTGTATTTCACAGCCAGTGGATTAAAAGAAATTCATCTTCTATACAGTGCAGTTTGTAAATCAATACGCTAAAATAAGCAATCTAAATATGATCCTAGGTTCTTTGCCCTTAATTAAAAAAAAAAAAAAAAAAGATATGTCATAATGTTTTTATCCTTGTCAAGCTCTGCTTCAAGTTTCCAATATTTCCATCCAGGCTTGATGGGGCTCTGAGCAACCTGATCTAGTCAGGGAGGTCCCTGCTTCTTGCAGGGGGGTTGGACTAGATGACCTTTGAAGGTCCCTTCCAACTCTAACCATTCTATGATTCTATGATTCTATGATTCATTTAGGAACAAAACCATTCATACTATATAAGTTCTTTCATTTAAATTGAGGGTTGGTTTTTTTTTTTTTCATTTTCTGTGGCTCATCCTAGCTGTCAATCTCCCCTACCTACCTGGTAACTAAGTAAAGAGTTCTGACTGACTTGAAGAACAAATCTTTTTTCTCGGATTTTTTTTTTTCTATAAATCAAACTCTTCTTTCCCTGTGATGAGAGAATGACAAAATTAAACAGTTACATGCATTTTATTCCCCTACCTTAATAGTAATTGGAATGATAAATAAAGATTATACATATAGATCTATTTTTTTTTCTGTGATTGTTTATCTGCCTCTTGTGCTTTGATTGAGCATACAACTTTTACAGAGGTTATAAAATCTCTGCACAATTTAGGAACCCGTGTGCTGCTGCTCTCCGTAAGAAGCTGTTTCTCTCTGCAATACTTGTCCATACTTAGGACAATTAGGACTGCCAGACCGGTGTTGGTTCATTAAGCCAAAATTTGAAGAGAAAGATGCACTTCAAAAGATCTTTTAAAAGCTTTAAATGGTAATGCTTCAGTTACACACACATTCCCTGAGCTACAGATAAAAAAAAAAAGTGTGTGTTTTCAGAATAGGATTTCTCTCATACACCTGTTAGCCATCTAAATTTAGTGTCTAACCAAAACTGGTCACTTGGCTCCCCCTCCTACCTGCTGATGGAATTGTATGCAGAGGACAGTTGTCTCCATTCTATGGTACATGACCAGCCTCATGTGATTATTACCCAGTGGAGCTACCTGACTCTTCCATGACTATTGCAGAAGCCTGGAGAGCGATCTTAAACCAACTACTTCGATCATAAAGTTAGATGAAATCAGTTTACATTAATCCTAGGCTTAGTTTTATTTCCTGCATCTCACAGGTCATATATTCATTTCACTACTCTTAAACTGAACTTCAAATCTTGGGTATGGCTAATGGATCTCTTGCTATACCTTTCCCTGCTTAACATCTCATAGTGCACCATTTTCTTCTTTATATGAAGATCCTTACCTTTAATGAAGTCACCTATTAAAGTTAGAAAACTTCACTATAATTTTCTACTTATATTAACTTATAAATACTGTTATAAGTTATAACTTATAACTACTTATAACTAATTCAGAATTTATTTTTCCTGAATCTGCTCCAGTTTTCCTATAACACCTTTGAAAGGAAAAGAAAAACAAAAAAAAAAAAGGAGAAAAATTAAGGAAAGAAAATCAGCATTAATGCATTAACCTAGGTACTCTACCCAATTAAACACCCACTACAGACTCCATATTCTCTTTGAACTGGGGTTTTCCTAGGTATGGATCCTCACTGAGTGGGTGCAGTGTGCTGCTGCTTAGATTTCTTAGTTTCCATTTGGCTTCATTGAACTGGGACATTTTACTTACTGACCATATACATTAAATTGAACAGGATGCTAATCTTATCCTTATTTATTGTGCTTTTATTTTTTTTTCTCCTGCATTTTATGATTAGCAATGTTATATTTATATTTTATGCTTACTTCATAATCATTAGTAGAGATAATAAATAACATAAGGCCTCACAATTATTCTTCCACAGGAGACATCATTCTGAGGAGTGACATTGCTGTTGCATTTTTTTGCCCATGTTTTATGGAGTGTTACTCTTTCTGTTCTACTAAAATCAAAAGCAGAGTGGCAGACTGCCTTCTTGCTTGTCCAGGCTGCTGTTGGGAGCAGGTTAAATAATCTAAATGGTGAACAAACTACAGTTTCTCTGGAATATGCTAATTTAGGAGAGCCTTCTATCAGGTGAAGTAGAAAGTGAATGACTTATGCAGCCAGTACAGAACCTGCAGCCATTGTACCTCCTGCAATTTATGTGGGCTGGAAACAGTGGATTTTCTCCTTAGTCTTGGGTATTTGGGGGTTAGTTCTACACGTCTTCAGACAATCTATTTGATCATTCTTCCTCTTCTCATTTTCCCGCAGCTTTGCTTACAAAGCCATTGCTTAGTTTCTTAGACTGTTGCC
Organism: Tetrax tetrax; assembly: GCA_009806455.1. NCBI lineage: Eukaryota > Metazoa > Chordata > Aves > Otidiformes > Otididae > Tetrax > Tetrax tetrax. The sequence continues at coordinate 385,332 of WHYT01017946.1, forward strand.
ATATATGGTGTAAACAAGGTTAAGCTGAAACTAATAGTCAGTTAGAACAATCACTGGGGCAATTTACTCCTACAACTAATGAACAAGCTAAAATAAACTCAAGACCAGCCAAGACAAGTCCAGGCAAAGTCTGACAGGTTCTAAGGCTTTACACTGTTCAGTTAATAGAAGCCTTCACCATGTATCAGTATGTTCTTACAATAAACTCCATGGCTTCCTATTAGCACTACTGTATTTGCTGGGCTGCAGAATCTCTGCAAATACAGAGCAGGAAATGTGGCACCCAGAAACACAGACACACTTCAGAGATGACCTCGAATGGGGATTTTCTTTGCGACTCACCATTTGGAGTTGCTCCCTGCACACAGACCTCTATTAGCAGCCAGGATGGATGCCCTTGAGCATCCTTCCTGGCTTCCAGCTGGTGCACCTGAAAGACATAGGTTTCCCACAGGTTCTTGACCATTTCTGACAAAACTATACGGATGCCCTGCTACTGCTGTAGGACATCTCACACAAAAGTATAAAAGAGTAACTGAACTGAACTCTAGTTTTCTATGGTTTGTAGGGAGGTTGGTTGGTTGGTTGGTTAACTTTGGGGGTTTTTTTTAGGTTTTATTTTAGTTATTTGTTTGGCTGATGTTATTTTGGTATGTTATTAGGCCACCTTTAATCATTTACAGTTTATGCTGTCGTTATTTAGTCTTGGTTTTTAAAATTTAATGACATGCTCACTTCCAGCTGAGGTAAGCACCCAGATATGTGTATGCCCATTTGGAGTTTACTGTCTGAAATGAAGGTGGTTCAAACAGTCATTTAAAAATTAAAAATAAAGAACCTGAATGGCCTTTATTAGTCAAGTTGAAAGAAAAAGCTCTTTCAGCATTTTGTTTTCCAATCCTTTGTAGAATTAAGGTGAAGGTAAAAGTTAAATTTTAAATTTATTTGGTGGTCTAATTTAGATTTCTTAAAGATACTGAAAATAAAGACTTTCATTTACTGGTGACCAAATGTAATTAAACAGGGATGTATAAAATAACAGGTGGCTCAAATCTGATGAACGGAAAGAAAACTACCTGAAAAAAAAAAAGACCATTTTTTGACAGTCAAAATTGCTAGCTATTTGAATTAACTACAAATGGAAATGAGTTTATATCTCTAATTCTTTTTATATCAAGAGATACCACTCTGAAAGGCAAGCTACAGAAATGATGTGTTACTGTGCTCAGTATACATAGGTAAAGTAGTGCACATAGCGTGCAATGACTTGAGTCGTACAGTGCGGGGGTTGAGAAACCACCTGCTTTCTTTTGTCTTTAAATTCCAGCAACCTTTCATTTATCCACAGACTTGCAGTAGATCTTAGGGACATGTGATAAAATGAGCTTTTGCTGTCAGGCCTCCAATCTGATATAAAAATATCATCTATGCTTGGAAAAGAAAAACTCAGTGTCCGTTTCTCTCCTTGAGTGCTCTGTGAAAATTGGAATTGGGGTTGCCAGCTTGTGTCAAACCTGTGGCAGTGTGATGGGAACACTGCTCCACCAGGAACCCAACACTGGGAGCGTCTTTCTGAAAGGATACCAAGCAATTATCAGTAGTCAGCTGCTTTTGACCCCATGCTGCATGTGCTGGATCTGATCTGATAACCTTGCTCTGAAAGCCTGCATAAGCTATAATCAGTTCTCTGAATTAGATTTTCTTTCCCTGTTGAAAGATAATTTAGAAGAAATTAAAAGGAACACATATTTCACATAATAAAATTAGCCATGTAGTCCTATAATTGCAAAGTTCAAAATAGGATCCAGAATCTTGGGCAATCTTATCCCATCGAGTATGCGTTTCAGAGAAGGGAAAAGGAAAGGGGGAAAGGAAGATAAGTAAACTTTTGTAATATAAAGGTATTTTATATACAAAAAGCTGAAGCCCACAATATGTTGAGCCTTTCTAGCAACTGCAGAAAGAAAGTAAATATATTGCCTAAGCATGATTTCTTCCCAAATTGAGATTTTGTATTCATGCTAATATTTTAAAAAGTCATTAAAAAAAAAATAAAAAAGCTGCTTCTAAATATTTCTTCTTTCTTATTCTAGTCAACAATTCTTATTCTAGTCAAAAACACTCCAAGTCCTCTGCTTGGCTTCTTTCCGTTTAATGCCACTGTTTAAAGTGGGCGAACAGCCTCATCCCCATTTATCTGTAAGTCTGGAAATAATTTGGAGGTTCCTGAAATCTCCTATCCTGATTATTCATAAAATAACTGCAGCCCAGGAGACCTTCTTTATGTCTCCAAGAAACTGAGTGATATCATTAGAAATATATTTAGAAGCAAGACAGAGATGACACAAAAATAATTAGGATACTACAAAATATGCCAGGATTCTGAGTGTTTAAAGTTGGGGGTTTTTTCTTCCCCTCTTCTTTATTTTTTCCATTTTTTTTTTTCCCCCAAGAAATGTATTTATTTTAATTTACATTTAGATTAGGTTCCCAGAAGCAGATGGAAGAATTTAAGTCAATTTGCAATAGGAGACAGACATTCTAGCCAATGAAAAATTAAAGAAAAATAGCAACCATCTCTTGCTCTCCTTTTGGACAATTGTCTTCAGAATAATCAGCATCATGAAAAAGAAAATCTTTCCAAGGCCAGATGGGCTCCCTGCCTTAGTGATGACAGAAGTAGCAAGAAGTACGGATAAAGAAACCTGCTCATAGATCTATTTAAAATCTCTTTGGAGCAATAGTGAACTGAGAGCATAGCTAAAGTCTGTCCATATTACAACAAATCAAGTTCTGTTAAACAAAACAAAAATAAATTTTGATTGTGATGGGTCTCAGTCCAACCTACAACTCACTTTCTGTGTGTGCTGGTGTACAGCAGATCTATCCTTCCTAAATTCAGATAACTAATCAAAGGGAGCTTGAATCTAAGGCCTCTGCCTCTCAGGTCCTCTCTCTAGTCAGTAGGAAGAGATAAGCACCTCTGTCCAATGATTCAATGCCCCTAAAATCTGAGTTAACTTCTGACAGAGACTATTATTTTCCATCAACTACAGTTCGAAACTATTCTCCAAGCACATGAAAAAAAAAAAGCATGATGGATATGGGCTATAATATTCTTGTCTGTCTTGTCTTTCCTGTATGTAACACTGTGGAACGAGATAAGTCACTATAAAATATGGATTAGAGATAATAAAATTATTCATCATGGCTGCTTAAGGACATACTGTTCAACCCTCACTGGACCAAGAACGATAATGCTAAGCAAATAACTTGTCACAGGCAACATCGCACTTCCATTTAGCTATTCAAACGAGTGATAGCACCGATGACTTCTTGTCATTGCCTGTAACATCAGAGAATCTCCTGGAATTTGAAACATTTCCCCCTGGCAGGAGGAGGCCTCTAAGGCCTCCCGAGGATGGAAGTCCACCTTCTGTTCCCATGTCTTGCTGGCTGTCACTGTCGCTCCTTACAGATGTTTCTCTAATCTTATCTCGAAGGCTGTCAAAGGTAGACACTGCACAGCTTCCACAGCCAACCTTTTCTATTGCTTTTCTAGCCTCACTGTCAAGAGCTTCTCCTAATATGTAAAATAAATTTTCCCTGTTGGATTTTAAAACCTTTCTGTCTTTTCCAGTGTATGAGGACAATGAAAAATAAAGGTTATTACTTTCTTTGAAGACTGTGATCGTGTCCTCCCTCAGGATGCTCCCAGGCTGAGTGGTGTTTAGGCCTCTGATGGCTGGCATTCCCTCTGTTCTCATCCATTCCTTCCTGTTTATTCTGAAAGGTAGCATCTAAACTGGACAATGTCCTTGCTGGGGCCCAAAGCTGAACAGGTTTTGTGGGGATAACTTTCAGTTATGCATCTCAGCATAATGTTTACTTCTATTATCACTTCATACCACTGCCTATATTCATCTAATGATCCATTAAAAAGTCATGACCTCTTTTTTCTATTGATCTGCTGTCTGAGTAAGAGATTTCCATCCTGTATCTTCACAATCATTAGCTTTAGGTATCAAAGATTTTATTTGCTTCTGTTGAGGAGAGTTCCTTTTTTTTTTTTTTTTTTTTTTT
>WHYT01017946.1:415586-431407 GCA_009806455.1 Tetrax tetrax
AGTCTTATGAGGAGCGGCTGAGAGAGTTGGGATTGTTTAGTCTGGAGAAGAGGAGGCTCAGGGGAGATCTCATTGCACTCTATAGCTTCCTGAAGGCAGGTTGTGATGAGCAGGGGTTTGGCCTCTTCTCCCAGGCAACAAGCAGGACCCGAGGAAATGGCCACAAGTTGTACCAGAGGAGGTTTAGGTTGGACGTGAGGAAAAACTTTCTCACAAAGAGTGGTCAGGCACTGGAATGGCCTGCCCAGGGAGGTGGTAGAGTCGCCATCCCTGGCAGTGTTCAAGAGGCGGCTTGATGAGGAGCTACAGGATATGGTTTAGTAGCTCTGGCAGCAAGGGTAGTGGGAAGACGGTTGGACTAGATGATCTCATAGGTCCCATCCAACCATGTGATTCTATGATTCTATGATTCTATGAAAAAGAGCCTTCTGCACATCTTCCAAAGTTACAAGAGTGAAATATCAAAACTGTACAGGTATTTGCTTTGCACCAGACATTTTGTACACTGTTGGACAATTATAGCTCCATGCTCTCCATTCACGACCACATTCACCCATTAATCAGAGATGTCTTTTTATCATTGATTAGAACTCTCAAAATGTCCTTGGTTGGGCTAAAATCTGTCTTGATGATTCTAATTATTCACAGGCATTAGAACAGCACTGCTGGAATCTGAGGAACACACCTGCCCAACGTGTCACCAGACAGATGTTTCTCCAGATGCATTAGTTGCCAACAGGTTCCTACGCCAGGTAACGTGATGACTTTTCCGTAAACTGATTGTCAGAAAAGTCTACTTGCAAACAGCTAGCAGGGAAGGAAGCATTCATTGACATGGCCTTAAGCAGGGCTGGATTGAACATGCCTCAGTTTCCTGTTCAAGTACGTGATCTATTGTTACAGAAGCTCACAACGCGGTAGAGGCCATCGGGCAAATTCAGGTCCCGCTGTTGTTTAACAGGATTGCCTCCCTTTCCAGTTTGGTGTTAACAGTGCAGTCCTTCCAAGACAGAGACTCTGCGTTCCCAGTCATTGACACCAGTGTTTAATTCCATCTGTTCACACCTCTGGGTGTTGATTTCTTGTAGGACTGATAGCACGGACAGGAACACACAAGGGGTTGTACCCTGTGGAGGCTTCTGTTCGTACAGCTCCTGAAGTGTCCTGTCACCTCTTTGTCAATGTTTCTCTGCCTCTAGGCTGTGAACAACTTCAGCAATGGAACTGGCTACACACGAAGGCACTGTGCACAGATTCGGGAGCCACAGCAGCAGCCGCCACTGCCACTGCCACAACCTCCACCACCCCTCCTGGCTGTTACCTCTCCTGCTGCTCTAGTGAGTGCTGCTGAACTCGCTGCATCTTCCTGGCTGTCCATGGGCAGTGTGTTGGAAGAGAAGCTCAGTTTTATGTCAACACATGCAGCCAGTCTTGTATTTCAGTAGAGCTTCTTTTCCAACAGCTTGCATGTGTTCACAAGGGCTGTCAGGCTCCTGCACTGAGACAGCCAGCACTGCCAAGTCTGCTGGGCCCCCCAGGACAGCCCGTACCCACAGCTGGTAAGTGACAATAACTTCAGAATTTCTTAAATTAAAAGATTTTCAGATAAACTGAATGGAATTTATTTTTTCCTTTTCCCTCTCCCCACTCCAAAAGGTTATCCAATGGGAGCCACTGCAGTTCACTCCTCAGGTGCCAGACCGGGCTGGGAACGGTGAGTGTTCTACAGAAATGCAGTAGGTGACTACTTGTCACCAGTTCAATGAGGCCGTAACACAGAACTGATACAGCAGGTGATTTATAATGGAATAAGTATGCACAGAGAGTTGTGGAAAATACAGGTGGTAATTCATTTTTAAATGGCTTAATTTGATTTGGCTTTAACAAAGGGGTTCTGTGCCTCCAGTAAGATTATTTTACAAAAACCTCTGCTCCATGATTGAAAAGAGGACTCTGAACAATGAATAATTTTTGAGGAAACCAAAATTACATATAAAAATTAAATTTAATGAAAAGATCAGGTGGAAAGCCACCCTTTTGATTGCTGGCTGAACAGGGCTGTAGAAAGTGGTTTCCCAATAGAAATCAGCCTCCAACATGATTCCTTTAACAACTTAGCCGACATGGATTGAGCAAATTATTGGAAAATTCCACACTGTGATTTTATGACAACTTGGAATTTCTTCAGTTCAGTCATCTCAACTGGCCAAGCTGCTTTCTCTCAGTTGGAGAGGACTGTTGGGGGTAAGGATGCGGAAGGCAAGTATGAGGCGAGTGTGTATTCTCAAATGAACAGAAAGCGGGGAGAAAAATGCTGAAGTTGAGAAGAAGTGGTGCTCACCGCCATGCTCCCTCTTCATTCACTTTGCTCTTTACAATCAGGGCAGAGTGTTACACACAGTGACACACGTTTGGGGGTTTCTTTAGAAGTTCAAGTCGAGGATGCCCGCACAGTGGCCGTACCCAAAGGACTCGGGCCCCTCCCTGGCAGCATCAACAGCAGTCTTTGTGCCTGTGCCTGCATCGCCCCTGGATCCTCCACCACCCCATGCTCTTCCTCTTCCTCCGGGGGTACCACCACCACCCTTTCCTCCTCAATTTCCACCTGGGCAGCCTCCATCACTGGGTACACTGTCCCCCCTCCAGAATATTCCCCAGCTCCTGCCAACACCTCATCAGCTTGGGTACCAACAGCACTGCCAAGGGCTCCTGCAAACACCATCCCAACACCACAGGCACCTCCCTGATAGAATCATCGACTCCTTGAGCCTGGGAAAGGCCTTGAAGATCATCGAGTCCAACCGGTAGCCCGACACTGCCAAGTCCACCACTAAACCCTAAGTCCCTAAGGGCCACATGTACACGTCTTTTAAATCCCTTCAGGGATGGTGACTCAGCCACTTCCCCGGGCAGCCGGTTCCAGTGCCTGGCCACCCTTTTGGAGAAGAGATTTTTCCTGATATCCAATCTAAACCTCCCCTGGTGCAGCTGAAGGCCGTTTCCTCTCGGTTCCTCCGTATAGGAGAAGCAGATTGTCTAGAAGGATCAGGAGGAGTTCCACTCCAGCTCTCTGTCATCAGATGCAGTGACAGGAGCCCAGGAGATCAGCAGTGACAGAAGTTTCATGTGTGGGTTGCCAGCTCAAACATGGCAGCGGTTACAGGTGACGGACAGTTGTAATTGGGCAGCAGTTGTTAAGGAGCAAGCGTCGCTTTTGCTAAAGCTTCTCTGCAATGGCATCCTTCTCCTCCCGGCAGCCGTGAGGACGTTAGAAACTGAATGGGTGTGGTTGCTGGATTTCCTGCGTCTCCCTGTTCTGCTTGTAACCGTCACCTCTAAGCACCTGGGAGGAGATATGTGAGAGAAATTGTCTTCCTTTCCTCTTGTCTTTATCTCATGTGGGTACATGGAGAGATTTTAACCTGGACTGCAGACGGGTGGCTTTCGCTCATGTTTTGTGACATTGGACATTTCTGTTAGGAATTAAAAGACCAGACCTGTTTGTAAGGAAACGTTAAACTGGTGAAGGACTTTGAGAGGAGGAATGATGCTAAGGAAGAGATGCAGAATAATGTGAAATGGTTCCTTAGGAAATAATAAAAGACAAACTTGTAGAGAAAAAGCTGGGGGTCGCTGACGTTTTCTATCCCCAGAAATCACTTGGGCAGCAGCCCGAACAGCTCCCTCTTAGTCAGTCTGTCAGGGTCTTTCCTGGAGTAATGGCATGGAGTTGTGTGACGAGAGGCGGAGTGTAGAAGCGTTACGATAGGATTTTGCTTGAAATGCGATGGCTGTCGTTGGTAAGAGCGAGAGGTATGTGCCAGATTTTGCTGGGACACCTGGCTGGAAGTGTTGATTAAATAACCCTGTGTGTAGGGTTGCAGGACAAGTATTTTTCAGCCTGTTCCAATCACCACCAAAGTATGAAGCTAAGTAGACTAAGCTGGCCTTTTAGAGTTGAGCTTTACTGTCTTCAGGCTAAATCATGTTTTCTTGGTGTTTGTTACTGCCTTGTAGCCGTTAAGACTTGCTCTTTCTGTATCTTACTGCAACACAACTGCTTTGCACTGGATGTAGTTGTGGAGTAGTGAAAAATGTGCACGTTCACATACCAGTAGCGGCCAGTATGCACCAGTTTAAATCAATCAATAGCTATGGTCGTTCATGGGACAGACCACACATGCACTGCCCCTTCCTGTATGCTTTTCCACTAACAAAGCAGCAGTTGTGGAGAGGTAAAGAAACCAAACCAAATTTGGGAGGTAAAGAACTGGGGAGAGTGACTGTTTTGAATTAACATCATTTATTTTTTGTGTGTGTGCTGAGGTTTTTTTAAGATCCAAGTCTCCTCATAGTGCTTCATCTTACTCTTTCAGCTACTCCAATTCAAGAGCAAGTTCTTCCCGCACTAACTCCTCCTCTCGATCACATCGGCATTCCCGTTCTCGTTCCTCCCTGCGATCACCACCACACCCAAGAGGAGGCAAAGGGAAGAGCCGTAACTCTCGTTCCAGGTCAAGGTCACGTGGCTCTCACCATTTGAGATCAAGGTCACCCCCCTACAGAAGATACCGTTCCCGATCGAGGTCCCCAGGGTTTAGAGGTCGGACTCCCACTGAACGGACTGTACCTGAAGGGGAACGAGAGTGGGGAAACGTTACCAGATACAGAGATGTTCCACCGTATCACAGGAAGGGTTATGAAAGGAGGAGTAGCCATGAAAGAACAATAGGCTAGAAGAGGGGAAAGAATATGAAAGAGGAGGAGGCTGTTTGATTAGAGTATGTCTAAAATGTCATATTTTAATTTTGTTCTATTCCTAGTAAATTTTGGGGGGTTTTGGGTGTTTTTTGTAAACCGTTTCAGTTCAAACAAGTTAGTTACATATCTGTCTAGTATTTTATAAATGTTAATGGAAATGATTTTGTAGGTGTCAATCTGGATTATGTTACAGCTGAGAAAAGACTGTGAATATGAAACGACCATTTATTAAAGTGTTGAAACTAGTTCTTTCCTTTGGTGAGTGAAGCCATTTGAAAACAAAACCATGAGTGGTTGATCTGAACGATAGGTGGTTGAAGGTCCAAATAACTGACAGTCACTCCCTGTCGTGGTTTAGCCCAAATCACGACACAGTTTCTCACTCACCCTCCCCCTACCCAGTGGGATGGGGGAAAGAAATTGGGAAGAAAGGAAAACTCGTGGGTTGAGATAAAAACAGTTTACTACATTAGCAAAGGAAAGCTACAAAAATAACAGAATATAAGGCTATTAATATATACAAAGCATACAAAATGAACAATTTCTCACCACCTGATGTCCAAATGACTGACACAGCCCGTCCCGAGCAGCGATCACGGAAACGACACCGAGCAGCAAGCAAAGGCGGGGAGAGCGAGCCAGCAAGGGAGAGGGAACAATGGCAGCAAGCGAGAGAGATGGCAAGAAGATGGATGTCAAGGATGCATGCCAGAATGGATGCCCCCTCCCATAGGCAACCCCCACTTCTATACTGAGCATGACGTTCATGGCCAGAACACTCTCTTTGGCCAGTTTGGGTCAGTTATTCTGTCTGTCTTTCTCCCACCTTCCCTCATCTGCACGTTAAGAAGACTTAATGAGACTCAGAACGCCAGTGTCCTTGGTCTTATTCACAACAACTGGTATCATCAGAGTGTTTTATCAACATTCTTCACATACAAAATCCAAAACACACCGGCTACTGAGAGGAAAATTAACTCCATCCCTGCTGAAACCAGGACACACAACTTGGGTAGCACGACAAGAGCACTTATCTGTGAAGACTGAGGTAAAAAAGTCATTGAGCACCTCAGCCTTGTCCATGTCCCGGGTAACCAGGTGACCCGTTTCCTTACGGAGGGGGCCTACATTCTCCCTGGACCTCCTTTCATCCCTGAAGGACCTATAGAAGCTTTTCTAGTTACTCTGGAAGTCCTTCACTATGTGCCAGAGGTAGGGAAAAAGTCCTGAAAGTGGTGTTTCTGCCCAGTTTCAAACGCGGGACCTTTCACATGTGAGGCGAACGTGATAACTGCCACCCTACAGAAATGGGGTGCAGTGGGGGTTTTGCACCAGCTCTTAAGAAGAGTGAACCCCATTTCCCTCTCTGGGTGCTCCCAAGCACCCCACACTCCTATGGGAAATGCATTCCTCTCCCACTTTGATCTCCCAAGCCCAGACCCCAAAACTGCTGTGTCTCAGCCCATCTTCCCAGCCTCTTGCTCTCCGCCTTGTGGGCCATCACCCCAAAGGATGGAGCTGCTCCGCTGCCTGCAAGGGCTTTTCATGCTTGGATGCACATTCACCTCACACACAAAAGCTCCTCGACTCAAAACCAGACAGAATGGTCTCATATTTTGCCAGAAATCGTAAAAAATATCCCGATCCACTTGCTTCTGCTGCCCCATCCACAGGCAACGCGTTTGTGCCGTGACCAGGTATTTCCCCTGCTTTGGTGTTGGCTTGGGTTCCTCCACGACAAACCCCAAGAGAAGGGAAAGAGGTCAGCTCTCCTCCTGAATGTTCCTGCATGTTTGGAAGACTCAAACCTCTGCATCTGTAGTTCTCTCGTGGCAATAGTTAAAGTTTTGTGTGCAGGTGTGCTTTGCGTGATGGAAAATAGGATTTCTGTGTGGTGGCAGCCCTTCTTGGGCTTCTGCTACCCACTGGTGCTCCTCCGCTTTGGTCATCAGTGATTTTCCGAAGGGCGTGAAGGAGAGAAAAATGAAGGAGATGTGTTCAACCCCCGCCCCCCCCCGCCCAAAAAAGCTCAAAGAGGTGTTTCTGCCTGGTTTCGAACCAGGGACCTTTCGCGTGTGAGGCAAACGTGATAACCACTACACTACAGAAACATGGAAATTCCCCTCCTGGGGGGCAGATTTCCCGCAGTTCCCAAGAACTCTTGGTTCCTTGAACCCTTGGTTCCCTTTCCCAGAGATGCTCCACACCACATGGCTGTGTCCATGGGGACCACCAGCCCTTCCTCCCATTATGGAAAGACCAGCCGCCCAACTGGGTGCGCTAATGAGCATCAGTGGCCCTGAGCAGCCCCACCTGGGGCCCCCCCACCCCCTGCCTATGGTCTAGGGGCTCTATTTAAGCTCAGTCCTGGAGATTTTCACCCTTTGGCAACGCGCCTTGGTGGAGCATCTGTGCATGGCCATGGACTCTGGCGATCTACCCAGCCTGCCTTCATCCCCAGCATGGTCTGCCCTGATGCCCTCACTCAGGTACCACGGCAGAGACCCCAGACAGAGCGCGGGGTGGGAATCACCCAGGGCTGGGGGTTGTCTTCCAAGAGGGCAGAGCTTTTCTGCTGCATGGTGATCAGCAAATGGGTGTTGTCCTTGTGCGGCATTGGTTTTATTCTTGGGATGCAGCTATTTCTGTGATTCCGGTATTACTTAAATTTTTCTCCACTCTTCCGCTTGCTTCTTTACTCTCCCATCCAGCCTCTCTCTTGCCCCGGTGTTTTTTCCCTACGCTGGTCCCACGGCTCAGCGCCGTTCCCAGGTGTTGTACCCAAAATGATGATTCTGCTACGCTCAAAACCAAGCAACGAGTGGGCTCCCCTTCCCACCAGTGATTTCCGTGTTCATTCATCCCACGAATGAGCTGGAAAAGACTATGAATGTGTGGAGGAGGAGGCTTTGCAGTCATGCATTCCTGCTTCTGGATGGAATTGTTTGTTCTTGGGATGTGACCTGGAACAGCAGCAAAATCTCTGGCTCCACATTCAGTTACCTCTCTGGAGCACCACCCACTGTCGGTAAATCTGGGCTTTCCCCTCCTCGCTTCATCGCTGCCGACCTCCATCGCCACACAGCTTTTGTTAAATCTCTTTGCTGTTTGTGTTCCCACTCTTCCAAAACTCCGCTGTAATGAGCCTGGCAGGGGAAACTGTGGCACTTTTTCCTCCTGCTCCAGCCTTATTTCTGTTCCACTCGCAGACACGTGCCGGTGTAACGCTGCCTGTAGCGGGGCATGTTGGGAGTGGAAGTGATTTTTTTCTGAAAATGGAGACTTTGCTGTAAAATTAGGAGCTATGTGTGCAGTAGTGAAAGAAAGAGGCCTGTGCCATGACTGAACCATGTTCAAATGCGGGAAAGACACCTAAAAATCAGGGGAAAAAGAAATCAGTAAATGAGGGGAAATTCCCATGAATCCCACGGATCCGGCTGATCTCCTTGCAGCAATGTCAAACCCTACATATTTTTTTTAGGAGGCTGTCGTAGTTCAGCCCGATCCGGACCAGACTACGCAGTCTCTCTCTCACTCCCCCTACGCTCTGAGAGAACAGGGAGAGATAATATAAGAAAAATGGCTTGAGGTTTGAGACAGGGACAGGGAGAAATCCTTAAAGTTACCGTCACGGCAAAAAGCACATAAATCGGCATTAGGCCAAAAGATGACGGTGTTGCTATCTCATACTGTATCCACAGGACTAGAGATAAAAGGGGGGCACTGGCTCTCACCACAAAGGTTCCTTAAACACCCGGCTGTTCTGGTGGAACAGGATGATGTGGAAATAGTTGTTACTAACTTGTCAACCCAGCATCTTTCCTCAGCGGAACAACAGGAGAACCGCTGTTGCGTGACTGCCTGGAAAGGATTGAAGCAGTCTATTCCAGCTGACCAGACCTGAAAGAGGAGCCACTGGAAGACGCTGAAGACTCTGGTACACAGATGGAAGCAGCTCAGCTTCGTTCGACAAGGCGTCCGCAAAGCAGGGTATGCGGTAACCGCTATGGATCAGGTAACACAATCTGCAGCCCTTGCCCCAAATACCGAGGCACAAAAGGCAGAAATAATAGCTTTAACCTGAATGTTGGAACTAGCTAAAGACAAGGAGATTAGTGTCTGGACGGACTCCAAATACACTTTTGGGGTAGTCCATGCACATGGGGCGATACGGAAAGAAAAGGGACTCCTATCCACCCAAGGGAAACATATAAAACACGCTGAAGAAATTCTTAAGCTCCTGGAAGCAGTGCAGCTACCCGAAAAAGTGGCTATCATGCATCGCAAGGCTCATCAGAAAGGAAATACCACTCAGGAACTGGACAATGCTGTGGATCAGAAGCCAAAAGAACGGCTGAGAGGGGTGAATTAGAGGCACAGTCTTTGGTCCCAGACAGTAAAATACAAATTGATTGTGGACTCCAGTATTCCAAAGAGGATGGAAAATCAGTTGAAGATTTAGGTGGAGAAATAGAGAAGGGCAGGTGGGCAAAGACTCAGCGAGGCAGAATAATAATTCCATTTGCATTATTGTGGGCCGTAGTTGTGGCAGAACACAGAAAATCCCATCGGGGAGCTGAAGCTTTGAATAAATCCTTGAGTCAGCGTACAGCTGCCCGGAGCCTCTGCACCACTGTCACACAAGTGACACAGCAGTGTGAAATGTGTTTGCAGAATAATCCTAAGAAAAGGCCTAAAGCCCGACTTGGACAAATAGGGAAAGGAAACCATCCAGGGCAGCAACGGCAAACTGATTTCTCAGAACTCCCAAGAAAAGGGGGGTTCCGGTGTCTGTTGGTCCTTTTACCTTTGACCCTACTAGCAATACAGCCACAGCTTTTGTCCTAACTGTATCTAAAGCCTTGGTGTACAATATATATCCGATTGTTGCCTTAGGATTAAATCACCATGGAACTGTACTTTATCCCGTAGAACACAGGGTATGGGCTATGAGAAACGGGAAAAAAATGGCAAATTATTGACGTTATTGATGTCGAGGCCTGTGCTGTGCGAGACCAGCAGGGATTTACTTGTGAAGGTAACACCATAGAAGGGCAGGATATTTGTCTGGATATGGAACAAAATGTTTGTCCCTTTCAGATGCACCCCAGTGAGACCCTAGAAACCATTGTAACTTACAGGGGTGTGGGATGGGTTTGGTTAAGGACTCTATGTGATTCTGTACGAGTTGATGACCTAAGAGTGGACACGAGTAACCATTCAAATATTGCATCTGTACTTTGTTTGTCTCACAGGATGTGATTTTAATTATACTGCTCCTGTCATCACCTATCAATTGATACGATCTAGTGATGAACTGATTCAAGATTTGCAGCCCACCCCTATTGGAATGGATCTTGCTCTGGTAAGGGAACTTCTGCATCATGAGAATTCAGAGAGGTTGATAAAGCAAGTCCAGGAAAGCGGCCGAAAGACTTTCATTACTATCCAACAAGATGCAGAAAGAAGACACCAAATAACGGAATGAGTGAAGTCAGACGGAGAGCACTATTGGTGGGATGTGTTCATGGGTCATTCCCCGTCTGCTACCAAGATCTTCAACACCCTGACCCACCCGGTATTGATATTACTGACAGCCACGGCAATGTTAACGGTAGTAAATCTTATCTTTGGTATAAACTGAAGAAGCTTGCTGAACAAATATGGGCCTTAAAAACGGCATTTAACAGCAAAAGAATTTGCTTAGGAGAAAGAAAAGGGGGGAATTGATACAGGGAATTAACTATCTGCGAATATTGCTTGATTTAGGAGACTAACTGTCTGCTAGAGAATGCCTAACAATCCCGTTTGCCTTGAAACTCACTTAAGCTTCTCAGGGACTGGTATTTGTCAAGGACTATTATGTTTAACAAAAGAACAAAATGTTAGTTCCACCACAAATCCGGTCAGAAGTTGGGAAACAGCTGAAATCCCCAAGCGAAAGGAGAGCACAGGTGAATGACTAAAGCTCATCCAGAGGAAGATCAGAGCCCTGGAGAAGAGAACGGCCACCACAGACAGATCTGAAATGCTAACGCCAGTGGTTTTTTAAACACCCCGCCTTATCATGCACACGTATGTTTCTATTGTGCAATCCTGGGGATACACATACCTGCACCTGGTACATTTTCGGTAAAATGTGCTGTCGGGGTGCGTGCTTTTGGAGGAGCAATCCCCACACACCTAGCACCGAATAAACACGCCTACAACTCTTTCCGAGTTGTAGAGTTTGATCCGCGCGTCAAGTGTGGCCCGGGGAACAACATGGCCGACCGGCAGCCAATGCCCGAGCACTACAGCTCCCAGCATGCTCCGGGAACAACATGGCCGACAAGGAGCCCAAGGCCCAGCACTACAGCTCCCAGCATGCCCCGGGACGCAGAGCTCTGTGTGGCGCAGTGCGGTCGCAGGCCGCTGACCGTTTCCCCTGGGGCCGGGGGTTCATTGTGCTCCCCGTGCCGGTCTCTGCCGGGGGGCTGGGCACCCTGAGCACAGCTCGCTGTCACCGATGAGGCGCAGGAGGCGTTCAGCGCCGCAGCCTTTGTCTCAGCCGTTGTCCCCGCGCTGCCCCTGCCCCCGCCAAGGACGGGGATTCTCCTCAGCCCTCCTGCTGCTGCTGATGGCTGCACAGACACAGCTGTCGCGGGCTCTCCCGGCAGCAGCCAGACTCAGCTCTCGCCGGGCGGTGGCACTTCCAGCTCCACGCCCGCACACCCGCACAGCAGCCTTGTCGTCCTGCGGAGCTGCTGCCAGGCCATGCCGCCCGGGGGCGGTGCCCGGCCTGCCCCCAAGGGGATGCTGCCTGGGATTGGTCCGCTGGGCTGTCACTCTGCCCCGGTTTGGCACTGCCCTGAGGGGATGCCCTCAGGGCTGGGATTGGTCCGCTGGGCTGTCACTCTGCCCGTGTTTGGGCCTGCCCTTCCCTGAGGGGATGCTGGCTCTGATTGGCCCCGGGTGCTCAGGCTGCTGGGCTGCAGTGCCCGCCCTGCACCTGAGGCAATGCTTCCTCTGATTGGCTGCCTGGGATTTCCCCTTGCTCCTCCCATCTAATGACGGGTCAGACAGCTTATCAATCATCCCTGTGCTGCTCTCACACACGGCGTGATTGGTGGAGCCGGCGAGCCCCGCCCCTGCAGGTTGCCCAGCTTTTTCCACTGTCGCCACGTCTCCTGCAGCCAGAACTGACCATGTAGAGTCTGTTGGTGCATCTTTGGGCCTATGAAAAGTGGGGCTTGCCCTAAAAAAGAGAGTTTAGACGCTTGACTTTGAGCTCTAGCAGTGGTGTTAGGGCCCTGTGGGTGAGAATTTGGACTCTGGAAATGAAGCTGTGAGTCCTGTAATGTGTGGTTTGGAACTGAAATGAGGCTTTGGGCACTGAAATGAGCTGTAGTGTCTTAAAGCAATGTTTGGGCTCTAAAAAGGAGACTTTGCAAACTAAACGTGAGGCTTTGACCCTGAAAATTGGGTGTCAGACCACATTTTAGACATTGGACCTAAAGTGAAGGTTTGGACCTTAAAAATGAGGCTTTGACATCTGTAAGAGAGAGTTCAAGCCCTCAAAATTGAGGTCCAGGAAATAAAAATTAGGTTTTTGATCTTAAAAATGAGGCTTTGGCCATGAAAAGTCAATGCCCCAAGCCCATCAGTGTAAGAGGCACTTGGGCGGTGTCGGTATTAACGTGCTTTAACGTGGTCAGCCCTGAACCGGTCGGGCAGTTTGACCAGATGATCCTTGTGGGTCCCTCCCAACTTAAACACTCTATTCTATTTTATCGTATTAGAAGCTCAGCTGGACAGGGTGGCACTAGTCTCCCCAGCGAGGAACAGCTCACCCCAGCACTGAGCTCCCAAATCTGTGTAGATCTCTCCATTTTGGCACCTCACCTGTTGGATACCTGGAAAGGCAGGGGAACTTAGTGAACAATCCAGACCAAACGCAATTGTTATGTTTTTGAGTCGCAGGCTTCAAGGACATTGATGAGGCCGCCTGTGAGATAGTAATGAATCTGCCTGTGAGAAAGTACTGAAGCCACCTGTGTGAAAATAATGAGGCCGCCTGTGAGAAAATAACACAGCAACCTTGAGAAGAAGGAAAACAGCTGGTACATGTGACTGGGGGCTGAACATGAAGCAGGGTGCAGATGGAGAGAACCGTGCGTGTAAACAAAGAGACTTAACGAATCATATTTTAGCTAGGAGTGCATGCTAGGAGCGATGTAACCAATGATGACTTTGCTTACCCCGCATGTATCTGCAAGAACCTTATAAATGTGTGAGAAAAAGACAAATAAACAAAGTTCACCCATACCTCTATGAGGAGTCAGTGAATATTCCGATCCGGTCCTCCAACGTTTGGCGCCTGAACAAGGACCCTCATTTTACTCGCTTAAATGCCGATACTCGCTTAAATGTGGATGCTTGAATGCAGAGGGACCTGAGAATTGAAAGGAAGCTCCTGAGAATTCGCTGGCGGTTGGACGCGGGAAGCGGATTGGAGCCGGGAGGATCGGGGCAGAGGAGCCTGGAGTAAGGACCGAAGAAAGGGCATCGGCATCCAGGTAGGAAGGGTCGCTACCTTCCCCCTGCCGTTTAAGACCGCTAGCATGGAGTTGGAATTTGTGGCGGCACGAAAACTGCTCTTAAGTATCCTCGCTAAGCGAGGGGAAGCAGTAAAAGAGGAAGACTTGGAAAAGCTCTTTGTGTGGGCGTGTGAAAATGGATTTATGAAAACCCCCTCGTTGTTTGCGGTGGAAGAATGGCGAGAGGTGGGAGATTTATTATGGGAAAAAACAATTACAGGTAAAAGCAAGGACACCCTGCAATTCTGTCTGGCCTGGAGAACTATATTAAATACCTTAAAAAATATGAAGGCTGAGACTACTGTGGCCGCTGCTGCACTTCAGGCAATGTCGTGCTCCGAGACTGTGTTGCCTCAGTCTCAACCTGTGCAATCAGCGAGTCGAGTGAGTGCTTTTTTTTTTGAAGGGGGCCTAAAACCTGCCAAAGGACTTAAAGACAGACAATGTAGCTTGATTGCAGAATTCTTGAAATCTCAAAAAATAGAACCAAGCGAGCAAGCCCCGGTTGAGGCAAACGGAAAAGAGGGAGTGAACTCGGCAAATACTGAGGCAGGACTGAGATGGATTGAGGAAGGAGAAGCGAGTGACAATGCCCAGGTGAGCAGCTGAGGAGGAGAAGAGGTAGGCTCCTCCAACATATACTCTCTATGAGAGGATTAAAGTATGACTCAGCTGTCCTAGAAGCTTTGCTGCAGTGGGCAAAGAAAAGGGAATCGATCCCCACAGTTAATGCTGTTTTAGAAGCCCCAACATGGGAAAATATAGGAAAAGAGCTGTGGGAAGAAATAAGGGATCAAAGGAGGCGAGCGTACTCTCTACTGTGTGGAGGCTAGTTAATGAAACACTGGAAAGTATGAAAGCCGAACATACAGCCGCCGCGTCTGCTTTTGCAGCTTTAACTCCAGCCGGCGAGTCCACCTCTGCTACTAACATATTTTTGGGTCCAACGAGCCCTGCTGCTGCCCCGGCTTGTGCTGAGGGTGGGGGGGTTCGAGCCCCAGCAAGGACTACAGGGACTGCAGCCACAGCCCCCATAACTATAGATATGCAGGCACCAGAGGGAAAAACTGCCGAAGGCTTTTCACCACCATCAGATGTACCACCGCCAGACACCCCGCCACGCTGCGCCAGTGCAGGCCCGGCATCACGAGCCTCTTCGTTGGCACCGACAGCTTCGGTTTATCCCCCATTGCCACCTTCGTCCCTGCTATCACTGCATAAGGAGGGGGATGACCATTCATCCGGCTTGAAGGACGCATGGCTGCAAGAGATGCTAAAAAGGCTGGAAGCCCTAGGAGTTCTCCTAGAAGTGTCGTTAGAAAACTTATCAACTTCTTCTGCCAGTGTCCAACCTGTTCGTTCCAAACAGAGCATCGGGTGAGATCAGTCCTTTTACACCTTTGCATGGGATGTCAGCGGGAGGGGCCGGGGATCTGAATCCGATAGTGCAGTGGAAAGGGGTGATTTGAAATGCCATGATAAAGGGACAGCCTGGCATTTCCATGCCATTTCCAGTTGTGTCCGATAATACTGGGAGGAGTGTGTGGCAAGCATTAGACTGGAAAATATTGAAGGAAGCTAAAAGTGCAATTACTGAGTATGGGCTGAAATCATCACATACTCAGTCTGTGTTGCAGTATGTATATAATTTTTTTGTCACAGTTGTTAACTCCTTATGACATTAGAATGATTGTCCAGGTGCTTCTGCCACCATCACAGCAGCTGCAGTTCTTTCAGCTTTGGGAGACTGCTTGTGATAGAGCAGCAGCAGCACCTCGACAACAGGGTGATCGATTATTCGGAGTGCAAACTCAAATGCTGACGGGAGTGGGACCCTTTACATGATCTGATTGGCAAGCACAATTTCCTACCAAAGTGTTACAACTGAACCAAGATTTGGCTTATAAAGCGCTTGCTAGTGTGTATGATGAAAAATCCGGACCTGCCTTTAGGGCAGTAAAGCAAGGTCCCACAGAACTATATGGGAAATTTATTAATTGGTTGCATGCTGCAATTATGGCTCACCCTGATCTGGATTATGACATGAAAGGAAAGTTCTCAGATATGCTTGCTTTTGATAATGCTAATGAAAAAACTAAGAGAGTCCTTAGTGTGTTGCCAAAAGGATTTAGTATAGGGCAACTGCTGGAAGCGAATGTTAGACCAAGAAAAGGCTGCAGCAGTTAAACCGTTGATATCAATAAAGCGGTGCATGATTAACTGACTGTAACTCCCATTCCCTCTTCCCGCCCTCCCCTCCCTGTCCCGCTCAGGTGGCGAGGGAAGGAGGTGGAGATGGTGTTAAGCCCAGGAAGAGGGAGGGGTGGGGGGAGATTGTCTTATTCCCTTTCTCATTATTCTGCTTTGATTTTAGTGATAGGTAAGTGGTTTTCTCCAGGTTGGGTCTGTTATCCCTCCCTATTCTTGTCTTAAACCTCAGGTTTTAGCTTTCTTTCCCCTTATAAGCCGCCGCCAGACGCC
>WHYT01017946.1:443515-454026 GCA_009806455.1 Tetrax tetrax
TTTTTTTTTTTTTTTTTTTTTTTTTTTTTTTTTTTTTTTTTTTTTTTTTTTTTTTGAGCTCATAACTCAAATTCAAGTTCACTTTGAACTGTAATCATGTGCTGTAAAACATTTGCTGTCCCTCCTGTTCTGAATGTCATATACAAATTTAACAAACATATTCATCCAGATCATTAAGAAACATACTGGATAGGACTAGATCCACATAAATAGGTAAATAGATACATTTCTCTACAATCTGGAGATGAGAAAACTAAGAAAAACAAACTCTTTAGTTTACTTTCCCCTTTCTGTTCTTATTGGATTACTTTATAAGCTCTAACCTTATTAATATTAATGTATACAATACCATTAGATGGCATTCAGTGCTATATGGCATAGTTTCCAGGTTCTGCTGGACTAATAAAACCCTGATATGCACTGCGAGTGACTTCCTCCATGCAATTCTTTCAACCAACTCTTAACACTCAGTATGCAAATTATGCTTGTTTATATTGCCAATTTACCTCCTACTTAAATCACACTGGAATTTGGCCTATTGAGTTTGTGTTAATCTGCCTGGCAAGACTTGGCCTACATTGGACAGGAGTGGCGAGGAAGAATGAGGAGAAAAAGAAAAATTGAGTAATCCTTAAATATTTTTACACATTAAAAAAAAAAAGAAATAAGATAAGCTGTGTAAAAATGTTTCTTTAAATTTCTAACACACTCTCCATTTTAAACACTTATTTCCAGAGGGTTAATTAGTTTATAATTCTACTAGTAAGAGGAAAATAATTTCCTGTGAAGCTTGAATTTGGCACAAACAATCTACATCACATTGTCATTACCACTGAACTTATTTATCTGATTTTATTTTATCTAAATATCAAGGGGATATATTCAAGGCATAGGCGAGAAAAAAAAAAAAAAAGACATGAGGAATTGAAGGTTTCAGTTAATTTTTTTATCTATTGTTTGTGCGGAAAAATAGAAGTACATTAAATATGTCAGCTCATACAGATGCTTAAGATGTTCGATCTTGTTAAAAAGATGTCCTAAGTCACTAATTCAAATAAGTTGCACTGGGTGGTGTTTAGTGTGTGTGTTGTAGAAAAAGTTACTAACAGTGCATATACCTAAGGTTTTCATTTTTCTTCTAAGTCTTACTTTCAGCCTCCATTTTTTCTTATGTTCATCCGCTTCAGGCTTAGCTCTTTTCCAAAACTTATAAAAGAATTTCCTTGTGCAAATAGCAAGCCAATACGCAAATACAAAAAAAAATATTTTGGTGACACTTGTCAGCTTATCAGCTACATTCTCTGATAATTCCTTGTGAATTGTGCATGTTTATTCCTCAGCATGGGATATCCATGCAAATGGAGTTTGTTCCTATTAGCTTGGACCACACTTGGACCTCCTATAGTGTTGGAATACACTTGATCTGTCTCCTGCTCCAGCCATTCCTCTTGACTGCCTAGAAATGCTTTTAATGGGATCAGACCAGTCAGAAAAAGGGCTAGCTTCTGCGCTTCTGTAGAGCACAGACTAACTCAAAGCCAATGAGATATAATGATACAGAGAAGTGAGTAAAGAAAGGGAGAACAGAAAATGATTAAGGTGTCAGTTTGAAACCTGAGAGTACACAAACAAATTAACATCATGAGGACCCAGGGGTAAAAAGAGGAATCTAATGCATAGGGACCTGGAAGTGATTCCTTTCTTCTCCTTCCTACTAACATTTGGGTACAAGACTAAGAAATCCAATTTTGAAGGTGGTGATGAGATTAGAGTGAGTAAAATAAGCGTGTAAATAGAGGGACACAGTTACCAGAAGATGTGAGAGTGGAAGTAAAAGCCTGGTGAAGCTGACGATAACATTCTGGACAAAACCACAACAAGCAGCAGTGGGAAAGATGAAAATAAGACTGGTGGACAAATATAAAAGCAGACAAGCTGAAATCATAGGGATAGAGACAGTAGGGAACTTATTTTAAGCAGGGGTGATTCCCTTCAATTTGGGGACCAATAGTTGTGCGTTCATCCTTTGAGGGAAAGAAATAAGGAAACAGTGAGTCTAATTTCTTTCAGGGATTAAAACAAACCCCTGCTTCATGACCGGTTACTATATTAGTCCCTATGAAGGCTGTCTGTAGTTTTAATGATTAAGTTTGGCAGAATGACATAGGTATCAATGTGGTACAGTGTAATTCCATTTGGGGAGCAAAGTTGAATTTTTGATTGTTTTTATGATTTTTATTTTTGTTCAGTAAATTTCACACATTAGCAAATCAGAAGATCATTGAGCTTGCAAAGTTAAGCATTGCAAAATTAGGAAATGTTGATATTTACTTCCTTCTCTACAACCCTGATTTCACTGCTTTGTGTTGAACTGCATTAAGATTCCCTCAATTGCATGCTTGGAAAGATTATAAAAATAAGCATCAAGAAATCTAGATATATCACCTTCTCATGCACATACACAGTCGCACATACACAGTCACACATACAAAACACAACTTGCCTTTCCCAAGCAAATCTGCTCCCCAAACCAAGTCCTTTGCCATCTTTGCAAGTCCTGTGTGACATAGACAATCCTGAGCTTAAATGTTGATACGCAACTTCTTTAGGTACAGATGATGACACTAGTTATAAGGTAAAACTGATCCAATCCAACATTGTCTACTGGTTTGGGCAATTGATATTGGAGTATCTGCAGTGCAACTCTGATGTACTCTGAGTTGGTGTCAGCATACCAGGAACTATGAGATTTCAACAAAGAGGAAACCTCAGTTCAGAGAAGAGTATCTACATCTTTTCCACATGATCAATTCCTCCACAGACTGGTTGGTGGAGCACACTCAGCACATACATCAAACTTAAGTCAATTCCCATTTTAGTTTTTTCAGCTCATCTTTAAAATGTAAACAGGATAAAAACAGGATATTATCTTACTTAGGCAAAGGTCATGTTAGCAATACAAGGGGAAGAAAAAAAAAAAAGTAAATATATATATATTTAATAAAGTCTTAGTAACTTGCAAAAATTCTTTTTAAATTTTTATTTTTTTTAGAAAGATGCTAAAACCGCAGTATCCACAATTTTGGGGCAACTGAAGTTTTGAAGTGTCCCTTGTGATAACAGGATCAGGACAAGAATCAATTGTGTTTGGTTTATGTACCAGCAACTTGAAGGTAGGAAAAAAATACGCACAACGGAGAGGAAACTTGCTGATGATACATAACTAAGGAAAGAAAAATAGTCAACTTAAAAAAAAAAAAAAGGAAGGAAAATAATATAACTTTAAATACTCTAAATTAACAAAAACCTAGATGTGGTTTATGTAGTTTAACGTGGAGAGGAATGGGGGAGTAGAAAAAAATCGGGCAGGATGAAGGGAATATGAAAATGGAAAATAACTTCAGGAGGCGCCAGACTACTAATATTGTAAGTAAGGGAAGCATCAGTGGAGAGAGGGAATATAACGTGAAAGCATTCAGAGGAGTTGATAAACCACAGTAGAAACCTCAAGAAATAAATTTATGAGGATATTAAAGAGCTGGGAGAAATTTCTATAAAAGGTCTTCTGAGTCCACTCTTTGTCACAAGCACCAAGGCTCACTACAGTTTCCAAACCTGGGCTCACGTAAGACTTCAATATAAGTAATCTGCCAGATAGCAGTTTTGGTTTCACTATTTCTTATTTACAGCTCATTCAAAACTGAAATTCAAAGTGAAATTAGGAAAGGAAAACAATGACTGAGTTTTAACCACAAAAATAGATTTACACATTTCTGCAAACAAACTCCTCTGGTTTCAGTCTTGCTTTTAATAATTTTTTTTAATCACACTTTTTTTTTTTAAAAGAATTGTCTGCCTTATTTGTCTTTTGTTGGAGAGGAGGGTATATATATTTACACCTCTAAAAATATATACAATAATAATAAGAAACAGGCTTCCCAAAGGATTTTGTAATTGATCTGAAAAGAACAGTAAGTGGTTCTTTTGTCTAAAGAAAATTGCACTAACTTGCTCCTCTTGAAAGACTGGAGGAGGCTGTGACTCCACTTTGCATACAAAAGTCTAATAGGTGAACATATCCAGGCTTCTCACCGTACCCACGCACCCATCCGCCCAAAGATCAATGTGGAGTTACCTTGACTTCAGCAACATGTCCATCCTTTGCTAAAGCATGCTCACATGCAGAAGGCATTACCAAGATCCTTCTTGGTGTTCATTTAAAGAGATATTAATTTCTGTCCATTTATTACAGAAGTTAGAGGTCCCAAAAGGCATCTGCTTCAGTATTTGTAACACACTGACAAGTGATATTAACCAGTGATCTCCTATAGAAAACTGAGGATCCTGCTGTCTATTAGACCAGCCAGTGAACAAGTTTAATAGCAAAAATACAGGTAAATTCTGGAGAATAAATGGAGTTTCTATTACAACAGAGAAATTAAATATCTAGTTGAATAGAAAGAGCAATTGATTGTGGCGGACAGAATTTCTTAAATATTTTAGAGTATAAATGTGCATTAATATTGAAGTAAAGTTTTCTTTTACTGAGCCTGAAGTTCATCATGCATATGTAATTGTTACAAAACATTTCCTACTTTCCTTGGTCTTCTAAATCACTATTGTCTCAAATTTCCTTACAGATGATGTCAGTATGATTATTGCATTTTCTAGGATACAGAAAGGATAGAACTTAAACAGATCAGGCAATAATTATAATCATACTAAAATCTTCTGAATTCTATCTCTGTGCTCTTCCTTTAAAAAACAACCTGGAGTGCCAGTCCCAAATTTTTCCATAGATTTATTGCTAGCTTAACCCATGCACTTCATGCAGATTTAGTGTATTTATGTTATGGATCTGTCTCATTTTACTTCTGTCTGAAGGAACTAGGAAGAAAACATGTAAGGAACAAGATACAAGGTTAAACAGAGTAATTATTTCTCTTGACAGTAGTGTTTTTTTTTTTTTTTAGTGACATCCAAGTAATCTCTTTTGCATCTCCACCTCTTGCTCATCTTTAATGTAGAGAAACAAAATGGATATTTTGTTTGAAATATGCTACTTTAACTCTGTGAAGCAGAATAAGAGCTTTCACTTGACACAGTCAGATCATCAATAAATTGTACAGGAAAAAAAAAAACCAAAAACAACAAACCAAAACTAAAACCCCTTTGACAACAATCAGTGGTCATACAAACTTTGACAAGCACTGCAGAACTGTAGCCATTCCTGAGGGGAAGTTCTTAGTCTCATCAATTCTTTTACTGGCTGGCAGCTAAAGAAAAACAAAATAGGTTTAGAGGAGGAAAACTGAGGTGAGGGCAGGGGGGTGGGGAGGAGCGAGAGAGAATACAATGTAAAACACAGTTGTGGTACCTGGATTATTATAACTCTTTCCTCGAAATACATGGTCTTCTTTCCTTTAAACTGAAACTCTACCCTGCTCTGAACTTTCAAGTAAAACTAAATTGGCTTATGAAGTCAAGACAGATAGATTTATATCCAGACATAGGCATAACAAAGACCATTTGTTACTAGATAATTGTTAAATTTAAAATTGGAAGTTATTAGAGTGAATTTCTGACTTGTAAATATATGAATAAAGAACGTTATCTACTTTATTCTGTTGCAGATATCTTTTGGGATGCTACCTTCTGTACTCAGACTTTCCAAGGGGTAAATGATCTCCTCTTATTGTGTATGATCATGTAAACATAACTGGTATCCCATTGATAAAAAATCCATTAGAAACTTTGTGAGATTTTTAGATTAAATAATTTTAAGAGAAATTAGATACTTAACCTGCTCAGACACTTTTAGATATTGTTAGTCATCTATTTATAGCCTTAGGGATTTAAATATCATTACAAATCTGATGGAGAGTGCGCACTGATCCCGATTTGACAATGGTCCCCTTAATTAAGACACTATCAACCACATACTTCGTCTATTGGTCTTGCATCAGAAACTTCTCTAAAAACTTCTAGATCTAGAGAAATGGAAGGAAACCATTCACTTTATGTTATCTCAGCACCATGCAGTCCAAAAAAAGCATCCATTCCCAGATGTGCAGCCACAGAGCCTCATATTCAAAGATTTCCACTACAGTGTTCAACTCCATTGGTTAGGGCTTTGAGAGGAGACATGGGATGGTTAGTACTGTATATTACTAAATGGATGAGTACGTTTTGCTCCTTTATCTCAGAAACCATCAGAAAACACAAATTAACTTTCACTAGAAGAGGTGTGTTAGACCACACAGGTACAAATACGTTGAAGTCAATTACTAGAACAGGTGGAAAAGATCTCTACTCCCAAATATCCGTACCTCTATGCCTGATTCTCGGGCTATGGAAATACAGCAAGTAAAAGTTCAGATCAATAACTCAGGTTAAATCAGTACTAACCAAAGGTTAATATAGATTGTAGTGTGAAAGGAAAAGGCTGTAGCACTCACTGCTCTTGACTTTCAAAGGCCTATAAACCAAGTCTTTGAAGAGAAAATTAATTATTTCTCTGTAGAATTCTGAGGAACTCTTTATTTCTGATTTCTGTTTAATATTTTTTAAGTAGAAAACATTTTTTTTATTTGTATAATGTCCTACAGAAAAATACTGATATTTAAAATATGACAGCTTAGCCCTAAAAAGCACAAAATGTTTTATCTTTGTCCCTGAAGTAGAAATGACAACCTTCTTTTTAGCAGAAAATCCTCTCCAAATTATATTTCTTATGAATTTTTGAAGTTTGCAATATTGTGACAGAAGCTGTCAAAATCAAATTAAAAATTGTGAGAACAAAAATATATAAACTTATTTATTTCTGTGTTGTTTGCAACTACATTATTTTAATAGAAAAATAAACCAAAATTACTTTAAAAAAATATTAAAGAGCAGAAAAGCTGGCACTAAAGCTATCTGTAGAGAAAGAGAAAGTGAAAAAGAAAAGTAAGAAAATCTTCAGTTAACTTTTTCTCCCAAAGAGTGATCAGGCACTGGAATGGCCTGCCCAGGGAGGTGGTGGAGTCGCCGTCCCTGGCAGTGTTCAAGAGGCGGCTTAATGAGGAGCTACAAGATATGGTTTAGTAGCTGTGGCAGCAATGGTAGTGGGAAGACGGTTGGGCTAGATGATCTTATAGGTCCCATCCAACCATGTGATTCTATGATTCTATGATTCTATAATATCTTCATTTTGAAAAGGTTTTGGGTCCCAATATAATTTACCTGAGACTGTAAGCCAGAGGACCCTTCTATTCCCTGAATACTCACTCTGGCTATCACTTAATACTGGTTTAACAACCACAAGAAGAACTTTACTGTTTAAATATTTAACATTCCATTCAAATGTGAAACAGCACAGTGGAAACTGGTTCACAGACTCTGACACAGAGTCTCTTATGGGAGAAAAGTAAGGACATGTAAGAGCAGAAGTCAAAAAGTCAAAGGCACAAAATGAGGTACTATTAGCAAAAGATGTAAAATGGATCAAGGGAAAGTTTTTGAAGTGTCTAAGAAATGAAGAGTGGACAAAAGAAAAGGTTAAGTCTGCTACGTAGCAGAGGGGGAAGAAGCAGATAACAGATTATAAGGAAAAGGCTGAAATGCTTAATGAATGTGTTGCTTTAGCTTTCACTGAAAGGCTGATAGTAACAAGGTACTTAAGGCAGTAATAGTTAACAAGGAAAGAAAGAGGTCACAAGGCAGAATTAGGATAGCCCAGGTTAAAGAATATTGGGATAACCTGAACATTGTCAAATCAGCAGGGCCTGATGAAATTTAATTTACACTGTTAAAGAGTCTACCAGAAGAAACCAGGGAACCTTTAGCAACTATTTTTGAGAACTCATCAAGAAGGTCCAAATGAACTTGGAAATGGCAGTTATACTCTGGGATTTGAAGGAAGTATATAAATGAAATTGCAGGTCTGCAATTTGTCTTTGGTGCTATGTTAATTAGCATTAGACCCCAAATGCATTAGAACTCTCTTGTCTGCCCCAAAAACAAATACAAAACTATTTTTCCATCTTTCAGGAGCAGAAGGAGAATAAATGAATCCCTGTCAGTCTAAGGAACTTATGTCCTGATCCAGCAATCAGTCGTATCAAAGGAAATCTTTCTGTGGACTTCAGTGGGCTTTCCATCAGCATATCTATGAGGGCTCTGAATGAGAATGAGAAGGGGATTATGAGTGTAAACACAGGCTGAAATGTTCTAGTCTATTTTTACAGGTCCAGCAGAGAGGATTACAGAAAGTAAAGAAAAAAGTATGAATACATTTATTTGGGGAGTTTAATTACTTAAAGCTCAGCACATAGCATAAATATATATTTTAATTTTCTTCTCGCTTAGGCCAGACAATACAGAAAGAAGCAAATAGTTTAACAGGTGATGGTTTCAATCACATCTTAAACAGGATTCCACTTGCTGTTCTCATAGTGCATCTTAAATGCAGAGAAAGAAACTAAAGACAGAGCACCTGATTCTACTCAAACTTAAAAGACTTTTATACAGTTTATGAGAATCGTCATTAAATGAAAATGTGCAATCTAAACTCTTACAAGTGAGAGTAGAATCATAGCAATAGTATAATTATTACAGTTTGGATGCCTGACTTTTTAGCTAGGTAAGTGTGAAAACACATTTAACTAACTTGTAGATGAATTTGCATGTCTAATTTGCAAGCATCAAGAGGGTTACATGTGCAGATTGAGTAATTATGTACACACACAGTTATCATTTGACTTTTGCCCACACGGTTATCTAATCTGTGCCTAGAATTGTGAACCCAGCTTGACTGTGTCTGACACTTCCTGTCAAACAGCATGAAGTTCACAGGCAACTTCCCTGAGGTCCTCTGCTTTAGCTAGCAACTTGAGGAACAGAATGCATTAACTTTTTCTAGAGATAATATCTTCCAAGGATCTGAGCTGCAAAGAAAATACAATGCAGTCCTCATACGTGGAAGAATGGCATAAAGTTAATGAAAAGAAATTTTAAAAAATAATTAAGATGTAAAAGCATTAACTACACTGTGTAAAAATAAGTTGAGGGAATACTGTGTATGGAGCAGTACAGCAACAAGTCATCAGGAGGATGGAAGGAAAATGAAAATTTCAGTACAATATTGTCTTGGATGTTATATTGGTCTGGGAACACTCACAGGCTTTCTCACATGGTGGAGGAAATGGTCCCAAGAAGACAAACACTGCTACTCAATGATATGTGTAAGGCTTTGTAAGATCAAAACTTCACATGACTTATTAGAAGCGTTACGCAGAGTGGGTAGTAAGAAACAAGTGACATAGTTAAAATATATCTGCATATTTTGAATCCATTTAGATAATCATTGCCACTCACCACCACACTGATTTCAATCACATCCATTCAGTTTTCATAAGTAGTAAGTTCTGAACTTGTCGGACAGGTTGAACATACGTGGTTAAATTGCAATAAACTTCACTTTTGAACTTGCAGATGTTGACATGTCCCTCTCTTTCTCTCTCTTTCTCAAGGAAACCAATGCCATGCTGGAATATTGTGTACTATATTTCAAAAAGAGAAGACTGATTGGAATTAATTCAGAGAAGAGCAAGAGAATCATAAAAAAGACTGGAAAATAACACTACCAGTTTGAGGAAAGGTTAACAGAGCTGCTCATGTTCATTCTGGAAAAAAAAAAAAAAAAGCTGAAGGAAGACATAAAATATCTGTCTACAAATATGTAAAGGGAGATTGTAAAGGGAGGAGGAATGAATTATTCTTCCTGGTCCATGAGAAGCAAGGGGTAACAGGCTTATGCTGCAGGAAAATACATGTTAAAAATCAAGCTCCTTGAATAATAGAAAAATGTGTTTGCAAGTATGTTTGCTAAATCTGAGCTGGCATTATTTATCTCCTTTTTGTTTGGTTTAGTACAAAAATTCTGACAAGCATTTTCTCTTTATATACATGTTAGTAAAAGGGCAATTATCCTCAGGAACACAGAAAGCACTCAAAAAGCATGATAAAGGATGTGCTAAGGAACACACTGCCAGACCGATAGAAAGCATGCATTTGTGTTCAAATTCAGAAATATTTATGTAGAAACTTTGCCGTGAGTTTGTGTTTAAAAACACATCACTTCTTATTTGAGATATTCAATACTATTACAATGGGCTTGGCTCTCACATGAAAGTTAAAATTAACTTCTCTATTCCAGCAAGTGTCTCTTTTAAAAAAAAAAAAAACCAAACCAAAAACAAACCAAAATACAAACCAAAACAAAAAACCCCAAAAAAGTTGTCCATGCATAAAGTAAAGCAGGAAAATCTTCTCACTGAAGGCAGTAAAGGTCTACTTTTGCCCATATTTACTATCTACTAAACAGATTTACCTTGATGGAATTGGTCCCAATTTATGTTTCATAAAGATAAGGATCAGGCTTACATTTCTGAATCTACTCATTAATCTGAAATTATCTTTTAAATGGTGTAAATTAGATAGCTTTATTGACTCTAGTGGAACCATCTTAA
>WHYT01017946.1:455208-466670 GCA_009806455.1 Tetrax tetrax
GTGGAACCATCTTAATGCACATCTCTGTGCTATCACAGCTACTATAAGAGCACAGAGAGTAGCCCTCATAGCTACTATGGTACCGTGCCTTACCATCCATCTATTAGCAGCCTATAAATTACTTGGCTTCTCTTCTGTACTCTTCTTTAAGTGTGTAAGTCCTAATCTATTATTATTTTAACAACCAGTAAAATGCCACTAACTTCGGGGTGGAACGTGGCAGCTGTTTAACAGTGAGCAGCAGTAAAGCACATTGTCAGAGGGGAGGAAACGAAAAAGAATATTGTCTGCAACTGAAACTGAAGGGAGCATTTTAAGTAGCTAGAATGTAATAATTCCATCTGGAATTTAGCCAGATCATCTGACTATCCACTCTCTATTTGCATGGGAGGGAAAAAAGCCATAGATTTCTAATGGCCAAAAATGGTCAAGTCCCTGGTTTTACATCCCATCCATCTGAAAGGACTGCGGTTGCATTTAGCTATTCTCATTCAGAACCACTTAAAAAGGTGAGCTCCTATATAATTGGAATTTTAAAGGAGTTCATGTTGTGTTTATGGAGCAATCACTACTAAATGATTTCATTTAAATTTTTCATAAGCTACACTTTATGAAAAATTAAAAGAAATAGACTCTTCAGAAGCCTTGCTAAGAAATAAAGTCTCTTAAAGGGAAAGACATTCTATCTAATCACACATATTTTAAAATGTAGTATTTGCTGCATACAGGTAAACAGGTGGTATTAATGGGGACAGAAAGAAGCAGGCACTTTTTTGCTTACTGTGTCATAGAATCATAGAATCATAGAACGATTAGAGTTGGAAGGGACCTTCAAAGGTCGTCTAGTCCAACCCCCCTGCAAGAAGCAGGGACATCCCTGACTAGATCAGGTTGCTCAGAGCCCCATCCAGCCTGGCCTTGAACCTTTCCAGGGATGGGGCATCCACCACCTCTCTGGGCAACCTGTTCCAGTGCTCTACAACTCTCATTGTGAACAATTTTTTTCTAATATCTAATCTAAACCTACCTTCTTCTAATTTAAACCCATTACCCCTTGTCCTATCACAACAGGCCCTACTGAACAGCCTGTCCCCATCCTTCCTGTAGGCCCCCTTGAGGTACTGGAAGACCGCTATCAGGTCTCCCCGGAGCCTCATTCAACTAGAACATCAGAAATGAACTACAGTTTACAGTAACACAGGGAGGTTCAATCCAGCAGGGCCGACCCTCAAACGGATGAATGTGAAATGGTAGATCAGTGAGGGAGAAAGGCTGTTGTTTCTCCCTTAAGTTGACACAGGCCTGATTTTTAGCCAAAACTATAGGATATATAGGACCAAAGACAGCTTGAGCAAGCAGACATAGTATTACTGGTCAGTAATAAAGACTTGAATCTGGTGTCCTGGGTTTAAGCTGTGTCCAGCTGTACTATTCCCATACATAGTGTCACAGCTAGATCCCTGCTGGAAAGTCCATGATGGATATTTTTGAAAGAATTCAAGAGCGGGCATAGTGACAGTCTCAACCTCTGTTCTTTTATCGGAACCCAATAGGAAATTACATGTACAGTGCTTGGGCAATACTCTCGCTGGGCACATGCGTTTCTGAGCACCTTTAGTTCAACTGATGTCTGCAGTCTGAGATACCTAATCCATTTCTAGGTGGGATTTTTATGAATAGATGCAAAGTAAACACCATTTAAAGTGCAACAGAAGTACTTAAAAAGATTTCAGCATCTAATCCATGTGGCTTTGTTTGTGCAAGCTAACTTACATATCCCAAACCTGTAGGAGAATTATAGAGCTATCAGAAGCATGTATTCTGTTGTTTCATGTAAATTTTCACTTTTAACAACTCCACCTCCATTTTAATACAGTGGTTCCTTAAAAAAAAAAAAAAAAAAAAAAAAAAAAAAAAAAAACTAAAAGTTTCAGAGTTTCTGGAATTAAGAAATGAAAATTCATTGATTGAAATCTGTGGAAAAAAGAAACTAAGAAATGATCATGCAGTCATCAATGAAAAAGTTTGTTCTTTGAGAAACTCTTTAGAATTAAAAAAAAAAAAAAGAATGATGTGTCTCATTAAAATGAATCTAGGTTGATTTACAGTAGCTGTAATCAAGGGTTACCTGACCTTATAAGCTGTGCTATTCCATTTATAATAAATCTCAGCAGTTAAAAATAGATGAGCTTAGGACAGATAATAAAAGGAACAGTTTTAGAAAGTTACATGATTATTACAGAGAGGTTTCACCATGCCATCTGTCGACAGCAACCTTGGTAGTGCCGTGATGAAGTAGGGAGATGTTTCTGAAAGATATCTGAAACAATTAAATCTTTACCTGTTTTTCTGTCAGAGTTTGCCCCAGCCTAATGTCTACACACACGAATAGAGGTGGAGCTGCAATTTCTTATTTTAAAAAATCCTATTTCATGTTACAGCTCTGCCTCTTTAGGAAGGCTGTAGCAGACACATGCAGAAAGCTTTCCTCATTTTATTTCCTTGATTTTAAATAAAGGAAACAGTAATCAGACAGACCTTTTACTCTTTACAATATCAGCCCATTGCAGCTGACATTGTTATAAATTAATGGATTTCAAAGCGTATCTGGATGAATGCTACGAAGGGGAAACTTTATGGTGTGTTGGCCTGATTTTAAAAGGAGAGATATTCTCAGGAGCTCATCTCCTTCCATAGGAGTGGACAAATGCTGTCACTAAAGCCAGTTGGGGTCCAGATCTTTTCCTCAGCACTCCTGCTACAAGGGGTACCCTGCAGAGATATGTCCACAATAGCCTAACAATTGCCATATCAGCTACCTGTATCGACACTTGCTTCTGCATCTCACCTTTCCTCTTTCCCCTTCATGGTGGCAACATGTCTCTCTCTGCGATTTCTCCAACAAAAATATGACTCACCATGTGTCTTGAAGACCATGCAGTACCTGCAGATGGTACACGATTTCTTAAGCTATCCTGTGAATTTGTAAAAATGGTACTGAGTCATTGCCTGTATGATGTTGTGTTGGTTTTGTTTAGTAGGGGTTGTATGACAGCAGCTTCTGTAAGAAGCTGCTAGAAGTTTCCCCTTTGTCCAGTGGACTCGTCCAGGCCTAGGGCAGATCCACTGCTGGCCGGGGACGAGCCAATTGGTAGCAGAATGTTCCCTGATAACACCTGTGTGATAATGGATTTAAGGAGGGGGAAAACAGGAAAAAGAAAAAAAGGCGGGGAAGAAGATGGGCAGAAGCTGGAATGAAGGCAGAGAGGGGGAGGCACAAGCCTTGTGGGCCTTGCGGCCCTCACCCTCTGCCCTCCCGCTGGGCGGCCGACTGGTCCTGACTCGGCCCAGCCCGGCTGCAAGAAGTGGAGAGGAGAGGAGATGTGAAGAGAACCTGAGAGGCGTCTGCCTGAGCCGGCTGTGAAGAATTTCTGGTGAGAGGAACGGCTGCACACGCCAAGGTCAGTGCAGAAGGAGGGGGAGCAGTAACGCTGCTCCCGGCAGAGATTCCCCCGCAGCCCGGGGAGGACCCCATGCCGGGGCAGGCAGATGCTGAAGGAGGCTGTGGCCCGTGGAGGGCCGGCGCGGGGGGAGCCGTTCTAGAGGGACTGCACCCCGTGGGAAAGAACTCATGCTGGAGCAGTTCATGAAGGACTGTAGTACATGGGAGGGACTCCACGCTGGAGCAGGGGAGGAATGCTAGGAGTTCTTCCCCCAACAAGGAAGCAGTGGCGTAAAGCGACATGTGATGAACTGACCGTAACCCCCATTCCCTCTTCCCCTCCGTGCCACTCATTGAGGGAAGGACGTGGAGATTTAAGCCCGGAAAGAGGGAGGGGTGGGAGGGAATTGTTTTTTTCTCTTTATCATTATTCTGCTTTGGTTTTATTAATAATAAGCAGAAATAAATAAATTTTTCCCAAGTCAGGTCTGTTTTGTCCATAATGGGTATCTCAAACCTCGAGACCTTTGTTACATTATCTCTCCCCATTCCCTCACGGGGCAGGGGGGAATGAGCAGAGACTGTGTAGCTTGGTTTGAAGCAGGGCTAAGCTACGACATATGTCTACTTAAGTTTTTTTCTTGTGATCCCTCCTTTCCTTTCCTTTCCTCTGTCTGTTTAATCCTTTACCTTTAAATCTGAAAATAGAAAAAAATGTTTTTTAAAAATAAATTCTTCAAATGACAGAAGTGCAATACATGGCAAAAAAATTTAAATTAAGCTGGAGTTAACTCAAATAACAAGAATGAATTGACAATCCATTAGAAATTATGCATACATTTTTAAAATACATAGGTGGTGGGTTTTTAAAAAAAAATACTTTAAAAAATTATGTTTGAACTCAAATTTTTTTGGTCCCAAATGTCCAAAGAGCTCTCTTAATCAAAGATGTGCTGCTTTCTGAAAACTTTAGAATTGAACGGTATAGTGAAGGTGAGGAAAAGTTTCAAATTACTTTTACTTGCTTAGCAGGCCTTGTAAATCAGAGAAAATAATGAAAAAATCTGCTGCCTAAGCAAAAGCATGGCAAAACTGAAATCCTCTCCAAGTTCTTTGCGCAGTTAGATTGGTTCAAGATGTTTATAATGTTTGTGTGCTCAGACACACACACCCATGCACACTTGCAGACAAATATTTGCTGAATTCACCAATTTGCAAGAAAAAAAGTTTTATCATTTCCCCACTATTTCCTTATTAATTTAATTGGCTGGTAGTTGTCTAAGCTTCCAATGGAAATACATTGAAAAAACTCAACCATTTGTATTTTAAAAAACATTTTCTTTTTATTATTTAGAATATTGCAACTTTTATTTGATGAAAGTTACTATTAACATATTTTCATAATCTTCTCAGCCTAGCAACAGCAGGAGTAAAAGGTGTGAGGGGCATGCAATATTCATGAAATTAAGGAGAGTTGAGATGAAAGGGAGTTCCATTAGGGAGACCAAGTGTGACAATATGACACATATTTGCATATTTTACACTTTAAATCTTTTCAGCACATCCAAGTTGATATATGGATGTAAACATGCATTGCCAGTTTTTAGCATATTATAAGCCCTCAAGACTTTGCATGCATTTTAATATGTTTCATTATTGCTGTAGATTTTAATTTCGAAACTGCACAGCTTTGATGGAAGAAAGCTGGA
This sequence comes from Tetrax tetrax, assembly GCA_009806455.1. NCBI lineage: Eukaryota > Metazoa > Chordata > Aves > Otidiformes > Otididae > Tetrax > Tetrax tetrax. Next base: position 460,360 of record WHYT01017946.1, read on the forward strand.
AGTCAAAGCATCTGGCCTCTGCTTCAGGCAAGCACAGCCTCTTTCTTGAACAGTTTTTGTATAACCAAGTGTATTTATTTGTGAGTGTGTGCGGGAGTTGTGCGTGTGAATGCATGAATGCAAGGGGTGACAAATGTGAGCTATACTTTCTTTGATACACACACTGCGGAAGTGTTCAGAAGGGAAAGGAAGGGAAAGGAAGGGAAAGAAGGACGGGAAGGTGTGGGAAGGTGTGGGAAGGTGAGGAAAGGGAAGGTGTGGAAGGGGAAGTTGCGGGAAGGGAAGGTGCGGGAAGGTGCGGGAAGGTGCGGGAAGGTGCGGGAAGGGAAGGTGCGGGAAGGGAAGGGAAGGGAAGGGAAGGGAAGGGAAGGGAACAACCACATTCTGTAGGTCTACAGATGGGTCAACCTATCTAATGTTTTTTTTTCCAGGTGCTCTTATTTTCTGATTTACCACAAATACAGAAAATACTGTCAGGTCCATGATGTCATGGTACTCCTTTCTTTTGTAGTACTTCACCATCTATGTCTGATGTGTCATTTAATCCTACTAGAAATGCAGTATGACTGAGTGGTTTAAACAACATCATGACTCATAATAATAATTATCTTGTGATGTAAACATTATCTTTAGTAATTATCTTGTGATCTTAATCTCAAAATACCTTAGAAATGCTAATTTACCCTTTAAGTTTCCTTAGGTACTTGAACTAAAACCATCAATGCTCAAGGGATAAATGTATTTTTGCATACCTCTAGAATAGTCACTCGGTAGAAACCAACACTTGCCACTAATAACTACGTAGGTGGATCTGAGCTACCACTGATTCTTAAAAAGGGAAACAGGTGTCTTACAGAAAGTGTTTTGTAGGAAAACTGTTAATTAAGATCTTTTTTTCTGGCATTCCAGAATTTAACCTGATATAACTCATTGACAGAGAGCTACCTCAGGTAAACATAAGTAGGACACAGCTTTGCCTACATTATAGCCAGAATCACCCAAATTAGGTACAACATGAATGACTAGGTCAAACACTACAGCACAAGGGCCTTCAAATAGTCATTCCTTGCTATGGTAGGGACATCCACAAAAAAAGCTACCACTGGAAGGAAAGGTCAGAAATTCAGTCATTCAGTGGACATGAAGTCCAGATAGATGGCCATGAACAATCAGAAGCCCTTTCATTCTCATGCACCAGCCTTCTGTAAACATCACAGCTGAATGTGCCAATGAGAATTTGTGCAGGCAGAAGCTATCCCATGTGTTCAGCCACTGAAGGGGTGTAAAGGCTGATCTACTTTTGCTTGGCATGATGCAAAGGAGTATTTATTTTTTTAATCTTAATTTTCTGAGTTGTCAGAATGGAAGGACTGCAGCTTCTGCTCCAAGTCATCTTAAGATGTTCAATGAAAAGAGTATTTCCTTTTCAGATGGAGGATTTTAGTTGTACACAAACCTCTGCTAATCATAGTTGTTTTCTGATTCCATTTCTTTTGTTCTTGGGATAAAACTTTGCCCCTGGAAATTTTTAGAGGTAGTGGAAAGGACTGTAGGTCTACTTAAATAACTGAATTGAGGTTTTATTCCAGCAGCACAGATTAAAAAATTACTATTTCCAGAAATCTCCTTTGTTTTTGCATCTGTGTTTACATGTTTTCTGAGGGTGAAGATCTCTAGCAAGTAAGAGTCTAGCAAGCACTATCCTAAATGAAATCCTAGCTGTCCGATATTAAACAGTAGAATGATACCTTTCAGCCTTAAAAATCTATAAAACTGCACTTCTGTCAGGGATGAACACATCCTTGTCCTGAATTAGAAGTGAGCTAGGAAGTCATTGAATGTAATGTGCTGTGGGGGTAAAGTGGTACTAATGAGCGTGATACAAGACCCACTCAGTCCACCAGAATAAATCAGACCCTATTTTGTTTGTTGCATAACAACAGAGCATTGTTGAAAGCATCATCCTTATTTTAATGCTATAGATATTGCTTTATTGTTTTGCATAGTACTTTACCACGAATTGCATTGGAAAGTCTCTTGAAGAAGTTATAATGACACCAATTCTGTAGCATTATTTTATTTTCTATGTTGTGGTATCACATAGTGTTCCCAGGCAGATGCAGAAACAGTATGAAAGCAAACAAGTTCTTAACAAATGTACTTCACAGTGAAAGCAGAGGAAGCTGCTGTGGGAGTTCAGGGAAGCAGAGGCCCTAGATGAGGTTTCCACACCAGGGAAGCCAGTTTAACCCTTCAGAATAGAAGCTCGATGCTTGCTGGCACAGATATCCTTGATGTTACCCTAAGAAGCATATCTGTATGACTAAATGTTTCTTAGTCAGAGTTAAGTACTGCAGAACCACACTTTAAATTAGGTGCCAACAGCAAGGGATAGAGGCAGAGGAAGAGTGAGAATGACAACAGTGACAGAGCTTGATCCAGACTTGTTATTACACAGGCACCCTCACAGGACTGTTGTACAGGTTAATAAATTAAAGCTTGCCAAAGTCCTTGAATGAAAGCAGACTGTAGAAGGGGAAATCACTGTTATTGCTTTAATCAATACATGGTGACAACACAGGACCAAATGAATGTCATTCCTTCTCAGTTCACATTCACCAGAAGCTTTTGCTTCTGATGTTTATGGACATCTTTGCATGCATACAGAAGCAGTCATACACATGTATAGTGGCAAACACAGCTTTGGATTCCTGAGTAATTGCCACAACTCTGCTTTTGTATGGCATATTTTGACTAAGCACCTTGAAGTTACAAGGTAAAAATCTTGTTTATAACGCTTTTTCTTAGGGTGTGCAGAAGATCTGATCCATTGGTGGCATAGGTCAAAAATGTTTTCTAAGTAATATTTCATAGAATCATAGAATGCTTAGGGTTGGAAGGGATCTTCAAAGGTCTTCTAGTCCAAACCCCCTGCAAGGAGCAGGGACATCCCCAACTAGATCACGTTGCTCAGAGCCTCATCCAATCTGACCTTGAATGTTTCCAGGAATGGGGCATCCACCACCTCTCTGGGCAACATGTTCCAGTGCTCTACCACCTTCACTGTAAAAATTTTTTTTTTCCTAATATCCAATCTAAATCTACCTCCCTCTATTTTGAAACCATTACCCCTAGTCTTGTCACAACAGGCCCTACTGAACAGCCTCTCCCCATCTTTCCTGAAGGCCCCCTTGAAGGTACTGGAAGACCGCTATCAGGTCTCCCTGGAGCCTCCTCTTCCCCAGGCTGAACAGCCCCAACTCTCTCAGCCTGTCCTCGTAGGAGAGGTGCTCCAGCCCTCTGATCATCTTTGTGGCCTCCTCTGGACCTTCTCCAACTGGTCCATGTCCTTCTTATGTTGGGGGCTCCAGAACTGGGAGCAGTACTCCAGATGGGGTCTCAACAGAGCAGAGAGGCAGGGAGCCCCTCTACTAATTATTTTGATTAATTGATTGATTTTTTTTTTTCCGTAATATGTTACCACTGAAGCAGACTCTGACAAGGCAGTGAATGACAGTAAATTGCAGCCTGATGTTAACCATTATATAGGAGCACTCACATTCATAAATATTTCTCGGAGTATTGGCACCTTCCATGCAGTTTACTTACACAAGATGTTATTGCTAACTTGCCCTCCTTTTGCTCTTCCCTAGGCATTTTTCTTGGTCACTGTTAGTAATGCAATATAGGCGAGAAGAATCCCTGATCTGATCCAGTGCTGCTATTTTCATGCTTTTTTTTTTTTTTGCTATGAGTTTTTTAAGTAGTCAACACTCATATGTTGGTTCATTTCAGGTAAGTGGCCAAACTTATGATTCCACTTTTAACATTGACCATGTGTTCGTGAGACTTTTTTGTGAATGGCTGAATGGTCTCAGCTGCAAAAACAGACATAAAGTAAGAAAAATCAAGTTAGCTTCCAGCTTTTAATACACGTGCAGCCCAACAGAGCAGAGATAAGAGCTGTCACAAACACTTTGATATTGACATTTCTCACCATAAATCCATAGAAGACACACACTTCTGGCAGCGTTAAGTACACCATCAGGTGTTAAGAAACAATTTTTGTTGCTACTTATTCTCAAATGGGACAGAGATGGGAAGAGAGGAAACGCTGATATTTGTGCAGAAGCCATTTCCAGGCCTTTCTTATCTCAAGTCTATCAGTTAAAATGTGAAAATGACCCTATGTTTATATTTTCAGCCCTCAAAAAACCTAAATGTTTATGGTAGTCCTTCTAAAAGGAAGATCTTTGCAAAAGCTTGGGAAAAATCTCTTAATGGTTATTTCAAAGTAAAGGTTAGAATGCACTTCCTTTGGTAAAAAGATTGAATGGTAAACTCAAATCTTACCCAAGCAAAATGGTGCAATTTAGCATAATAATTATTTGACATTTAGACATAGCTTTCAGGTATAGTTCTGCAACTGAGGTTGGAGATTTGACTACAATTTAGTTTCTCATTTTTTAAAAAACTACTTCTATACAATGTTGCATACACAATAATTTCATAATACTATTGTAACATCAATACAATAAACAGATAGCTAGTATACATGGGTATAGCTGAAATAGGAAACTATTCTAATTTGTATCTGATGAGGATTTTAGTTCAAAGACAAAGGGATGTCTTCAGTTAAAGAGGAATGTGATTTATGTGGTACATTTAGTTACAGCATTGGCTAAATTTTGTGCATGATGGCCTAACAGAGTGCAGAAAATGCAGACAGAAAAGGAAGGACAAGGTGAAAATCATTGAAAAATTGAGAATATTTATTTTAAAACAAAGAACAATCTCTTGTATGCATGTGTAAAAGGCCGCGTTGGATGTTTGTCTCAACATTGTCGGAACATCAAACCACCACCTGCCATCACCACCATAACAACGGAGCAGCAGTCAAACCACAGGACTAGAGGCTTCCTGTTTTCTTACGAACCTGAATGCAGATCCGATTCCGAGAAATTTAGTCTTATCTCTGTGCATGTGCCCAGACCCAAGGCCATGAAAACAGAGGGGCCCAGGGACAGTATTGGGCATGTGTACCACTGCCAGGTGAGGGGTGCAGTTAAGCAAACTAGCTCTTGGAATATAGCATATGATTCTTGAAAGTACAATGAATATGCAATGAGACGACCCAATAAAGGAACAGAAATGACCAATGTCAGACGGAATGTTCTCCCATCGAATGAATTGAACTCTTGGGATGCCGCAGCTCCATGATGGTAGCTATTGCAACTGGAGTTTTTTCACTCATTCCTTTCTCTGTGCTTTTGTGAACTTGCTGTTAGGCAAATAAAGTTATCTGGCGCTTGACTCTGTTTTGGGTCTTAATTCTGTTCCTGAGAATATGAGCAAAACCTCACTCCAGTGTGTGACAGCATGGAAACCAAAGAATATTTTTTTCTCCTCTTTCTATTTTTCAAGACAATCTAATTGGTGTTCAACAGTCTCAATGGTCGTGGATGGCCCCTTGGATTAGTTACTACTCTTTTTACTCTAGGATCCATCTAACTGAATCATAAGCAAGGTGAATAAATGCAGCTCTAACCAGAATCTCATTCATACACACATGTGCACATGTAAATGTACACAGATATGCACATGGAAATAGAAACAAGAGATTAAATCATGTGGTAACTTTATTCTGAGCAGTACTCAGACTAGAATAGTAGTTACTGACCCAGATTTGCTCCATCCGTGTGTATCCAAATACATACATATAAAAATATGCATGCATGCACACATATTCATATGTAAATATACAGAACAAATTTGTGTGTGTGTAAATATATACATATATATATACATGAGGAAAGAGACAGAGAGAGGATGTATAACAAATGATATCAAAACTGCAATATGACCTTATCTCATAGATTTCTTAGCTAATTTTCATGTCCTTGTAAGACAAATGCATTTCTCCCTGGGAACAAGTATTAAAATGCATTGATTGTTCAAGAAGATACCTGATGACAATTTGAAATATAGATAAATTGTAATTTCTTCTCTCATTAGCAAATTACAAAGTGTCAGCATCAATAGACACTGAATTTGTTATTAAACTTTGCCAAGACAGATGCTGTTAATAAGAAGGTGTTTTTCTTACTACTATTATCTACAGACAAACTGATTTAGAGTTTTCTTTTCAGGGCTTCTGCTTTTCTCTGAGAATTAAATTGGCACTTGAGAAAAAAAAAAAAAAAAACAAACTATTTCCATAGCTTTAAAACATGCATTGATTAATGAGTTTTAATAATATGATTAATAAAAATCAGCAATTAATAAAACTAGTATAATAATTTTGAAGCCTT
>WHYT01017946.1:466690-490639 GCA_009806455.1 Tetrax tetrax
TTTTTTTTTTTTTTTTTTTTAGTTATAAGAAAAGCAAGACAATAAAACAAAGGAACAGGAACTCAGCCTGGTTAAAACGTTATAATCATACTAAGTAGATTTAATTTAACTGTTAGAGAAAAGAGAGCTTCAAGACATTTACCCTTCTTGTTCCCATTGAAAGGTGCTCACAGATTTACTTATACGAGTGATTCCCTCGGACAATTCTGATGTACAGCCTTATTCCTACAGCTGCACTTACAGTCATTTGTTGAAAGTAAACTAAGAACAATGCTGGTCATATAGTAATGTGCTCAGGGTTGATGATTCTCTTTGCTTTCTTTGGGGTTTGATAGTCATCGAGTTCTTTCAGACATAAACGAAAGGGAGCAATTTTATCTGGGCATTTAAAAAGGATATCAGACCTAAGAGAATGACATTTCTACTTCGCTGGCTTTTCTCTGTAATAATAGGCAAAGGTGCCCACTTTGTGCCAAATGACATGCTAAAAATGAGGATGTTAGCTTGGTATTAGCAAACCAAGCAATAATGGAGAAAAAAAAAAAAAAATTGTATATATGTAAATATATTCCTATATCACACACTTGGACAAGGAACTATGTGGTTAGAGACCTTTACCTGGTGAGTATGGTCCACTTTACAGCTCTTGACATGACATCCAAATTAATCTGAAATGCAGATCATTATAGACTCATTTGAAAAGCACGATCCTCCTGCCACCAGCTGTTCATCAATAGCATTGCATTGGAGGTCCCCATTACGGGGTCCTGGCGCTTAGCAGACAGATGTGTTAAAGTACTTATCACTTTAACATTGACACAGTATGCGATTACAACACAGAGCTAAATGGATGTCATGCGATTTACCCAACTACTTTGGGTAAATGTTTAGATGTACACTCTGTAAATGCTAGTGGTGGAAATTTGCCACATCTCTTTTAACTCTAGTGTTTCTGCTTAGGTCCTAAAATACTGAAGTGAAAGGACAAATCACAGAACGAGATTAATCACAAAACAGATTATTTTGACTACAGGGAAATGTTCCTTTATCTTTTTTTTCTACCTCTCTCATCCTTCATCTTCTATGAGCATCATAAACTAATGATATTTCATCTTATTTTCTGATAGCATAAGGATGTGGCAGGGTATGCATAATCAATATTTTGTTTTGTGCAAAATGCAAAGTCTCATGTATTGAGACTATTGAATCAGGATTTTCACAACATCTGGCTTATGCTTAAGCAGTAAAATAGTCCATTTTGGTTTGGAAATCTAGCAAATAATGAAACAATATCTAGAAGATTTCAAAATCACTTATCTTCTCCTTTTTAATGATGCATTTAAATCAAGCTGCCATTTCCCTCTGAAATCACACGGCTCAATTATTTTTCTGGTATAAGAGAGACTGGGAGAGAAAAAGAACAAGGTGCAAATGTGCCTGTGAGTAGAAGTGCGTATGACTTCATGTGTGTGGGAGACAGAGGGAAAGAGAGGCAGCAATAGAAGGAAAGAGGGAGGGAGAGCGATTTAATGAAAAATTTGGATTACAACAATGTTTCTCAATAAGTCCAGCCCTCAAAGCAAATTACATTTCTTTTCCAACACTGAAAAGCTTAGTATTAGATCTGACATTTTAAAATATGCCTGCATGGCTGTGCCACATTCAAGCTGGCAGCTTTTGAAACAGCTTCAAAGCCAAAGCAGGGCATAAGATTTAAAGACAGCAGTCTGATTTCTAAGCAGAGGCTCAGTAAAGCATGTAGACAAAATCCTGCAAGTGAAAATCGGCTACAGCTTAAATAAATATACTCTATCCCTCACCATCCCTCCCCTCTTGCACATATTTTTCGCTTTAAATATTATCTAGAATTTTCTGCCCCTGAGATCCTGGCAAAATCCACTTGGCTGAGATGGAAGAACATATCAAATATTGTTTGGACATCGGGCACTAACATGGAAGGCATGAGATTTGGGGACTGAGAGTTTTGAATCCATTTCACTCCTTACTTTCCTGAGACATAAGGTTAATTGCCATGCTATCAAGAGACAAATAAGAGGGAAATCTCTATGTAAAATCAAGATATTAAAATAATTTCTAGTTGGACTTGTGAGAGGTTGCAATATCTATTTATCGCAGCTCTTAATAACATGGCATGAGGCAGCTAAATTTGATTATTTCTATTTCACATCTGAAAAATAAAAGAGTTTTAGGAAGAGTAAGGGCACTTCCTGCAAAGGGACTTGATAAAGTTAGTCCCTCACCAAGACTGTGATTTATAGTGCTAAGCTTAATTTTGCTGATTTTGAGAGGGAGCTGAAAACTGAAAACTACAGCTAGATTGGTATTCGTAGCATCCAAGATGCCCAGTACCTACCAGAGAAGAAATGTCTTTTTCAAACTCTTTTTCTTCTAAGGTGGAAGCCTTTATTTCCCAGTGTTATAGCTGTAAAATCAGTAACTTCTCTTTAAAGACGATATTTCAGAATCTGAGAAGTCATCTTTTACTCCCCCATATCCAAAAATGACTGAACAGTTTTTGAAACCTAGAGATGTTTCACTGAAGTCCTGTGTTCACCATTTTCAGCTATGGTTCAGCAGATCCATGCAATCCAAAGTAATTTTGTGTGGTTATGTTATATAATTTCCAGATTCCTTCTGTGAAGTAACTTCCATGAGACTGAAGTACAGACACTAAATGTGATGAAGTTGTAATTTGACTCTTGTGGAAGATGATGAAATGTAGTCTGAAACAACACTGCAAATCACCATGTTTTGTGTTAGCTGAAGTTATAAGGAAAATGCCCTACATTTCTCACAAAGCTGATAACCTTATTATTTTCATTGTCAATATCTAGCCAAGAACTGATAAATGGATGATTTGTTGACATATTTCTTCTTTTTTAATTGGTATTATCATGGCCCTGTTGATGAATGCTAATTATAAGGAGATTAAAATGACCAGTCACATAGTATATACCCATTTAACAAAATCATTTAGTCAGTATTGTGAATGTAGGGAGGTAATCAGGAGAAAAGATTTGTTACATATTGTTGGGGAATCATATAAACTAGATTTAATCACAAAATATTTGTGAGTGAAAAGAAAAGGAATGAAATTTTTGCGAGTGAGTAGTTAGCTTTTCTTAATGTAATCATATTTTGATTTTTCGAAGTAGGTAGTAGTGATGTATACTGATTCATAACAACAAGAACAAAAACTTTGAGGCTTCTAATATATATGATGAGTTTTAGAAATGAGCATGCCCTCCCTTGCACTGAGTCTGTTGCACATTTTTTTTTCTATATGCAATATAGTCAATATAACTTAATTATAACAAAGTTCTCAGATTGTTAGTTTGTTTCAACATTCATGTGAATTGAGTGAAGAGGGGAATGATTTCACACACCTGTAATTTATTAGATCAAAGAAGTAAACGACACCAGTGCTTAACATTGAAAGTGAAGAGTGGATGTTTTGTTTTGGGGTTTGGGTTTTTTTGCCTTTTTTTTTGCCCCGGGGAAATCAGTGGTATGAAACTAGGAGACTAAAGAGAATAAGTCAGATTTTGCCTTTAATTTCTTCTGGTTTGGGGGAAATCTTACTCTACTAGTACATAAAGATTATTTAGAGGTGTTTAGGATTTGGTTAAACTAATCTGATCCTAGATATATAAAAATTTGCTGTCTAAGTCAAGAGAAAGGCATAACCAGAGGCAATACATATATCCTAGTTCCCTATCTTAGGATGGGGCCTACAATACATTTTGTATTTTCTTATATTGATATCAAGATGTTGAACATTTTCTTATATTGATGACCATCTCAGGCCCATACTCAAAAGGTTAGGTTGAGGCCTATGAATCACACCCTTAGTTAGTCCCTGAAAGAAGGCTGAGAGTTTTTAGTTGCAAATGTAGGTTTTCTTAAGATATTCAATAAGGTCATTTTAATCTGCGTTCATTTAGAAGTTTTTTTTTTTTCCCCTCCAGTATACAGCCTCCCTAGGCAATGGATCTGAAGTGGTCCAATGAGAGAAATAAGAGTTTGCTTCATTCCAAAATATCCCTTGTAGTAGCCAAGCTCTTCATTATTTCACAGTCATGCTCAGACTGAAATGTTGAATTTGATTCCACTGTTGAGCATGCCCTTCCTAGCATCCCTCATTTCTAATACAGCTACTTCTCCATGAGATCCAGTATCTTCATTAGGCTCACTTCCATTCTATTTATATCAGCTTGTTCAAGATTAGAGCTTCATACATTTAGTGACTTTTTTTGGCTAGGAAAGATTTGTCTTTAGCAAGTTGATGTTCTGTAACGGATGAAATTCCTGATCTTGGGTTGCACAAAACAAGCATAAACAGCTTCAAAATGTGCATTCTGCTGCAGCAGCGTCTTTATTTTTAGTCCATTCTTACCGCTTTTCAATAGGTAATGCTACATGATTGCAAGCAGGTACTGTACTTCTAGGGGGAGTGATAAGAGCTGCAAATAAGAACAGAAAAAAAAACCCAGAAAATACTCTTGACAGTTTGTAATCTTTTTACACAAAGAAATCCAGAAACACCAATAGAAAATTGGTTCAACAAGCATGAGAAACAGGAGAGGAAAACTCACTATCTGCAATGATAAAATCTTTCACTAAAAGTTCTCTAAATACTTCATGGATATGAATTACTCTGTCTTTTAGGCACATCTGTCTGGTTAGTGAGTCTTACTGGAGGCAAGTGAGTTGATGCACAGGAGGCTGGGTGACTTGCTGAAAGAGTGTGTATGGGAGTGCTGAGAAGTCCAAAATGGAAATCTCCGAGTGTCCTACTCAAACTCCTAAAATATATTGCTTTGCATTAAATATTCATGTCTGCTTCTCTCTCTTTTTGCAGTGAGAGTCAAGAACCCCAAAATCAGTAATTTTTTTTTTTTTTTTTTAAACACAGCAGTGTTAATGAGGTGAATTGGGCCACAGAATTGGGAACACACAGATATTTAGAATGGGCCGAGCCCTTCTGAAAACCTTTTTCCCTTGCATAGCTACCAGACTGTCTTGATAAGCTGGATTGGATAAGCACTCACAAATAAAAACTGGGAGACCTTCCTCTGTCACTTCTTGTGTTACCATTGGGTTCTCTATCTGTGTAACCGAAACACACTTATGTGCTTATCTAGATTCAGGGCTGCAGAAATTCAAATCAGAAAGAAACCATACTTTTAACAGGAAGGGTAATTAACCACTGGAGCAACTTACTTAGACTTTTGGTAGATACACCAACACTAGAAATGTTTAAATCAAAATATTCTAGGATATATGTTTTACTTCAAACAGAATTAATTCAGAGAAGTCCTATGACTTCTGTTATGAGGGAGGTCAGATGAGATGTTCGCAATGGTCCCTTCTGGCTTCATAATCTATGAAGCTATGAAGCTATATGAACCTCTTTCAAGAAATAAAGATGATGGTAACTGTCTATAAATACTTGATAACTTGAAATTGCTGGAGGAACTATTTAAGGTCTTTAATGATGGTATTATAGGGAATAATGTCCTCAAACTCAAAAGACCAAGGTAGAATATTTAAGAAAGACAGTATTTTCTAGAAGTGAGGTCAATTGCACAGTGGAGTAATTTGCAAAATTGAGCTCTATAAAAAGAGCCGTGTAAGAAGAGAGTGAATAAAGCATGTGATTAGTCAATGAAACAAGTCTGTTCTAAAGCTGGGTAATTCAAAACTAAGTTGTTCAGAGTGTCCAACACTGTGTTTTATTTGGTGATTCTACAAAACAGGTGTGTTTTCTTTACAATTTTTTTTTAGAATTGATTAGAAAATGGTTTACCAGCCAATGCTTTCTCTTCTGAACAGGAAACTTCAGACAGTAATTATTCCACCTGGCATACAATAGATCCTACCAGGGAAATGGCTAGTCCATGAAAAAGAGCAAGCTTTTCCCTTGTAACTTTGTTCCTTTGTTCCTTAAAAGTGAAAATATTTCCCTTGGAGATAGGTACTTAACAACAGTCGAGTGTACGTGCTTCCACTTCAGCGCAAACTGACTCCAAAAGCCAAAGCTGTGAATACAGAAAGGGTTGACTTTATTTGTAACTGTGGTAATGTTTCCTGCAGTTCCCCTCAGCTTTTTTTTTTACATAGCGAGGTGGTTTGTCAGGGCTTTGCACACATTCTGTGCCTAAAGGAGCCTCATTACTGGCCTGTGCAGAGACAAGGGAGGTGGAGAAGGATGACAAGGTTTGCATTAATTGCACAGCTATCTGTTGTTCCAGGGGCCATTCAAGCATATAATAACTTAAGTAGAGTTTCAGTGAGTTGGAAGCTCTTGCTTTTTGTAATGTTTTGGCAAGCTGACTTCTTATTATAGCACAGTTGGTATTTCTTTTTAAAGTCTTGACAGAAAGCTGTAGGTGGCCACATAGCTTTTGTCCTGCTAGCAATACATTTGCAACATTCCATTAGTCAGGCAAGAAGTCGACTGGTACAACTGGATTTTACTGTGCTGAAGTTCTTGATAGAGGTCATCTCAGACAGCACAGTTTAGCTGTGAATCTACCTGAAAATTCCCATAAAGCATGGAATACCTGGTGATTGCTTTGGTCTATTAATTAGGGATGGTGTCAGACGGAAAGTTCATCTCAGTATTCATATTCACATTCCTCTAAGTCTGGAGTATCTCATGGTCTCGATCAACAAAATTTACCACACCCTCAAGCTATCCTTTAGCAAATTCAACTGAGACCTAAACCCTCTTTATTCCTTCTGATTGTCTATCAAAGGAAACTTTTCCCAAGTTAACCAAAGGTTTGAAGTTGTATGTGTCTATGTTTCTGTTTTAAAAATATTCCTTGATGTAAAATTAAAACTGCTACTTCTGCAGCTTGAGAATTCATAAAAATAGATGGAATAAAGTAGAGAAATTTAGACAGGAAAATACAATGAGTGGTGAAGATTCTCTTCTAAGATTATATTAAATTAAGTTAGAAGAGCACCTGGGAAGGTAATGTTGACTAAGAATTTTTTGAGTGGTGGAGACTAGCTTCTTATACAATATCACTAGAAAGGTAATTCTCTTTCTTACTGCTTTGGCATTTGTCAGACCAAATCACAAGACTAAGTAGTTTTTCTTTTTTTTTTTTAATCTATTCAGGTCTTTAAATGAATCTGTGTTTAAATTTTAATTATGTTTGCTTTCAGTAAGGATTTTAGCAATTGAGTTTTATTGTTAGTGATACCCAGAGAATGCATAATATAAGAAAATACCAATATGGGAAAATTACTTGAACATGAGTAGAAGATATTGAGCTTTAAATACTTTGAAAAATCAGTGCATTTCAAAGTCTGTGTCAAGTCATGTACTTGTTTAGATCTTGAGCCAAAAAAAAAAGTCAATTACACTTTGTCCATTTTGCTTCAGTTTTCTTTTAGCACTAAGTTGGTAAAGGCAGCTCCTGTTTTGCTCATGTGCTGGAGGTCTCTTATACCAGTCATTCTCCTTCTAGTGGGCCATACCACTATGGCATAAGTTGAAGGAACATTTAGGTGACTCTGGTTTTTGTAGGTAACATAAATCAGCCCATATGATATAGTAACAGAGCTACAATACAATCACTGTTGCCCTGTGTGGAAAGCTAAGATTAGAGGTTAGGGCACATCTACTTTTCAAACTGTATTTGCTGGTTTTTGTCTGGTTTAGTCTTTGGCTTCTGCCATACACAATCAAATATACAAAGCAAAGAATCACTGCTATTAACGGTGTGAGATGGATTTTCCATCACATTGTTTTCCACAGCACTTAAAATCCACAAAATTATACTTCTAAGATTTAAAGTAGTTGGTTATAATTTACATCTTATTAGTAAAGGGGGGGGGGGGAAGAGTATCCATTACCAAATGTAAAATTAAATTATCATTAAGCTAATTAGCCAGTTTGTTGTTCTCATTGAGTTTATTGTTTCAATTGTATCTGTGCAAATTAGCAAAGAGCTTAATTTGTGCACAAATCAATAATTTCTTTTGTTGTTGTTTTTGTTGTTGTTGTGATAATGCATGCACATATTTAAATTGTTTCAGTAAAAAAGACTGTAATGAGACTGTACTTCAGGCTTTACCAGAAAACCATAGTACCTGAGCTCAAATGGATAAAGGATCCAAATTATTGGTTAAACAAGTATTCATATAAAATGAACAAAATTTGCTAGATGTTTTCATGTGCTTGAGGCCCAGCAGCTCTTATTGCAGAGCGCTTTTGTGAAACAGAAACCATATACTTCATGTTTGAACTACGGGAGTACTGGCAATGTGATGTGAAGATTTGTGGATTTAAGTCTAAATGGTATACATGAGTATCTTGTTAACAATTATTCTGGTACACACAGATAATTCCTGTGTTCCTGCAAGAGTACTAAGAAGTGGTTTGGGTCCAAAAATTCTGCTGATATATCAAGGCAAATAGCTAAGATACAAAAGGGCCTTTGATTTTGCAGTCTTGAGCCACAGTGTCTAACTTGTAGGTGTCTTGATGGTGAAACTCATAATCCTCTTTCTGGATCAGTCAGATTGAGATTTATTTTACCTGGTTTTAGCTAAATATTCCATATATTTATATTTGAAATTTCCTTATTAAAAAAAAAAAAAGGACCTACTGTATGAACTTTCATGTATTTTTAATGACTGCATTACAATGAGAGGAATCACCCTTAAAATGGACTATTTTCCTCCAAGGATTACAGAGGATTATTAGGATGATGAGCTTTGATGAAGACATCTGTACTGTAGAGGACTGCATCTGAGCAAAGAAAGTACATCCGTAGAGTCTATATATAATGCATAGAAATAGGCACATCAGTTCCCCTGGCAGGACAAAGACTACAGAGAAAAGCAGTGAAGAAAGTCAGAGCACTTTGAATTTGCTTTTAAAAAAGGAAGAGAATTTACTTTGTCTATCTGATTACAATAGAGAAGATAAATTAACTAATTGCTGAGACAGAATACCTAAAAGAAGTTTTTTATGCTCCTCTATTTTTCAGTTAGAACCACTAACCTTTTCTTTATTTCTATTATTAATTGTTGTCGTAGTTCAGCCCCGATCCGGACCAGACTATGCAGTCTCTCTCTCACTCCCCCCACCCTCCGAGAGAATAGGGAGAGATAATTTAAAAAAACGACTTGAGGTTTGAGATAAGGACAGGGAGAAATCCTTACCGTCATGGGCAAAACCAGACTCAACTTGGGGAAAACTATTCATTTACTACTACAACTAGCAGGATAATGAAACAGAGAAACAAGATAACCTCCTCCACCCCTCCCACTTCCCGAGCTTAACATTATCTACCTTCCGCCCCCCCCCGAGCGGCACAGGGGGGAAGAGGGAATGGGGGTCGCGGTCAGTCCATTATGCGTTGTTTGACGCCGCTGCTTCACAGTTGGGGGAAGAACTCCTCACATCCCTCCCCTGCTCCAGTGTGGGGTCCCACCTGTACTCCACGGTCCTTCGTGAAACTGCTCCAGCATAGGTCATCTCTTCCACGGAGTGCAGTCTCTCCAGAACGGCTGTCCCAGCGGGCCCTCCACAGGCCACAGCCACATTCAGGCATCCACCTCCCCCGGTGCGGGGTCCTTCACAGGCTCCAAGCTCCAAGTGGATCTCTGCTCCTCCGTGGACCTCCATGGGCTGCAGGGGGACAACCTGCTCCACCATGGTCGTCACCACAGGCTGCAGGGGAATCTTGGCCAGGAGCAGCATTACTCCTCCCCCTCCTTCTTCACTGACCTTGGTGTCTGCAGCTGTTTCTCTCACAAGAAAAGTTCATTCTTCACAACAGGCTGGCAGAAGCCTCTCAAGATCTCCTCACATTATTCATCCCATCTCCTCTCCACCTCTTGCAGCTGTACTGGGCTGAGTTGGGCCCAGTCGGCTGCCTGGCGAGAGGCCAGAGGGTGAGGCCTGCAAGGCCCCGGAGGCCTGCGCCTCCTCCTCTGGGCCTCTGCCTTTGCTCAGCTTTGTCACATCTTCTCTTCTCTTTTTTTTTTTTTTTTTTGTTTTCCCCTTCTTAAATACGTTATTGCAGAGGCGCTATCACGGGACATTCTGCTCCCAATCGGCTCGGCCTTGGCCAGCAGTGGGTCTGCCCTAGGCCCAGTTGAGTCCACTGAACAAAGGGGAGCGACTTCTAGCAGTTTCCGACAGAAGCTGCCACCTTAGGCCGCCCTCACAAAGAAAAACCACAACACTGCACTTGTCCTTAAGCTACGGGCTGTGATTTTGTTTTTTTCTACTTCAGAAATGCAATAAATTGCAATGTGGAATGGTTTGCATTGGAAGGGCCCTTCAAAGCCCACCCAGAGGGCACGGAGCAGGGACATCTCCAACCGGATCAGGTTGCTCCAGGCCATTCCAGCCTGGCCTGGAATGTTTCCAGGGATGGGGCATCCACCACCTCTCTGAGCAACCTGGGCCAGTGCTCCACCACCCTCAGCGGAAAAGTTTTTTTCCTAATATCCAATCTGCATCTCCCTCCCTCTATTTTAAAACCTCTCTGTAAAGCCTCTTGTGACAACCTTTATTTAATGAACTCATTGGTGCTGGCTGGGACAGGTACCACGGTCGGCCTCTGCTAGCGCCCGCCTCCGTCCGGCATCCCTGTCGTCACACCGTCCGAGAGAGCTGGAACGACACAGGCAACGTTGCGGGAACCTGGTGACAGCCGGGCACTCCCCTGCTTGTCCCACTCCAGAGGCTTGTTCCGCAGGGATCTTCCCCCGCAAGAAAGGCATGCCAAGCAGCAGGATCTCAGTAAAACCCCTCCGAACCCTTCCCTCCCCACCCCCCGCCTTGAATCCACACAGGAAAATGCAGCTCTTACCCACAGCATGAGCGACCCGGAATGGGCAGGAGTCTACACCTCTGGCAGGCAGACCCCAGCTTCGAGCAGGGTGCTGTGCAGGGGACACAAGCGAGGGACACACCATTACTCGGGAAGGCCCCAGGCCAAGCCTCCAAAATTCACTTGCACCGACGCAGGCGCCGTTCTTCATCTCAGGACGGCAGCCCAGGCCCGCTGGAAGGGTCCCGGCGGCCACTTCCCTGGGCTCAGCCCCGCAGCCCGAAGCCTTCCTGGGGCTCTTACCTGTTGAGGAGGCGCAGACCCTCGGCGTGAGCCGTGGGGTTTTCCAGGCGAACCCACACCGCCTGGTTCAGGAGCAGCCACATCCATTTCTGCTCCATGCATTTTCCCAGCACCAACTCCGCGACTGAAAGGAAAATCCTGGCAGAAGAAACAAAACCCACGTGAATCCAACGCGAACAACGCTAACCAAAGCAAAATAACACCATCGCCGCAATCCCAAAGAAACCGTCGCCGCAATCCCAAAGAAACCTGCAGTCACAGCAGGTCAGGGGAAGGCTTCTCTTGCGCAGAGATAACCACTCGTGAAGCGATGCCTCAGAGACCTTCCCGCCTGGGAGCTGGAGCCTCACCGTGAAGGAACAGAAGTGAAGCCAGCCACAACGACTTGGTGTCCACAATGGAGAAGTCGGGCAGGCGAAGCGCTCCCCCAGCCCCACAAAGGCACGTGTCTGGGCGGGGGGAAGCTGAAGCCAGCCCCTCCACCTGCCCCTCTGGCTCCTTACCTGCACGGCTTCTGCTCGAGCACGTGGCCCTCGAAGAACAGCTGTCTCCAGCTGCTCATAGAGGGAGGCAGCCGCTCCTCGCCCAGCGTTTCCCTGGCCCGCCTCAGGAGGCTGGGAAGGAGGTGGGGGAGCAGCTGCCTGAGCTCCTCCTCGTCCCTCATGGCAAGAGCCACCTCGCAGATGGCCTGGGTGATCTGCAGAGAAACGTGACCAAGAACCACGTGGTCAGGCAAGAACTTTTCCCACCAGCCTGCTTCCCCCGCCTGCCTGCGCCGGGGCGTTCCTGTCCACGCTTGTCACTTCTGCCACAGCTTTGCGCCTCGGGAGCACACAACTGCCCCGGCTCCCCATGCACCCAGCGCAGTGCCCCGGGGGTCTCCACGGTCCATCTGCAAAGGGCACCTGACTCCCTCACCCCAAGGAGGAGTCAGAAAGCAGAGGCCAAGCTGCAGAAAGGGGTCTGAACGTACCGTCAGGATCTCCAGCGCAGTCCGACGGTTGTGGCGCTCACGTACAGAGCCGTCAGCCCCCACGCCATTGTTTCCTGCTCTGTTTAGTTTCTCCGCTAAGCACCTCAGGGTCTCACTCCCAAGGCAGCTTTTCCCGAGTTTCTTCCACATTACCTCCGTGGCACTGCGAGGGGAGAGACGTTCACCCCTGAGCCCGTAACCTCACAGTCCCGCGGCGCCCTCAACTCTCTTTGTCTGCAGGAGGGCTCACAACACCCCGCTCACGGCAGAGATGCGAGCGCGCAGTCCTGCAACGCTCCGGACCGCCCAGGCAGGGAAAAAAAGACCTGCTTCTCCAGCAGCCTCTCCCAGTGCAGGCAAGCTGCAGGAGCTGTGTTGGACTACAGTGGGGGGAAGTGGGGACCGCGCGTACCTGCCCATGGGCAGACCTCTCTGGAGGAGACTGCTGATCACAGGCTCGTGGTGGGAGGAAGCGAGGAGAAATAGCACAGAGAGCAGGAAAGGCCTGTGGGTCCTGTGCTGCATGCAGCTGTAAATTAAGTTCAGGATGTCCGGAACCTGGATGGAGGAAGAGGAGAAAGAAGGGCTCGCTGCATCCTCTCCCCTCTCCTGCAGGGCCCAGGCGCAGTCGTTCAGCACAGGAGCAAGGCCTGCTGCCTCGACAGAGTCCAGATCGAGCTCGAAACTCCCCCCCTTCCACCCTGCCTGACCCTGGGAGCTCACTGTGCTCTTGGCCGTCGTGCGCACACATGCACACGAATGCACGCACGCACGCGCCCAGCCTCAGCCACCGCGTGTGCCCGGGCCCAGCCTACGAGCAGCTGCGTGCCCTGCGCGCACACAGACGACAGGGACAAGTTTCACACCCAGCGCCTGAATCGCTCTCCTCGCGTGTCGCTGCGGACCCCTGTCAGTGGCAGAGCGAGTCTGGGCTCAGCAGAGCACGCGCTCAGCGGAGAGGGAACTGGGGACCAGTGAAGAAAGAGCAGGGGGAAGCGGGTCCCAGCGTAGGGTGGACAGTGACCCTGCAGGAAGGGGAACGGCAAGGTTGGTGCCTCCCAGTGCCTCACGCGTGGGAAGGACCTGGACCCCTGGAAAACTCTGGCCAAGAAGGGCCCGCATCCCTGTCACAGCTGGGGCAGATGCCTGCCGCAGCTGCTAACGCACAGCTCAGACCACCCGTAGCCCCTCGGCTCCGCACACAGGTGGCCTTGCCTGAGCCCATGCCAATGGCAACAGCCAACAGGAGAAAAGACAAAAGGAACACAAGGTCTCCGTTACCTGCTGGAGTATTTCCTCGCTGCGTTCTGTCAGGAAGACAAGCACCCATCTCTGCACCGCTTCTGCAGCCCTGGCTGGGGCGTGCAGCAAGCTGCCCAGGACGGCACGCAGAAAGTCCGTGGCCTGCGCCGGAGGGACGCATTTGCAGGCAGCCTGGAGAGGGGTCAGAACAGGAGAGACCGCGTCACAGCTCCGCTCCAGCCATTCCCAGAGCAAACTTGACGGGACAGTTCGTTCGGCAGTCGCGGAGGAGGCAAATGCTTGACCCTCCCACTGGGCACACAGTGCTCTTTGCATCTGATGCAGCTGACCGATTTGGAAGGGTCTCCCCCCACCTTTGCTCACGGACCAAATTTGTGTTCTGATCAGAGCGCTCACTCACACATGCACACGCAGACACGCACTCCAGCATCCCTGAAGGACAGCCTTGTCCCAAAGCCTCCTGCTCCTTGCTAACAACCGCTGTCCTGGACCGCTTGCTCTGGAGACAGCGAGAGGCTGGAGGGGAGCAGGGAGACGCACAGGAGCCCAGGAGCTGGGCCGCCAGCCCGCTGTTTGGGGGCCAGTTACCTTTGCTATTTTGCCAGTGGTCTGCAGCAGAGTCTCCTTGTCTGGGCTCTGCAGCTCCTCACACAGTTGCCTGATCTCCTCTGCTTGAGGCACCACCTCCATGGCCGTGGCTGGAGCAAACACCAGGAGAAAAGAGGAGTCACACCTACAGCAAATCCCCCTCTGGCCCCAGATATTGATAAAGAAAAATGCAAGTGGTGGCAGTGAAGGCCACTGGAAAACCCAGGCCCCTCCTGAAGTCAGCGCAGCAGGACTTCCCAAGCCCGAGCGATGGCTGACGCATCCCGAGCTGGAAGGAGCCCTCTTCCTCCTGACCCGTGTGCTGGGGCCTCAGGGTTTGAGCAGCCTCTGCTCCCAGCAGCTGCACCCCTGTTCCTGCGCAGGCCACCGTCGTTTCTGGGAGGCAGGAAGCCTCCACTGACTTCTTCTGTCTCTCCTGGAATGTGGGGCGGGACAGGCGCGGAGGGGGACAGGTCCCAGCACTGGGGACAACGTCCTGCTCTCGGGGAGGAGCGAGGGATGGCCCTAAGCACCCAGCCCCAGGGAGGTGGCACTCAGCGACCCTCTCCAGGGCCCCTTCCTGGCAGAGGGTCACAGGGTGGGGGCACAAAACCAGCCGAGCACATTGTCCCCCCCTTCCCTCCTGGGGATGGGGCCTGGCCCCGCAGGACCCCACAGGACCCCGGCCAGGGAGGGAGGGAGGAGCAGGCTGAGCAAGACCGCCAAGCACCCGCTCTCCTCACCGTGCATTTGGAGAAGGTGGCCCACGCAGACGCATGCTGCCTGGCGGGACGTGGCCGGGCAGTCGCTGGTCAGAGAACCCAGCAGTCCCACCAGGAAGCCCAACTGCTTGCAAGGACGCGTTCTCTGCAGGGGAGAGCAGCAGGAAGAGGGTTGCAGGGCAGCCCCAGCACCCTGCTCGCTTCTACGGCCCGTCCGGCGCCCTGAGCAGCCGTAGGGCAGAGGCAGGCAGAAGGGCTGCCCCGTACTCCCAGGAGCCCCGAAACGCAGCCCCTAGCCGGGCAAGGCTCCCATCTGGGGCCAAGAATGGTGAGGAGGGGGCACGAGGGGACGCAGGGGGCACTCTACTCACCATGAGCCCACATCGCTCCTTGCAGGCTCCCAGCACGCGGGCGCAAACCTGCAGGGCTCTCTCCCGCTCCCCTTCATTGGCCGAGTCAAGCCAGAACACCAGGACCTGGGGCAGGGCGCATCTCTCTCACAACAGGCGTCTTTTTCTCTCCCTGAGATCCCTCTCCCTTCTCCTCTGGCCCCTTCCCGGCGTGGCGCTTGACCCCACTGAGCACCGGCCCTGCAACCTCTGCCGCCTCGCTCTCTCCAGCAGCCTCTGCCCTGGGTCAGGTGTTTCTTCCCTGCCCGCAGCTCCCCGCTCCAGCCTTCCCCCAGCCACTCTCGCCCAGCTCAGGGCTGCTCTTGCCTTTCCCTCCCGCAGGGCCCCCGCAACGCCTTCCCTCTTGCCCCATGGCTACTCACATCGGCCACGTCGTCACAGCAGGCAGACGTCTCCTCTACCTCCAGAAGCATTTCTATCAGATGGCCCAGATCTTCCAAGCCTCTCCTCTGCAGGAACTGAAAGCAGGAAAGGACAGGTGAGGTTCTGCATCACGGGGGCTGCCAGGGTGGGCTGAGGTGGGCTCCTGACCCAGACGTGGGCAGGCACCGGCCGGTGGGTACCTGCATGTTCGCTGCTTCCCTCACTGTCTTCCTCTTCCTTTTCATCTTCTCCTTGGAAGGACCAGACAAGATGCACTCGCAGCACACTGTCAGCACTTCTCGATTTTCCTTCGTGCTCAGAGCAGGCCTCAGCTTGCTGCCCAGAGGAAAAGGAGGAGAAAACAGAAAGGGGATTTACCAGCCCTCTCCACAGTGGCTCAAACCACCGCTGGGTCCCTCCTCATTGAGGGCCACAAATCCAACAACACCCGCAGCCCACGCCAGTGAGCGCTGCCTTCAGCTCCAGCAATTCCTGCCTCCTCCCAGGCAGCGAGCAAACCCCTACCCCAGCTGAGGGAACCCGGGGGGCTCCCTTCCCTTGGAAGACATCCAAAATGGGGAACGCCCTCCCGCTCCACAGCCCCACGCTCAAGGCCGCTGGGGCTACCCCAGCCAGCTGGGCTGGGGCACTCGGGGGGTCCCCGCGCCGGCGGAACAGACCTCACCTCAACTCCTCCAGAGCCCGGAACACTCCGTACACCAGCGCATCGCGGGGCTCCTCCTCTATCCAGTCCTGCAAGGCCCAGAGAGACACGTGCAGAGCTGGCAGCGAACGGGGACACTTCTCTGCCTGCCCTGGGGACAGGCTCTGCTGCCAGGCCTGGGCAGAAACGGCCTCGGCACCTCCACAGACCCCCAAAGGCACCGCGAGAGGGACCCTTCTCCTCAGCAGCAGCCACCCAGCACCAGCACCCAAGGTGGGGACACAGCTCGGGACACAGCTCCAGGGGTTCGCGTGGAGCCCAGACACCGCGGTGTGACGGCGCAGCCCAAAACCGCCCCGTGGGACTGGGACTGTCCCAGCTACAGGCACTCACCAGCAAGGTCCCCATCGCCTCCCGCTTTGAGAAGAGCTCAAAGTTGCCGTGGTCGCCCACCGCCTGGATGGCGCAGCTGACCTCCGTGACGCTTTCCACCAGGGCAAGCTTGAGCTGACATTCCTGAGGCCGGAGAGAGCAAAGCACCCCTTGAAGTATTTGCAGGGCTGAGAGGTGGAAGAGGAGCGTGGGCAGGGGGAAGCCCCAGGGGAATCTGATCCGGATGGTGAGGACAAACCCTTCCTCGGGAGATCTTTAGAAAGAGACCGACCATCTCGGCACAGCCCTGCCCCGCACACCCTCTGCTCCTACCATCTCTTCGGCTCCGGAGAGCCGCAGGATGTTGCCCATAATTTCTTTATCCACACGGCTCAGCAGCTGCTCCTTGGGCGCGTGCAGCGCGATGCCGCTGAGGGCGCGCATGAAAGCAGCGCGGGTGCCCTGGGCTTTCTCCATCATCTTCTCACATATCTGTGTCAAGAGAGGTGCCCCGAGACATCAGCCCCGGCACTCCCGCAGGCTCCTGCAGCAGGCCCTGCCCTGAACCCTCACCACCTCCTTGTTTCCCTGGGCGCCTCTCGGGTGCTCCCCATGCCACTCACTGAGCTGCGAGCTCCGAGGCCGGGAGCTGTTCCCGTTCCCAGCTTAGCTTCTCACACGGGGCTGGGAAGGAGCTGCAGCCAGCATGGCACCCACTACTGGTGGTTCTACCACCACTTTGAGAGGTCAGGAGCTCTCTGGAAGCTTTCTTTGGCAAGGTATCTGACATAGCCTGTCGTGGTCCTGCTCAGAGACACGCAGCCTGCGCGGGCCAGCAGTGCAGGGGAGTCCAGTCTGCTCAGTGCCCCAGGACAGGCTGCACCACACTCTCTGCGGGACGCTGCCGTGCCCAGAAATTCTTTCCCACAGCCTCCTGCTGGGGAGCGGAGCAAACAGACCTCAGGAGGCTTCTGCTCCCAGCCCTCAGCTTTGCGGAAAGGCCAGAGCGCTGCACCCGTGCCTCTTGGCGCCAGCTCGTGCCGACGCTGAGCGCAGGGCTACGCGGCTGCAAGCCAATGACTGCTGCAGCTGCCCCAGCTGGGTGGCTCTCACCCACGAGCTGTCAAACCCCGTCCCTGCCAGAGACACCTCAGGGACCCTAATGCCAGCGTGTCCCCTCTGAAACACAGCTCTCGGGGAGCTCTTCCGAGAGGGCTGATCTCAACGCAGCTGCCACCGTCTGGCTGCTGCAGGCGTAGAAGTAGAAATAAGGCCAGAAAAGAAAAGCCACCCAGCAAAACCATGGATCCTTTCCCTTCCAGCTCTTTAAAGTCAGCTAAGCCCAGTCTCTGCTGAAAGTAGCGTGGGCCATACTCACTGTGTCCAACATCATGTCGAAGTGCCCCTCAGCAGCGTGGGAGACAACAGAAATCATTCCCTGCAACCACAGAGAAACGGGGAGTGGGTTCCAGCCCAGGCACTCAGCTGTGGCCAGCAGCACCGTGCGGCACTGGGGAAACAGCAGCAACGGGGAAACCAAGGAGATCTGGAGCAGCCCTCCCGCTCCCCCGGGAAGAGGTAGGAGATGCTCTGGACATGCGCATCACCTCACCTGGGCCTCAGACAGCTCCCCACGCTTTATCTCCCTGAGGAACCTCAGCACCTGCCCTTGGACGTATTTGAGGTCCCGACAAGCTGCCAGCACCGTCCCGAGAGCCTTGTGCAGGAAGAGCTGGAAGAGAAGAGGCCCAGCCCGAGATGTGGTCATGGCACCACCTGTCAGAAGAGGGCTGCCCCCAGATGGACCTGACCGACCCCGGGAGCAGGCGAGGCGGCTGCAGGCCAGACTGGAGCCAGCCGCTGGGGCTGTCCAGGGGGAAGGGACTTTTTGGTGCCAGAGCCCCCGTGCCAGCCCCAGGCCCGGCGCGGGGCAGGACACACACCTCCTCCCAGGAGCCGGGGGCAGAGCTGCCCAGCCGCCGGCTCAGCTCCTGGCTCAGGCCCATGATCCAGTCCTCCTCGATGAGCTCCAGCGACGCTCGCAGGAACTGGAATGAAGAGGAGAGGACGTGAGCATTCCCAACCTTCTTAGCACCCGCCCTGCTCATCTCCTAACGCCTCCTGTGAGACCCCCGGCACGCAGGATGTAGAGGAGGAGGCAGCGCTAAGGCGCGTGCCACAGCGTTGGAGGGCACCAGCCATCAGCCATGGCACGCGTGCGGACAGCGGCTCCTCTCAGCGGGCAGGCACCCACTGCTTCGAAAGGCGCAGAGGGCTCCGGAGGTGCCCCCACCTCCTGCTGCCTGCACAGGCAGCCCCCACAACTTTGCTCCCTCTTCTCCCCCTCATTTGTGACACCCCCGCAAGGGATGCTCTACCTTAAGCACACGCTGCTCCCACTCTGCTGAACCCTGGCAGCGCTCGTTTTTTCCTGGAAAGCAAGAGGAAGCAAAAGCTCTCGCTGAAGCGAAGCCGTTGCTAAGCCCAACGCGCAGGAGGGATCCCAGGGGCGTTGGTCAGAGCAGCTGACTCCAGCTGAGGAAGGACACGCTGAGTGCAGCTGAGCCCTGCTGCTTGCCTGCAGCTCCCAGAACAACTCAGACCCCTGCACGCGCCAGCAACCCGCATTTTTCGCTCGGTGACCCACGGCTCGCTGCCCATGCGCAGCCCTTCTGCCAGGCCACTGCCAAGGACGGTAGCTGCAAAGCTGGCCTGACCCGGGGACTGCGCCCTCCTAAGTCTAGGGCTGCACCCCCTCCAGAGCACCAGTCCTGCCCCTCCCCAAAGCTCTGTCCCAGGCAGGACGTGGGCGTGCCACCAAGACCTGCCACCCAAGGGGACATCAGTGGCCAAACGGATGCCAAGGGACAACTGCCCCAAACCTCAGCGCTGGATCCCCGGAAGGGGAAAGGCAGCAGAGCAAGCGGTGGGGAACTGGGGACAATTCTTCTCCCTCATGCTGGGAAGCTGCATTTTCCTACCCCGCTGGCCTCCCCTGCAGCTCTCCCTCCCTGCCCGCGCTTTACCTTCCAGGCACTGGAGCAGGAGGGGGATCTCGGTGGCCCACATCGTCCCCAGGGCTCTGTGGATCCTGCTACGCAGGACCTGCAGCAGCTGCAAGGCAGCGGCTGCGCGTTGGCCGCTCGCATGGTAATCCGCCGCCACCACCTAAGGGAGGGCAGGAGAGAAGAGTCGCTCCAGGCCCCGGAGCCACGGCTTCTCCCCGAGGAAGGGAGGGAAGGAGGTCGGCGCCACTCCAGCAGCGGGCAGGCCGTGGCAGGGGGGTTGCTGGCAGCTCGGGGTGACTCGGGCATGCTGCCTCCTCCTCGAGGGCTCCTGGCACTGGCCTCCACAGCATCTCTGCCCCAGGCTCTCCCACCACCCCAGGCCAGCAAAGCCCTTTCCCCAGGGCCCCAGTACTCACCAGCAGTCGAGTCAACAGGACCTGGGGAGCCGGCAGCAAGGCTGCAGGGAGGGAGAAAGGCTGTGTGAGCTGATGAGCCCCCGCCAGGCCCTGACCCTTGCCCCGCCGACGCCCCCCGCACGGGGCTGAGAGCTGAGAGCAGCCGCGCTGCCCCACCACTGGCCCTGGGGAGCTCCCAGGGCTGCCCAGTATGAGATGAAGGCAGCTCCAGCATGGCCAGGATGAGTCCTGGCTCCCCAGGAGAGACACCACGAGCAGGAGAGCCTGGCCTCTGCCGTGGGCAAGGGGCAATGCAGGTCAGAGCCCCTCGTGCCCAGCAGCAGAGCCTGGCTCTGAGCTTTGGATTTCCCCGGCTCCTGCTGAGGGCTGGTGGGACGCAGGGGGACACGCACTGCCCCAGCCTTTGGCCAAACCCAGCAGCACTCACGGGTCCTACCTTGCTCCTGGGCGTCCACAGCACCAGGCTCCTCTTCCTGCTCGCACCCTGCCCTCTCCCGTCTCTCAGCCACGGCTCGGAGGCAGCGGGAGAGCGGGACCAGCATGCCGCTGTACTGGGCTGGCATCACGTACTGGAGCAGCCTGGGCCACAGGAGCTGCGGAGAAGAACCGGGCAATTGGCCACCTTGGCATTTCCACGCAGCTTGAGGACAGAGGGGTGTGTCTGTGTTTCCCCAAGCTGTGTGCGATTCAGGGCACGGGAGGGGAGAGGTTCAGGGCCTGGGGCAGTGCTAGGAAAAATTTCCTGAAGGCAAGCAGTGGTGACAGCAGCAGGGCTGCTTCTTACTTCGGTCATCCCTCTCAGGGAGACATCCAGCGAGCCCACGATGTCCGTGCAGAGGGTTTGGATGGCTCTGTCCTCCTCTGACTCCCAGGAGAAGAGCCCTCCTGCAACCTGGAAGAGAGAGTTGGCCCAACCCGTTACTCTCAGTCCCCAACCTGCGTGGCTCAGGCACCCGCCAGCACCAGGTCAAAGCCCTGGGGGTCCTGCTCTGCCCTTACCGCTCTGCCCGAGGTCCGGATGAACTCGGCGAAGATGTGCCCCACCACATCCCACTCCCGGCAGCTCTGCAAGTCCAAGCCAAGGAGCTCCCTGAGGAACTCCAGAACTGCCCTCCGCACCTGCCAGGGGAGAGCGTGGTTACCATCCTCCTGGCCAAAACCCAAAGGGAAGTGGCCTTTGCTTGGGGGAGCCTTTGTGGCTGGCAGAGAGATGACGAGGGCACGGCAAAAGTGTTCAGGTGGTGTCAGGTGTCTCCTGGTGTCAGGGCTGGGCTTTAGCACCAGGCTGGATGGGCGTTTGCCCCACAGAGCTCAGCGACCTCCCCGCTCCGCTCCGGCAGCTCTCCCTGAGGAGGAGCCATCCTCCTCCGCCTGGGCAACGCGCCGGCGCTTCCCCGGGCACCTCAGCTCTGCCTGGAGAGAAAGGGCATCTCTGCCTCCCCCGAGCATTGCCATCCCTTCCCAAACCAGCTCACCTGGGCGCTGGGGTCGCCGCACACCATCCGCACAGCCTCCACCACCTGGGGCAGCTTCTCTCTCATCGCAGGCGCTGGAAGAGAGACAGAGGTGCACGTTCAGGCAGAGCCCCGACGGCAGAAGGGGTCCCTTCAAACTTCCAAGGGTTTTGCACGCCAAGGGGACAGAAGTGCGGGGCCAGGCTGCAGGTGCAGCACTTTCAGCCCGCTCTCAGCCCAGCGGTCCCTGCCCCGTGTCCCTGGTTGGCAGCACTGACCGTCAGCGTGGGCCAGCCCCCCCAGCAGCCCCAGGGCTGCCACACGACCGGCCTGGCTCCCGCTGCTCAGCTGGGACTGCAGGAACACAACCGTCTCATCGGGGCAGATTCGTGCTGCGGGGAAGAAAGCACATGCTGTGTTAGCGGGCAGCTGCCCCCCGAGCGCCAAGGACAGGGAGAGAGCCGCAATCGCCCGCTCTCCCCTCCTCACCCTGCAGCAGGACGCAGCGGGACAGCAGCGCCTTCCGGGCCAGGCCAGGCTCTTTGGTCACATCTGAGAGCTGCGGGAACAAGATGCGTTTTAGAGAAAGTTACACCAGCGTTGAGCGGGACTGGAAGGAAACGGTGCTCTCCGCTCTCCTCTCCCTGGGCGCAGGACCCCCAGCCCAAACCCAGCCCACCCCACAGGCGCACAGGTTTGCAGCAGCCCAGCCTGCCCAGGAGCTGAGGCTGAGCAGTGTCGAAAGGCTGTCCTTAGGGTGCTGGCACCCCAGAGCGCTCCTGCGAGTTGGCCCAGAGGGATGTTATGCCCTGCCCTGCCCTGCCGGCAATCACGTGCGCGGGCGGCAGGATGGTGCCGGGGCGCAGGCTCCCCTTACCTGGCGGTGCACAGCAGCGATGATGGCGAGAGCTGTGCCTTGGGAGATCGGCGTCTGAACTCCCTCCAGCATCTCCAGGACACAGCTGAGGCTCTACAAGAGAATGGGGGAGGAAAAGGAGGCTCAAGCCACCTAAAGGCACTTGGGAAAGGAGAAAGCCAGCACAGCTGGGATCAGGGGAGTCCCTCACTCCAGTTCCCAGGGGAAACCCCAAACCCTCCCACACGGGGCTGCTTCTTTGCCTTCCCCTCAGAGCAGGGGGGGCACCACCAGCGAGGCGGCAATGCCTCCCCTCCTGAGAAGAGGAGCCCCAGGGACTCCTGTCTTGTCTCCCTCCTGGACCCCTCTGCGTTGCTCTTTTCTTGCCCCAAGAGCTCAGAAAGCCCCAGGCCTCCCCTCTGCTCTCCACATGCTTTCTCTGAGGGCTACTCCGCTACTCCTGGCGCCCCTCCACACCCCAGCACCTTGCGGCACTCGTGCAGACCCAGCCCAGCAGCCCAGCCTGATGCCTCACCTTCGTGACCCGGGAGGTGTCTGGAAGCTCCGCGCACTGCTGCAGCACCCAGAGCAGCTGCTCCCAGGCGTGCTCTCGGTGCTGCTCCTCGTGCAGAAGCACCTCCAGCATGGCAGTCACCGCCTCGAGCACCGCCGTCCTGTCCTGAAGAGGGAAGGGAGAGGCTCTGCTTGGAAGGCTGAATGCCTGCCCAGGGCTCAGCGTCCCATGCACGCCAGTCTGCCCTTCAAACTGGGAGCAGTTTCCCTTTCCCTTCTGCCCGGCAGCAGAAGAGCTCACTCCAGAGCACAGAGAGCATTTCCCCACGCTGGTACTCCAGCCTTCCCAGCAGAAAGACCCCAGGACTCGGCTGCTTCCTGACAGGGAGCCCCTGGCCTCGGGAACGGTGCCGGCAGGCTCCTGGCTTGGGGCGCTTGCTCCCCTCGCCCCGCTGCTCCCGTCCCACCGGGCACAGACAGACCCACCGACGTGGACATCCCTGCTGCGGCCCCAGCACTCCTCACCTCTTCCTCCTCGCAGTCGCACCAGTGTAGCACTGCATACTGGAAGACGGGGTAAATGGCCCCACAGAACTGCGCCGCCCCCCTGCGAGGGAAGGGGCATCGCTCCCAGTTGCAGAGGTAGGTCCCAACTCCCTTCGACCACTGCTCCAGAACTGCTCCAGGAGAAAGGGAAAGGGAGCAGGTGAGAGTCTGCAGCAGGGACAACACCTTGCACCCTCAGCCAAGCCTCTTTTAAGGACAGCGCCAGGCTGGGCAGGGTGCAGCCCAGGATCCCATCTGGAGAGGAGAGCAATCCATGCTCCTGAGGTGTTGGGATTCAACCAGCCCGCTCTTTCTTCCTCCTCCTCATTGCTCCTTCTCACAGCAGTTTGGGATCGGCGGGGCCTGACCCCGCTGCAGGCTGACACCCGCCACGTTCCCTCTCAGACCCCACGGAGCCATCAAAGCCCACCCCAGGGACCTCCACCAAGGAGATGACACTCACCACTGCAGACGGAGCGCAGAATCCGGCCGCTCCCCACCCGGCTCAGCACGGCGCGCAATGAGAGCAGCGTCATTCCCACGAAGGGGATGCACCGCAGGGCTGCAGAGAAGGCAGCGGGAGAGGGACCGAAAGGGTCAGCGAGAGACACGGGAGGCTGGGGTCCGTCCCTGGCAGGGCTGAGCTGCTGGGCCACGCGGGACAGGCCA
>WHYT01017946.1:505623-517609 GCA_009806455.1 Tetrax tetrax
GAAACGCAGAGGAGGGCAGAGGAGGCAGAGCTGAAGCAGGAGAGGTAAGAGACTGCAGTGCTGGGACGGAGCAGTGCAGATGTTGGTGCAGCTTTTGGGGTCAGCCTCATCCTGGTCGTCCAGGAACGCTTAGCGGTTTGGCCTACACTGAATTTATGTTCAAAAGGAAAATTTAGGCAAAGAGCCTCCGGGCCCCACCTGCCACAGCTGGAACTTTACAGAGTGCCGCAGGTCAAGGCTGGCATCTTCCCCAGGTGGTACTGCAGTACTATGGATGTCTGGTTACCTGTCTCCTCCAGATCCATCACATCTTCAGCTCCAGAGTGTGAGAAACACAGCTGGTTCTCAGCTTTTCACCAGAAGCCTGTACCACAGCTACACATGGTCTCCTTGCTCCGGAAGCATGGGCACAGCTGCCCTCACGTCTGGCAGTGGTGTCAACCAAGCAGTGCATCTGTGGCTCTCTGCAGTCCTGCTGGTCCCCTGGGCGGCAGCCCTGGCGTTGGTCCTGGGCTCTCACGTTTGCCTTTGCTTGGCATTCTTCAGCCTCCTCCGCTCAGTACAGAGCCCCGCTGCCCGCCGGCACCTTCCTGGGTGCTAGCTGTGGTGTGTTGCTTCCCAGGCTGTACGGTAGAAATGGGAAATGGGTTGCATGTGGACTTTAGACAGGCTCATTGTTTGTCCCATGGGATGTCTTCCTAGGAATTCCAGGGAAATAGGACCTAGGGCTGATGTCTGGAAGGCTTTGCACAACTTCAGGTGAAATATTACTAATGCAAGGTCCTTGCCAGCCTGAAAGGGCATGTCCAGGGAGGGCTTTCCTGATTTTGCGGTTTCTTTGCCTTCATATTGATCACCTGGAAGGTGATGCAGAGTATGTAACATTGGCAGATGGCTCTGAGGCAGCAGAACGCTGGAGATGCAAGTTCACAGGCAGCCATGGTGCCTTCTGCCTTTAGCTGTAGTTGTGGGAGGGTTTATACGGAAGGCGGGGCAGGTAGTTATTCCTCTCTGTTTAACACCTGCATGTCCTTGTCCAGGCTTGGCAACATGCTTGGGAAGAGGGGAAAGAGTCTAGAACAGACCAAGTAGACAAAGGACCCGTAAGAAAAGGTTGAAAGGCTGGGGTTGCGTAGACCAGGGAAGAGATTTCTGTAGGGAGGTGATCGGTCTACAAATGTGCACAGTTCTGTGGAATGCAGGAGGAGAATGACTTCTTCTCTGTGTCCCTGGAGATGCAAGAAAGAATCGCAGGACTGAGTCTTGGTAGAGAAGATTCAAACTGGCATTCAGACTGAGGGTTGGAGTGCCAAGCTAGAGAAGCCTCGATATGGCAAGGACTTGCTTGACTGTTAGCTTGAGTGACTGTGCCATTGGTTTGCTGCTCTTTGATGCAGGGCTTTAGGAGGAGCGTAAAGCAACTTCTGCTGGGGCTGATTTGGGGAAGTTGTTCCTTCCTGGTTCCCTGTGGCACAGACTTCATCTTCCAGTTCAGGGAGAATAAGAAAAGAGAAGTTGGAAACACCTCTTTTCCTGATGAACTGGTGACATCATTGTCCTCAGGTATCTCAGGAACTTAGCCAAGACCTAAAGATGAAGTCTATGGTTTGGGTGTTATGCAGCACTCAGCTGTTTCACTGGATGGGAATCAGCATTTTAAATACGGGGCTTGGGCCGTGGCTTTCTTCCATCTGCTGTAAGGAGAAGGTCCCTTGGCCCTGGTGAGATTTACCTCCACCTTTTCTTCAGTCACGCTTTGATCCTGGCCGGGTGGAACTGCTGCTGGGTGTCTCCATTGCAGATGT
This sequence comes from Tetrax tetrax, assembly GCA_009806455.1. Taxonomy (NCBI): domain Eukaryota; kingdom Metazoa; phylum Chordata; class Aves; order Otidiformes; family Otididae; genus Tetrax; species Tetrax tetrax. The sequence continues at coordinate 507,429 of WHYT01017946.1, forward strand.
CTCCTCCATTGCAGCTGTGGAGCAAAGGGGAGAACTTGCTGCCTCTCTCCCATCCCCCAGGCCATGCAGTGCAATGCTGCAATTCAGCTCTTTGTTTTGTTCTGGTTTCCTTAAGACCCGGAGTTCATGCGGTCACTCCTGTGTGTCCCTTCTTCCAGCTCACCAAGTAACTTCTGAGCCTCTTGGTTAACTCAGAGACATGCAGTTCCTAAAACTGACATGTATATCAGCAGCTAGGTTGAGGAGAGGGGCCAAAATTAGTGCCCCACTGAGTGAAAGCTGGGTACAACTTCGATCCATTCTCCTTTCCCCAGACACGGCCCCGTAGCTTGTACTTATGGGCAACTGGCAGCTTCATCACTCACCCATGCGTGAGGCCCTGTGGACAGGGGTTAGCTGGGGAAATGTGCATGGGAAGATGGGGTTTGGAGATGCAGGATCAGTAGGATCCAGGCTACAGTGTGGTCTTTGGTCATGGCACGGCTTGTTTTTGTGTTTTTTGAAACGCCAGAACCTGGAGAAGCAGCTCCAGCAGACGAAAGCTGTCTATCACCTGAACCAGGAGAAGCTGGAGTACAACCTTCAGGTGCATGAGAAGCGGAATGAGGAGAGCACCATCGTCAGATCCCGGCAGAACAGGAAGATCAACTGGTAAAAATCCATCCCTGGAAGATGGGCTCTGCCTTACCTGCCATCACCTCCCACGTTCCATTCTTTGTGGAGTCAATGAGGCCCCCACTCTGCCTTAGGACATGTCTTCTGGATGGCTTCTTATACCACAGCACTACCCTTTGAGTGACATTTCTTCCTCCTCATGTCCACTCTCCACCTCCTGAGCTGAACTGTGTGGCAGTGTTTCTCTCTTGCTGTTTCCTAACTCCAAGGAAAGTTCCACCATCTTGGAAACAACTCCTCAAGCAGACATCCCAACTGATCAGCCTTCTGGTGGCTGTCCTGGTTTCATCCGGGATGGAGTCAATTTTCCTCTCAGTAGCCAGTGTGTTTTGGATTTCATATGTGAAGAATGTTGATAAACACTCTGATGATCAGAGTTGTTGTTAATGAGACCAAGGATACTGTCTGGCTTTCCAGGTCTCCTCTTAGCTTCACTTCACAGGAAGCTAAGAGGAGTGTCCAGATGCTCCTTGATCTCTGACAGGCTTGGTGCCATGACCACTTCCCTGGGGACCCTGTTCCATTGACCGACCTCAGTGTCTGTGAAGGATCTTTTCCTCATGTTCAGTCTGAACTTCCCCCAGTGCAGCTTAATTCCATTTCTTCGTGTCTTCTTGCCTTACTCTTTAATAATACTGATAGACCTTGGGTTGATTGGTCTTTTTAGCTGGAGGACCACGACTGTGAGGACAGTGACTGTGTCCATTTGTGGACCTTGACATTGTAAGGAGTCAGTTGTATCACCTGCATGTTCACAAGGCCATGGGGCCTGATGGGATTCAACCCAGAGTAACGAAGGAGCTAGCAGGTGTCAGAAAGAAACTATTTAGGATGTGGGTGGTGAGACACTGGAACGGGTTACTAAGAGAAGCTGTAAATGCCCCATCCCTGGAAACAAAGAAGGTCAGGTTGGACGGGGCTCAAAGCAACCCAATCTAGTTCAAGATGTCCCTGCTCATTGCAGGGTAGTTGGACTAGATGACCTTTAAAGGTCCCTTCCAACTCACATTCGTTGATTCCATGACAAGTCCAGGGGACCTGATGGGATTCATCCCAGAGTGCTGAAGGAGCTCACAACAGGATCCCTCATAATCATCCACGTAGGGGCTCTCGTGAGGTCCCTACTGACTGGCAGCTCTCATTTTTACACTTTTACACTTCCAGTTCTCTCCTCCATCCCACCAGAGGAGGGGAGTGTGTGAGTGGCTGTGTGGTGTTTAGTTTCTAGCTGAGGTTAAACCATGACAATTCCTTATTTTAAAATTTGTGGAAAGTGTACACATACCGTCAAGACTGGTCTGTTACTATACGTAGAGAGAAGGAATGAGAGTCCCAGGGCTAGTGCCAGCTGTTCTGCAGGAACTTTCGCAGCATCAGTAAAATAAGTGGCTTTGAAAAAGAAGCATAAACCTGTAAAGAAAACTGGTTCAGTGACATGAAAATAGTATGGACTGATTTTATTTATTATGTATTAGCAGTACTGGTTCACCAAGAGCTCTGTGCTGTTGAGAGAGAGGGTAATTCTTGAAATGCTGACCTCTTTTGGTGCACAACATGGAAGTTGCAATGCTGTATGTTAGGAATAGTACAATGAATATTTATTCCAGAGAAAGCAATAAGGAGTTGTACATATGACTGTTATAAATGTTTCATAAGCAATTTCTGATTCCAGCCTCCCCTACAGAAGATTTTACATATTGTTTCTGTTTCCTTAGAGCTACTAGAAGGGAGTGACAGGTGTATTTCAGTGTCATGAAGGGAATCTTCCTAGCACTGGGAGTTATTTTGTATAAAAAATTGTATTTCTCAATGTGGGTTGATTAAAATGGGCATGGACCTGTTGGAGCCAGTCCAGAGAAGGCCACGCAGATGATTAGAGGGCTGGAGCACCTCTCCTGTGAGGCCGGGCTGAGAGAGCTGGGGCTGTTCAGCCTGGAGAAGAGGAGGCTCCGGGGAGACCTGAGAGCGGCCTTCCAGTGCCTAAAGGGGGCTGCAGGAAAGGCAGGGAGAAACTGTTTAGCAGGGCCTGTTGTGAGAGGACAAGGGGTAATGGTTTTAAAATAGAGGGAAGTAGATTCAGACTGGACATAAGGAAAACATTTTTTTCACATTGAGGGTGATGAAGCACTGGAGCAGGTTTCCCAGAGAGGTGGTGGGTGCCCCATCCCTGGAAACATTCAAGGTCAGGTTGGATGAGGCGCTAAACCATCTGATTTGGTTGGAGATGTCCCTGCTCCTTGCAGGGGGGTTGGACTGGATGGGCTTTAAAGGTCCCTTCCAACCCTAACAATTCTACGATTCTATGATGCCAGCAGGGCTGAAGGAGTCACAGCGAATGGGGCTACATCTGACTGATGACTGCTCACCAGTGGTGTTCCTCAGGGATTGATCCCAGGGCCTGCTCCATGTATTTATCAATGTTGATATATTTATCCATGATCTTGAGGCAGGAATGGAATCCATTGTTAGCAAGTTTGCTGATGATCCCAAACTGGGAGGTGCTGTTAACTCTCTTGAGGGACGAGAGGCCTTGCTGAGAGTTGCGGCCAGATTGCAGCACTGAGCAGTCATCATGAAGGCCGTGAAATTTAACAAGACCAAATGCCAGATTCTGCAGTCGCCATGGAGTAACGCTCCCACTAGGAGTACAGGTTGGGAGAGGAGCGGCTGGAGAGCAGCCCTGCAGGAAGGGATCTGGGGCTGCTGGTTTCACGGCAGGCTCCATACGAGTCTCAGCCTGGGCTGGCCCCACAGCAGTGCCTGCTGCAGGGTGCTGCACAGCTCTGGGCACTCTCACCATAGCCCCAGCCTCCCTGAAGAACACAGAAGCTCCTGGGGGATGGTGAAGGGCTTCCCATCAGTCCCAGGGCCAGAAGCTGGCAGTGACCCCAGAAATTTGTTCAGTCACTCTTGGTGTTCTGTTCTCTCCTTTCCAGAAGAGCCCCCAGACAGCATGTGGCACCCCCACCCTACACTTCCAGACACAGGAGCTGCCCCAAGCTGGTGAACAGAAAAACCTCTTTCTCCTCCTTATTGCCTTATTTCTGACACACACGTGGTGCTCCACTCTTCTCCAGGGAAATCCCTGCTCTGCAGAGAGCCTTTCCCCAGGGGACTGTGTCCGTGCTGACCTGGCCAGTTGTTCCTGGCTCCCTCCCCTGAGGTCCCTGTTGCAGATAGTAGAAGTTTATAATACATTATAGGATAGAAGTGCTAAGACTCAATAGTAGTTATAGAGTTATAACTTGAAATTAACAAAACTGTAGCTGACACCTGTTTGCTGCTAGAGGACCCTACCCGACCCCACCCTTTGTTCTGACATAAGATTAATAAGGTAATTATCTTAACCATAGAACTGTAACAACCTGTTCCTAGGGGGAGTAGGGGCCTTAGTTGAAATGTAATACCCTTTGTTAGGAGTTAGCCTACCATATTAAAAGTTAGCCTAGCATAACATTAAAAATTATGGTAACCCCCGACACCCGATACATTATTTAATAAAGTGGGCCCCGAGCCATCACTGTGGAGCCAGGAAGATGAAGGAGCAAGGCGACCTGTTCTCAAGACCATATATGGAGGTTTTAAGGAGGAGTTCGGCCAGCAAATTTGAGGAGGGGGCGCTCCGACGACCACCAAGACCACCAAAAGACCCTCGACTCAAAAGACTGAGCACGCGCAAGTGGGTGGGGAGAGGATGTAAAGTTTTCTTAGAAAATTGATGTTTATGCATGACATTCCTCGTAAGTCTAGTGAATATGTATATCAAATGTGTATTTAATGGTGTTGTTGGATCAGGCAGGTGCGCAGGCTAGGTGGAGCGATCCCCCATGCGCCCAGCGCTGCAATAAAGAAGTGCCCGCTTCTGAACTTCTCATTGCTGTTAAGGAGTTTTATTCTGGATTTCGATAACATCCCCACAGGGCCCTGGGTGGGTGCTGCTGCTCTGCAGAGGATGTGGGCCCCCTGGGACCATGGTGTGACTACATACTGACGATACCGGTCCAGGAGTGAAGCCAATTTAGCCAGACTGGTATCACTACCCCTGACAGATTTCTCCCATGGCTCTGTGGTTATGATACTCAGGGAAATCTCAGGGCATTTCAACGGTTTTGGATGTGTTCAGCTGTGTCACTGGATCCAGCCCATGGCTTCTAATTGAAGATGACGGGATTTGCTCTTCAGGCTGCCTTCATCATGCCTGCTGTGTCTCTGCTGCCTCTCTGGCATTGCAGAGCCCACATTACACTCTGCATTCTTCAGTTTAGTCCTTTTCCTTTGGGCGACTCCACTTTTTGTGGAAGTTTAATAACCTTCATTCACATTCCAGCCCAAGGCACTGAGTTACACAGAGAAGCCCTGTGCTCTCCTAGTGGGTTCAGCTCCCCTCTCAGAAGGTCGAGCATCTCTGACCAGCCCTGTCCTGTGTGACAGAGCCTCAAGCAGATGTCTCTTGACCATTCAGGATCTCCAGTGGCATTGTGCACCCAGTAAAGTGAAGGACCAGTGCAGTCGCCATTCTCTTATGCATGAACCTGTGTCCTTGTCCCCCTAAGCCAATGCAGCACCCAAGGACAGCAGCAGGGCCTGTTAGCCTGCAATTCCCTGAGGGTAGTCTGTAGTCCTGTTTTGAAAGAAGAGTCCAAGCTGCACTGAAGAAATTCTCTTTTTGTACAGATGTGCCACAAAGGAGGCCAGCGTTAGCTTAGTGACAGACCCACTTACAGAAGGTCTTTGTGCCAGACAGATTGGGTTCATCCTATTGAGATGCCAGATGAAAGCAAACATTTCTGAACAAACATGTTTATAACCAGTACAATGCCCAAAGGACAAAAGTTGCCTGAAAAAGAGTGGAGAAAACTTGTGAGGAGAGAAGGACAGCTTATTGTTGCTGAAATACTACATGTGGAATCAGATTCTTCAGGGCATCCTTGATTTCCCTGTTCCGCATGCTGTAGATAAGGGGGTTCACTGCTGGAGGATCCAATGCATATGCAACTGCCACCACGAGATCCAGGGATGGGGAGGAGATGGAAGGGGGCTTCAGGTAGGCAAACATGCCAGTACTGACAAACAGGGAGACCACGGCCAGAGGAAGGAGGCACGTGGAAAAGGCTTTGTGCCATTCCTGCTCAGAGGGGATCTTCAGCACAGCCCTGAAGATTTGCACATAGGACAGGACAATGAACACAAAACATCCAAATGCTAAAAAAAGGTGAAAACCAAGAAGCCCAACTTCCCTGAGGTAAGAGTGTGAGCAGGAGAGCTTGAGAATATGGGGGACTTCACAGAAGAACTGGTCCACAGCATTGCCGTGGCAGAGTGGCAGTGAAAATGTATTGGCCATGTGCAGGCAAGCACTGAGAAACCCACTGCCCCCGGCAGCTGCTGCCATGTGGACACAAGCTCTGCTGCCCAGGAGGGTACCGTAGTGCAGGGGTCTGCAGATGGCAACGTAGTGGTCGTAGGCCATGACCGTGAGAAGAACACACTCTGCTCCAAGCAAGAAGAAAAGCAAATAGACCTGAGCAGCACATCCCAAGTAGGAAATGGAGCTGATGTCCCATGGGTAATTGTCCATGGCTTTGGGGACAGTAGCAGAAATGGACCCCCGGTCAATAAAGGAGTGGTTGAGGAGGAAGAAGTACATGGGGGTGTGGAGGCGGTGGTCGCAGGCTATGGCAGTGACAATGAGGCCGTTGCCCAGGAGGGCAGCCAGGTAGATGCCCAGGAAGAGCCAGAAGTGCAAGAGCTGCAGCTCCCGTGTTTCTGCGAGTGCCAGGAGGAGGAACTGAGTGATGAAGCTGCTGTTAGATGGTCTGCCTCCAAGCATGGCACCCTGTTCTTAGAGGAAGAGTCAACGAACAGTTAGGGGAGACTTCTCTGACAAAAAAAAAACCTTTCTCCTTGACCCTCGCTCTTGTACACTCCCACCCTCCTAGCCCCCATTTTATTTTCCAGAAAACATTCCTTCAGCTCAATGGCTGAAGCTGTGGCTTTTGCTGGCCAAGCATGCCATGAGCTGCAGGGCCTCTGTGCACTGACTGCTGAGGAGCCAGCCCTGCTCTGCAGCAGTGGATTCATGAGAACACTGTGGGCAGGGGTCAGTCCAGGTGAAGTGCAGTGAAGACTGGTGCAGAAGGTCTTGTCACCATCTGCACTGCCACTGCTACGGAGCAGGAATAGCAGAAGGCAGTTTGAGAGGTTTGGGGTTCTTAAAGCTCCCCCATCCCACCTGGGGAGTGTTCTTGGATGTCAGACACCCCCAGCATTTCTGCTGCACTCAAGGAGAACAGAGCCAGTGCTGTGAGGCAGGAGAATTGCCTGTGACATATTGCAGAGTGATGGCAGCTGGTCCATTTCTCTGTCTTATTCTGAGCTTCCTTGGGCTTGTTCTTCATGAGATGGAGGGTATCACACTCTTGGGTTACACTGAAAAACAACCAGACACTACTGAGAACAGAGGGATGCTGTGCTGACCACTAAAGGTCTCACCCCTTCTCAAGGTCTCAGCACCCCACTTCCAGCCAAGGACACACATGGCTCATTTCACCAACCCCACAGCGCTTCTCCATGGGGCTTTCACATAACAAATTGTGCAAGGGGACAGCATCTCATTCTGGAGGGCAACTCGTGACTTGGAAGGATACCGCAAGGAGATGGCCACATGTCCTAATGACAGCATCTGATTAAAGGAAAACCAGCTTCTTCTCCAGCCCCACACAGACTGCATTGACCAGATCTCCACAGGTGAGATGAAAGCTGGGACACTTGTTCCCATGGACATGGCTGCATGAAAGGACCCACAAAGATCAGTGTGTGACTCTGCAGCTGAAACTGCACTTCCCCAGAGAGCCTGGCAGCAAGAATGAAATAACAACAGCAATAACAGAGACAAGTGGAGAGAGAAGCAAATACAGAGTGAGGGTCTGGCTGAGAGCAGTCAGTGCAGAGGCAGGAGGGCACTCAGGACAGCGTTACCCTCCCCCAGCGGTGCGTGCCCCCTCCCCGACACCACCATGGCCGGGCAGTTGCTCTCAGCCCCTGTGCTCTGCAGAGGGCAGTGGGCCCGTGGCTGGAGAGCTGCCCCACGGCTCTGCTGGAGCTCTGGCTGCAGAGGAGCAGGTTCATGTCTGGGACCCCACAGCCCTGAGGGCTGAGGCTCTGGTGGGTGGGAGACAAGGGAAGAGGGGCTTGCTCAGAGGAAGGGATCTGCATTGCAGAGGATCATACTGATTTTTCTGAATTCTCCCTCCCACAACATTTCTGGGTTTAGTTTCCTCTCATTCCCTGATCATGTCCCTTTTGCCTGTAGATTGTCCTCTTCGGAAGTGTTTCCCTGTCCTATGTCTTTTCCCTGTGACCACACATAGACCCTATCTCAACCTCTGTGCACTCACCTTGGCCCTGTGAAAACTTGCCTGTTTGTAGGGCACTGGCTGTGTGCATGTTCCTGTTTGCAGATGGAGAAGGGCTGGTCAGAACATCCTTGATAGGTCCAGCAGACATGATGCTAGTGCTGTTCATAGGCCGAGGAATGGCTGAAGGCACTTTAGCAGGCTTCTATCAGACCTACTGGTCACTCAAAGTTCCAGCTGAGGAGTTTCAGTGACTTGGTCAAGCATGAGAGCTCCTTCTCCATTTTTTTCCTCCCACATTCCCCAAGAGTAGGAAACTGAAAACTCAGACTCAGGAAAGCTCCTTATCTTTACAGTATTCCCTGGTTCCATCTTCGCTTGTCAAGTCACCTCAGAAATGTCCTGGGGTGATCTGGAGCTGTGAGCAGCCCTGACCCACACAGCACCCTCTCAATGGCAAAGGACTCTGCCCTGCTGGGAGTCACTCCTTCCACCCACAGCTTCTCCCCACAGCAGAGCTGGGAGCTCCCCGGGCAGGCTGAGCGCTGAGCCTGGCAGAGGCAGAGTCCCTGCCCCAGCACACAGCCCCTGGGGCGCAGGGACCCTGCTCTGAAGGACAGCCCTGGGCACCCCTGCCTGCACACACACATTCACACCCTGCAGCCGTCCCTGGGAGAAGGCAGCCGGCGTGCCCTGTTCCTCTGGCAGTGCAGCAGGGAATCCCTTCTCCAGACCACCTCCTTTTTCTCTACACTGGAGAAATTGCAACATTGCCCCCCCTCCTCAAGTGCCAGTGCCTGTCCTGGCTCCACTGCCCGCCCCTGACTGCTGGGGAGGCGTTGCCAGACGCCGGCGTTGCCGGGTGAAGCCCCTCGGGATGGAATTTGGGGCCTACAAGAAGGCTGGGGGCCCTGACATCCTGGTGGGCCTTTGGGGCCTAAAAACGGGGCTTTGGGTGCTGAAGGGAGGGCTGGATGCTACAAGTGGCTCTTTGGACCCGGAAAGCGAGGGGAACCTCTTGGTTCCGAGCTGAGCTGGCTTTGGTGCCCAGTGACTCCACACACCACCACCCCTCTGCTGTCCTGAGTGACACCAGAACAGACGGAGCACAAAGTCAGGGAGCAAAGGGACTCGCGGGACATTTTGTGGGCGTTTCAGGGACACTGGGCAGGGGTGGGAATGGCACCTGTGTGTTGTGGCAAAGAATGGGAGGGGCAGTGGTGGCCCGTGAGCATGGATTGGATAGTGAGGGACCTGAGCCTGACAGAAAGGGTGTGGAACAGAAACATCGCCCTGTGCCAGCTACTGTGAAGACAAATAGCACTATCCCAGGCCAAACCAGCAGAGCTCCCCAGTACAGCACAGGGGTTTCATGGCAGGACATAGGACGACTTGCCAGCTTGGCCACATGGCCATTTTTGAGAGGAGAATTCAGTCTCTCAAAGGCTCAGCGGCACCAGCAGAACAGTGACCGCAGGCTCCATCTTGATATTGGCATCCATCTTGATGTTGGCATCTCATTGTTCAGGATGAAGACAATCTGAGCTGCCAGGAAGGTGACCGAGGGTTCAGGGTCATTCCTCAAGGGCAGGAGAGCTGCAAGAGAAGGAAGCAGAGCAGAGATGAACCCCCACTGCCTGCAGAGACCCCCAGGAGTCCCCTCCAGACCATGCCAGCCCAACCATCTTGTTCCCTGTCCAGGAGAGGAGATGAGACGAATGCCCCGTGTCCCCCTGACATGTTTTTCTGCCCCTGACATGTTTTCCTGCAGCAGTTCCAGGCATGACAGCACCCTGCCCAGGCTCTGTCCCCTTCCCCACCAGCCCCAGCCAGCACAGCACAGCCCATCCTCACCGTTGCAGATATCGCACAGCTTCTCCCAGCTTTGGTCCCGCAGATGGTGTACGGCAAGCCCTAGGCACAGATCTCTTGTCAGACCTTCACTTTGCAGGGTGGCTACCCACCCTCCTCCCCCTCAGCAGGGCTGACCCCAGGGAAGGACAGTCCCCGAGGGTGGTGGGACCAAGCGAGGCTCCCAGCGAGCCCAGTTGCGTGGTGGCTGGGCCCTCCTCAGGGCTCTGGTAGCCACGGGCTGTCCCTTGTTGCCAGTGCAACAGCGGGGACCAGGGCGAGGCTGCCAGAAGAGGGTCC
>WHYT01017948.1:14507-25992 GCA_009806455.1 Tetrax tetrax
AGGGAAGGGGACCCAGGCAATGAGGAAGGGATGGAGACCCCAGGCTGCCGGTGTAGCCCCCCCGCCCTAGCTGCCCCAGCACCCAGCATTGTCCAGAGCTGGACAGTGTGGTAGCCCCCCCATCGAGGTGAGCCTGGGGTGAGCACCCATCTCTCGCAGAGGCCTGAGGGGGGCTGATTTTGGCACGCGTGAGTACCAGGGTGCCTGCTTTTCTGCCACTGTGATGGGAAAGCTCTGGGTGCAAGGCTGTGTCAGCCAGAGTGTCGGACACACAATTAATTACTGCAGCCCCAGAGCCACAACGAGCGAAATACGCTGTCACCGTAGTGTGTGGATAATAGCAGCCCTTTGCAAAGTGTTTCTTTCTCCCTTTTCTTTCTCATTTTTTTTTTTTTTCCAGTGCAAGAGACAACAATTGCAGAGAGCACATGGCAGCTCTCCGCTGCTTGATTAAGTCAGCAGCGAAGACAAAATGTGCCTGCACAGCTCAGGCTTAAGGAGGGATTTGAGTGTGTGTTAGGTACAAATTAGAAAATGGATGTGATTTAATCACAACAAATCTAAACAGCCCTGCTACAGAAACCCTGCCATCAAGGAGGTCTTTTTCTTAAATGTGGATACTGCGGGTGTATAGTCCTGACAAAGGAGCAACGTGTTTGGGGATGAATTGCTAAAGTAAGAGCGGAGAGAAGACTGGGGAAAGCCTGATGTATACCAGATAAGTTATCAGCTAGAGAAGGAATGGCTTCCTTCCGTCATAATTATTTGCAAATTGGTTCACAGTTCTGGATACTGTGCTGTCTCTGGTACAGACAGAGCTGCTTCTGTCAGCCAGGAAACCAGGCGCAAACCCGCCCCAAGAGAAGGTAAAACTGCTTGTTTGGAGAAGCCTGAGCGAATCCGGCAGACAAAGAGGAGAGGGGGAGAAGGGATCGCAAGCCTAGGCCTTCCTGCATGTGTGCACCATGGGTCGGGCTGGAGTCCCAGGCTGTAAAATACCGTGCGCTGGAGTGGTGCTCATCCCAGCGCTTGGCGACTGTGCCAGCACTGTTTGGGGAGGGGGGGATCGCCACCTCCAACACATCCTCTTTGGCTGGGCCATGGAAGTGCTGCCCTGAGAAGACAAAGCATGAGACAGAAGAAATGCTAATGCGCAGGGCGCTGGAAGAGCCTTGGTTACGGCGGCAGAGCGTCACGGTGGCAGCAAATGGGTGCTGAGCCTGGTTCCCGTTGGGAACAGGGAGCCCTGGAGCAGGGAGGCTCCCAGCGAAGCACTCATGGGAACTCTCAGAAGTCTCCGCCGGCCATTTCCCCCAGCCCTTATCAGCGTGCCGTTAATCTTTGGCATCGCCACAGGAGTTGGCACCTTCAGTTTCAAGTGCAAGGTGCATGTCTTTGACCTTGCCATTTCCGCCATAAACACCCGGTAAGGTGTAGAGCACAGGCGCGGGTGTAACGGCACCCCTCTGCGGGCACCCTTCTGCGTGAGCTTCGCCCCGGGGGTGAGCGCAACACCCAGCTAACAGGGCAGTACTGTAAACGCAAGGGATAGATAATTGTGGGTCGTGGGAGAAGAGAAGGACTCCATGGAGAATGGACTATGGCCTTTTAGATAGGCTCCAAGAGCGGTGGTGTAAATTGGTTCCTGGTCTGTAAAGTACATCCAAGTGAAAATTAAATCCTATTTTGGATTTTCCTTTTCTTTCCTTGTCCTGGGAATCTCCAATTTAGTGCCTGTGACCAGTTTCACCTACTTGTAATGAAGATGAATTTCTCCTCTTCTCTGCACAGGGACCTGCTTGGCCACAAAACAAACAAAGCAAACCGTGCCCTTACACTTTGTCCTTCCAGAAACGACGGAGTAGGCAGTTAAAGGAGGAGCTTGGCCATGGGAGAAGAGTGATCGTAGTGCAAGATCCACCATCAGCAGGCAGGTGGCTGTCCTGAGGAGCAGGAGGGCGCAGGTGACCTGGGGAGTGTTGAGCGGTTGGGGCATGCGACAGACGCCAATCCACAGCTCACTGAAGCAGATGGAAGTAATCTTCAAGGGTTTGTGGGCATCACCAGGTTGAGATGCAGGTGCAATGGAGAGTGAGGAACACGAGCTTTTAATTTGCCATTTTCATCCGCCATTTTCATCCATGTACAAGAGTCACCTAAACCTATTATTTTGAAGGCATTTTCCATGCTGCGGCTATCTTCTTTGACCTCTGAAAGATCTTGCTGATCCTGATCTCAAGATGAAAGATTGCCACCTCACGGGCCGTGAACACCCGTCCGTGAGATTAGGCACTGAATTATTAATACAATCAATGACTACCTCTTTTCATCCTAGAAGAGGCACAAAGGAAAGCTGCGGGGGCCCTGAGAGGGAGAGAGGGAGGATTCTTGAGCAAGGGGGGAGAAGTCCCCAGTGGAAACTGGTTTTCTTTGGGTGGAAACACCTCCTGTGTCTGTTTTATTTTGGAAGCAGGAACACTGGCACCATTCAGGAGGTGAGGACCCAGCTGTGTTGGTAGGGTTGATGGTGGCACTGAGAACCCCTCTGTGGGGACCATAAGTCTAGGGAAGGACATCCTTCCTTCCAGCCCCTTTCCTGTATTCAGTGCTAAACAAAACCTGGTCCCCAAGAGCCTGAAGCATAGAGCTACAGCACATGTCACCATCAAGGAGAGGAAGGGCTGGGAAGCTGCATTTGTCCTTCCAGTGCCACAAAGGCATCTGCACTATGTTACCCACACAAGGAGGTGAGACCTGACCCCCCGGCAGGTGATGGAGCCTGTGTTTTGTGGGGTGCAAATGCTCTGTATGGGGCTTCTTCACCATGGGGAGGACACGGATGTCTCCAGACTGGAGCCGAGTAGTGAACCAGTGTGGGATGGACTGCAAGGCTGCACGTGTGCTGCCTGGAGCATGGTAGCCTGTCCCTCCCTCTCTGCCCTGTGAATGATGTGGAGGTACCGTCAGCACGTGCTGTTGAGTTTCTGTGCTGATCTTTACACTTTTTCTTGGCTTGGGCCTGTCTTACCTCTTTGGGACTTTTCAGTGAAAGAGGTTCCTTTCCCTATTGCATTTGGGAGGAAGGTTCTATGGCCCCATCCTGATCCAGGACCAGGGAAAAGGCACAACTCCCCAATTCCGAGCCCCATGTAGAAAATGAAGCCAACTGGAAATCAAAAATAAAATACTAGCTTCACTCTATTTTTCAAGAGGTTAAAAAAAAGAAAAAAGCTATTGTGTTAATAGAGCTATTCTTTTCGGGTAGATAATGCAAAGCATTGCTTCAGAGCTGGCCAAAATGTCTGAGAAACATTTTTTTCCTCATTTTCATTAAAATTCATATCAACATGGCAAACAAGATAAGAAAAGAAGTGTACAGTTACAATTATATAGAGCGTTGTGATCGCAAACAGATTCTGTAATCCCTACTCAGGGGGTTTTAGAGCTGAATTTAGCTTATTTCGGAGCATAAAGTTGAGCTTTGCCAAGACTGCTCGCCTACTCCGTATGATCCTCATCTGCGCTGGGGTCACACAAGAGACCCGTGGCAAGCCAGGCTGCACAGCCAAGCGACATCTCACAGATGCATCAGCTGCCCTGGCTGGGCAAGCCTCCTTTTTTTTTTTTCCTATACAGCCATTTATTAATATTCTTCTATCTATTACTTTTAAAGCCATGTTTGCTTTCAGCATCAAAAAACAATACCGGCTCAAGTACAGTCTGAGCAGTAATTGCACAGCATGACTACTGAGAAATACCAGAAATCTTTTCTGCTGCCAGGTATTGCTGGAGAAAATATCGAAGCCTTGGTTCAACCGAGAATTTAGAATTCTGCCGTGCCAGGGGTTCACTGCTGCCGAAAAGCTGTGTGTAGGCACATTGCTTGTCTGCCAAAGTCCCTGGTGAAAAACGTGAAGATCCAGCAAAGATACTATGGAAAAGGCTGTTGAGCTCCGCATCTCTGGGTACGAGCCTCTCAGTGGCTGCAGCCAGGGAGTCCTCCTCGCCGTGGCTAAGAGTGAGGATTTACGGGCTCTGACCTGGTCAGCAGTGTTCTCTCCTGAGCGGGGTGGTGGCCCATGGGCAAAGGCAGGATCCTGAGCCGGTGGAAATGTTCCTCCGCCCTCGCCTGTGCTTCTAAACCATCTGACCTCAAGGTATTTGCAGCAGGCATGGGAGTAATCCCTTGGGTTCAGCGTGGCCATCCTGTGTTTAAATTTAGGCATGAGTTGAAATATCTGGCTGGGGGGGGCTTAGCGTAACATTTATAGTAGAGCAGCCCCTGTCAGTTATACAGACTCAACGGAGCGATGCAATCCACAGGAATCATTAAATTCAGTGCCAGGCTTCTCACAGATAAGGCTATAGAGACAGAGAGATGGACAGGAGTCAAGTGCATCTGGGCTTCTGGGGAGCAACCCCAGCTGCTCATGGCTTCTGCTGTCATTCCTCGACCGTGCATCACAAGATGGAAACAGCAAAGGATATAAGGTCGGTGGCAAGAGGATGCTCCCTCAGCAAAAATAGTCCCTCACTGTGGTAGAGAGCTCTACCTCCGTTTCCAGGCAGCTGTTAGGTGAGAGAAAGATTTTTATATCATTCTATCTCCTAGAGCAATCTGCAAAAAGCAGCTTGGGGAGGCATTTGGCTTTCATGTGAATTTAGGTTGCAGTTTGCAAAAGTGCTTCGTTCCTAAAATGCTGATGAGGTTTCCTGCAGAGACTGGTGCATTAGAGGCAAATCTGGCTAGAAGGTCCATGAAACATCACTTGCCGAGCAGTTTGGAAAACCTAAGCTTCCCTAGATAATTCAGTCCCAGTAGGGACTAAAAGACACCAGCCTGCGTAGCCCTCGGTTCAGAAGGCTACAGCTGAAGGGAGAGTCTTGGGGAAAAAATTCATTTGAAAATTCAGTTAAGGATTTGGGTGGTGGTCTGGAGAGAAGGTGTTAAATTCAGTCTCAAGCGCTTCCAGAGTTGATGACTTAAATCTAGAAACAAAGAGTAATGGAGGTTGGAGCTCCAAAAAGCAAAGCAGTTGCAAAATGGCATGAAGACTGCAGAAGCATTAAACGATTAATACCGCTGGGTGAAGGCATCTAAGACCCTTCTCCCCCCAGAGCAGCTTTTTTCCAGTCTGCGTTCTGCCCACCCCAGCGCAGAGGTTAGCCCATCATCCTCATCCTCGCCAGCCCAGTGTGGAGCCCCATCGGCTGCGATGTCCCGTCCCCGGGGCCAGCCGCCCTCCCCTCGTTGTTGCCCGTGGTTTGCTATCGCTCGCTGCTCCGCTCCAGCGCCTCCTCGCCAGGGAAATACAAATTGGGCAGCACTGAAGCATATGGAGGGGAAGAATGCTCAGCTGTGAATTTCGGGGACGGGTATTATACAAACCCAGCCACCAGCACATCACCTTTTCAAAGGCTTCAGATCCGCTACAAATTGCTTCTGATTGACAATGGGAATTTCTCGCCCTTCACAAAGCCCCCCATATTAGCATCTTTATTGGAATAAACTAGCTAATTTCTCCAGTTGGAGGGGTGATCTGGAGAATCCCTCATTCTAATTAGATGGATATTATTAAGCACCACGACGCTTACGGGGCAGCAGGGAAGGCTGCCGTCTGGTCCGGCGAGTGGCTCGCCACCTGCCCCAGTCTGGGTCAGAGACAAAGAGAAGGGGAGCACTCAGTCCCTGGGGCCAGCAGCAAAGCAGGACATCATGGGGGCTCAGAGGGTCCCTTTAATCCTCAATTTGTTCTTTGTGGCATTCGGTAATTCCCAGGCGTGGGGCGGGGAGGCTGAACCTGTGCTTGCAGGAATAATGAGAAATCTGTGCCCTTCGCTATCACTCCGGTCCCTGTGTGACAAATATACCGATGGCTGAGCCAGGCTGCCTGCAGCTGGACTGAAACACGGGTGGATTAGCAGGAGGTAAAGTCTGTCTGTCTGTCTATCCAGCTACACATCAGTTTGTCATTAGGTTCAGCATCCATCTTGTAAAATGGTTAATGGGATTTCTCCAAACCAAGTGCCAATGCCTTGCAGTTGGCAGTGTGGCAAAGATGAAATTTCTTTTTTGTTGCTGGTGATAAATTCCATACAGAAAAAGGGAAAAAGAAGAGAAACACCAAATTCTGTAAAAATAAATATCCCAAATCTAAAATTTGATGATCGTGCAGGTAAGCAGAGCTTGTTTCTCACTGTAAGTTGAAAATGTGAAGGCTTGGGAGGGCTTTTCTTAGCTGTATGCTCCCCTAGCAGGGTTTATTTGGGCATTCACAGCACAGCGCTGGCCTGGCCCATAGCTGGGATGGCTCAGAACTGTCCCAGGACTGTCCTCACAAATAACCCTGAGCTGTAGCCCCCGAATCAGCTGCGCTGTGATAACTGCAGGGTTATCAGAGGGAGCAAGGAGAATGGGCAGTGTGCCTTCTTGCCTCTAGCCTGAATCATTCATCTCTGATCTTTTTGGCCAGAAGTGGTTAGGATCAGATGGATTCAGTGGCTCTGACTGTCAGCAGGGCAATATTTCCCCTTTGTTTTTCTGTTAAACTCTTGGATTTAACCCATGGGGCGCATCCATCCAGGAGCACTGAAACCTCCATGGTGTCACTTGAGAGGGACAGGTCCTTTGGATTTCGTTCTCTTACAATGTCAGACTCGATGGAGGAATTCTGAAAATGTCTCATCTCTCTGCTGAATAAACACAGCCTGAAGGCAGAGCGGGGGCTCGTTTTGACACCGTCCGTCTAATCATCAGAGCAGCAAAAGCCCCCCCAGATGTGTGACGTTGGAGGCGAAGCTGGTGACTTCAGAGTCGTTGTAAATGCTGTGTCTCTCCCCGTGTGCTGCGTACCAGCCAAAGCAGCAAGCCCATGTCGGGTTGCCGTCACGGTGCTTCCCCCACTGATAAACACCGGCCCAGCCTCTCCCCGTGGCGTTGCCTGAGAGCAGCTCACTGCTCTTCGTGCAGAGCACCCACCACCCACGGGACAAGCCTGTTCCTGATCTCCCTCCCACCTCCTCCGAGAGTTAATGGAAACAGGAGATGGGCTGCCAAAATGCCAGTAAACAGGGCTCAGCTGCTGATGGGGGAGAGGGTCAAAGGACAAAAATGAGGACAAGTCTGTACACGGCCCTGACAGCTGCTGCTGCCACCTGCCCCAGCCCCAGGATGGAGACTGCTGCTTGACCCTGCCTTCCTCTCGTTGAGGGCATCACCCTTTCTCTAGACCCTGTTTATTTGGGCTAAAAACCAATTAATTGTATTTGTTAGAGGGTTTCTTCTCCCCTAGACAAGTGGCTCGTGAAGGTCCCAAAGTTGTCTCCTTCTGGGTTTTTTTCTGAGGTGGAGGCACAAGAGTTTCTGCTGAAGAGGGGATTTGATCTGGGACGTGCAGAGCAGCGTGTGTTTGCCATCCATCACCCAAACGGCCTGGCCACCTCCCTGCCTGGTGCGACACGTACCACATAGGCAGCTTGTGGAGTCTGAACCATGGTCATGATTGAGCCTTGCTATGGACATAGTTAGGCTGGACAACTTATATTTATGCTGGACAGATTGCTTCAGCAACCACTGACAGGCAGCCTATAGGCTTTCCTATCCCTTGCAAGTGCTCCTGTCCCAAGTATCAACCATCTTTCAGCAGTGCTCTGGTGATGGGATTAACAGGCATTAGGAGTTTTTGTTCTCATCTCTCCCAGGGAGGATCGAATGCAGTGAAATATCTCATTTTGCTGGTTTCTTTTTGAAAAATGCGTGGTATGTGTTAATGTTAGAAAGGCAAGGTCAAAGGAACAGGACCGTAGGACACAGGGTTGGAAAAAGCCTTTTAGAACATGGAGTTCAGTCCATGTTATTGTAGCCCTGTTTGCACTGTTTTAAGAGCGGGGCAGTTGTTTACCCTCAGCACATGTGCTGCAAGGCTGTTCCTGGGTCACAACTGTTCTCTGGGAATAAATGTGAAAGAAAAGCTGTGGCTGTCATGTCACTTGTCCTTCAACAAAAGACCAAATCCTGTACCAACTCAGCACGAGCTCTGTCTCCTGCACCCACAGGCACTATTCTTCCTGGGCTGGTTTCCACTCTACCCCAGGAACACAAGTTGTTGCTGATATTTATCCTAGAGTTTTATGTTGCCCATTTAGGCTGAAGGAACATGAACTTGAGCTTGAGCAGTGTTTCAGAAGAAACTGGCACTGAGTGGAGACCAACTTCTGTTTGTAGAAGACAACTATGGGATGGTTTAGGAAGCATGTTGAGAGTATCATATCTAGCTAAAAGAAGCATTGGTGCAGGCAGGTTTAAACACTAAAAGCCATTTAGCCAGCATGAATATGTGAAGTACCTTGCTGCTGGCATCACAGAGAGCTGTTAACTAAGCCCTTTGATGGACAAAGGGTCTCATGTGACATCCCTACCAACTACTCTCTGCACACTTGGATTCCCCACCAATCTGTGACCTGTTTCTCTGACAGGGTCAATGTCCCCAGCCTGGTTTGCTCTAGCTCAGACTCATCTCAGCCTAAAACTGTTCCTCATGTGGAGGCAGAAGTGTTTTTAGGTCAACTGCTTGGGGATAATTTATGCTATGGTACTTCTAGTTTGGTACGTATAGTACAGGGATCTCTGGAGAAATCCCCTTGTAATGATGCCTCACATGTTGCTTTTCTTGGCTTTTCCCTCCTGAAGTTCATCTTCCTTCCTGGATCACAGTAGTTCTGGGGTGGATTGGTGTCCAAAGAGGGTTGCACCTTCCTTCAAGCAGATGTGACACTTAGCAATGATTAGAGGTGACCACTGAGTGGAGGGTCATGCACCTGCTTTATGGCTTGAAGCGAGTCCCACACTGAATGGTGCAAATGGGAAGGTTATAAACCCTTTCAGGAAACAGATTTTCAAGGACAGATTTTGTTTTACGAGCGGTGGAGTAAAATTAGTGGTAGCAATGGCAGAAACACTGTTTTTGTGGTGAAGAAAACATTGTGTTGCCAACACAGCTCGACCAGCTTCCTGCAAGACTCTTCTGAGTAGTTTGTTTCACTTTGGCTGTTGGCACTGTCTCCCAGATGTATTTGGTTCCCTCGTGATTTTAGCTAAGTTTTGAAAAGCCAGGCCTGCAAACTCAACAATGTTGCTGAATCAGAGGTGGATTTGCCAGAAATGCCTGGACTCAAACCTGACTGTGAGCGCTCTCCAAAGTGTCCCGGCCCCGAGCTGATGTCCCACCCGAGTCAGCAACCATAGATGGAACGAGGACAGCAATGGATGAAGTAACACGGTGGTCTTGGCTGGTGTCTTGGCCGTGAGGCTGGGGTGGGAAGGCACAGGTCATGTTTTATGAGGGATGAGTCTTTTTCCCCCATGAGTGTTGTTGGCTCCGGTTCCCCCATCTTGAAAGTTTTAAAGGTCTGATTGCTTGCTGGATACTTGGCAGGGCATGAACATTGGGCAGACCCTTCTGCAGCACTTTGTGTGACTGCAATGCACTTTGTACGTCTCTTATGTTCTTCGAGCCCACAGAGCCCCAGCTACACCATGGGATTATCATTAACTGGGGTGGACAGTTCTTGGGGGTATGTGACCTGGAATTAGGGCAACCCAGCAAACTGGCTTTAGGGGATGAAATAAAGGAGCTGATGTTTTTGTGGGGGTGGAGTACAGTCACCTCAAAGCCCTGTAGGCAGATGGGACAATGAAGGGAAACTACTCACACCAGCATTTGTCAGGATGCTGTGATTAGCACCATGACTCTGCTCATGGGACATTTCCATTTACAAGGTCAATAATGCACTGGCAGGAGGGAGCAGGGAACCAAAAGCTGCATTTTTCAACTGTTAATTATCAAGGTTACATTGCATTTGTGTTGGGTTTTCCTGCTGTTGTGCTTTAATTTCATTACAGTGGGGTTTGTTAGAATAGAGCTGGTGCAGGCACGGATGAGCGCTGAGAGAACCCCCCCTGCAGAACACGCTCTTCTTCTGAACAGACAGCTCATACATTGTAGCAGTGTATTTCTGGAAGACAAGCAGTTTTCTTCCCTTTAAAAGGACTTGGGGAAAAAGGACCATCATTTCCAGGCAGGAATTTTTCTGAGGAGGATATTTTTGTGTTTGGCTAAGGAGAGACACAAAAAGGTCAAATAAAATTTAAATCAGATGCTCAGAGCATTTCAGGGCAGGTGTTTTTCCTAAGCCAGAATTCAGTCTTTGGAGGCTATATCCAGGGATTTATGCCCCTCCTAACATTTCACCTGTTGCACTAGTACTGGAGGGCAAATCATTTCACAAACCTACCAGCCTGGTTTCTCTGGACATAACTCAACAACGTTGCTTTAAACACTTTGTGATTTTTGCAGCGAGAAGAAAGCCTCAGACGAGCGCTCCGGTCTGGCTGCTCGCCGCTGCCTTTCACTTGGCATGTAGGCTATGGATGAGGAATGCACAGAATTTCCCTTTCCACCCCGTCAGATCCTCTGTCTTGAGCCTGGCCCAGCCCCAAGAGCACAACGGATGCAGCTGGAGAAGGGCAGGTCCAATCTTGCTGCTGAGCTCCAGTGACACTTAACCTCCTCTGCTGTGTGATCAGCCAGCAGCTGGAGGTGGATGCTAGTAAGTGGCTGAGCATCAGCTGCTGCCTGTTGAAATGAGTCGTTTGGGAAGGAAGAGGAGTTTATTTCCCAGGCTGGAGGAGATGATGGAGGTTGGGGTTTTTGTGGGAGAAGGAGGAGGTGGACTTGAATCTGGATGAAGGTGGTTTCCTGAGTTTGTGTCTTGGTTTCTCCATTGGTGTTGGTCTACTTGAGCAGGTAATGGGACTGTAGGCTTCCCCTCTGCCTGCCAAAGATTCCTCCCAGCAGCCTTGTCTGTTTGTGAAAGCTGACTGCAGTTAATTGTAATTTCTTAGTGTCAGCAGTAGATGGAAATCAACAGGGAGCTTTGAGCTATCAAATAATGAGACCAGTTAATCCCTTGTGTTGCTCCAGGAAAGGTGTTAGGGAGGAATGTTAGCCCTTTGGGGCGAGCTATCTTCTCAGGGACACCTATGTTCTGTGAGACAATGAGGCTTTCCCACAGGTCTGTTAGCTTGGCCTTGGTTGCACTGGGAGCTGTAAACACAGGATCAAATTCTGTCTTATCTCATCCATAAAAATTATTTTTCTTGGCCTGGAATGGAACACTAGCTGGCTTCTTTCCTAAAGCAGCTGTACAGCAAAGATGGGATTGAATGAACCTCTTTCCCTTGAGCTTGGGAACAACTCAAGATGGGTAGAAAAATGCTATTGCATCACTAACACAGGAATAACTATAATTCGTGCCATTTCTGAAGATATCAGAGCCTGGTTGCTAGCAGGGATGGCTGTACTGGCCACAACGATCTTTATTACATCAGGAAAATCAGTTTTATCACAAGGATGCTGTAAAGAAATGAAGAAGAGGGTTTGTTTTTGTTTGGCTTTTTTTTTCTTTTTTTTTTTTTTTTTTTTTT
>WHYT01017948.1:54681-87600 GCA_009806455.1 Tetrax tetrax
ATTTAAAAACCCATCTCTCCTGTTGGCAGCCACATCTTAAATTTTCATTAAACTGCTCTACCTTCACCTCTAAAGCTGTATTTTTGTCCTTGATGCTCTTTCTGGAAGGCTGCTGCAGAAATTCACAGCTGGTGGTTACAGTTAAATATAAGGAAGAATAGTAAAACTTTTCCTCTCTAAAAATACATTTCTGAGTGTCAAGCACAGTCTTATCTCCAGGAACAGTCTGAAGAGCTGGAGATGATTTTTTGGGTCCTGGGTTTTTTCCAGAATCAATTCTTTTTGCTTCTTTCTAGTGTAATTAAAGAAATAAATCCCCCAGCAGCTCAGCTCCACATGGAGCAGAGCCCTCCAAAGAAAAGTGATGATTCTAGCTGTTTTGTAGTTAAACTGTAATATTTTTTTTATACTTTTTAGCTGCATCATCTGTCACAGAAGTAGAATGACAAAGAGATAAAAGGTCAGTAAATTTTCAACTGGTCAGGTTAGACTGGAGAAGAAGGATCAGCTAACCTGAGGGAAAGCAGATAAATGGGGAAATGTTACCCAGCGTACCTTCAGCTTCACACCGCGCTGCCTTGGATGCTGCTTGCCTTTGCCACGCAACTAGTAGCCATGAGTTTAGCAGCCCTGTAAAGGTCCTCTGGAAGTGGAGCCCCAGTATGGGCACCCTATGGGCACAGGGTGCTGGGGGTGAGTGGGGTACGTAACCCATCCATGCTGGCCTGGCTGCAGATGATGGTTAGAGCCTGTCAGACTCTTTTTCTTTTTTGCGAACCCGAGCCAGAATTTGAGCCGAGGCCTTGGAAGGTGAAAGGCCAATACGCTCGCCTCCCGCCCCGCCACTGAGCCCCCTTTGCTTCGTTAAGGGGACGCACTGACTTTGGGAAATCGCTCCTGCAACCCCTCAATGATGAATGAAACGAGAAAGCCCTGCTCAGCGCGTAGGGGTAATGCGCTGGCTGCTGGGCTGTTTGCTCTGTGATAGTGAATAAGCTGCAAAGAAAGCTCAGCAAGATCCTGGACAAAAGGAGAGGGCAATCAACTGGAAAACTCGCTGGGTTCAATTATGGTCTGGAATTTAATCCCTGTAGGTTTGGTAGGGCTTCTCCCCCAACCATTTGCTCCCCAGGCAAAATCCATCCCACAAGTAGGTTTCTCTGAGGTCTCAGGATGGCATGCAGAGGTATTAGGCTCATAAAGGGTTTCTTATTCACAGAAAGCCCTGTAGATACCACAGAAGCTTGTACAGATTACTTCTGGGTGAGGCCATAATGCTGGAAGTGAAAGGGATGGGATGTTCCTGTGGCTGGGAAATCCAGGCTGCAAAGAAGAGAGAGGTGGTTAAAGCCCATAAATAGTTCTCAACTAATGAAATTGCTGGGTGGGGGAAAGGGGAAAATAGCTCCTTTCTAAAGCAGATGAGGCAACCATGCCTCCCAACATATTTTCTGCTCATAAAACCCAGTCTGGGTTTCTAGGTAACTAGTGGAGATACCCCAGGGAGAAGTTTCTAAGGGTTTCCCACAATTGCTAGATTTGAATAACCAAATGGAAGCGCTGGGTATCAGCCTTATCTCTCCCAGAGGGTGGCTTGCCCTATCCCACCTCTCCTGAGGCTCACTCATCTATGAAGGAAACCTAAAAGCTTGGGGGTCCTTCGCATTGGGAAGCCCACTGTTGGGATCCAACATTCACCAAGCTGGGTGAGAGAATTCTCTGCTGATCTCAGACTCACCTTCAGCTCTGCTTACAGCCTCGCTGTGCTTTGTAATAAGGCAGTGAGTCAAGTCAGTTATCAAAGGCACAGAGAGGTTCAGGTGTTGGGAGGGATTTTTTTTCCTTGCTGGCCATGCTTTGCTTGCAGGACCAGGCTGTGCCTGCAAACAGGGCAGGGATGAGCAAGGAAAAGGGCTCCTTCTTTCTGCCACTGTGAGGGATGAAGCTGGGAGTGACCAGGGGTCCTGTTAAACAGTCAGGAAGAAATATTCAAAATAATTTTTAAGATAATGATGGTAAATCTAACTATTATTACATCGGGAATAAGCATTTGGACCCCATCTAAGCCTCCGTGTGAGTAGAGGCATTACAATGAAATCAAACTGGGTGAGCGTTTGGTTTATATGAGGCTTTTTCCATACTGGCTCCCCAGTCTGTAGTGGGATTCAGACCAGTTAATCCTGTGTGTGAATGATAACCTGGTACATTGCTGCGGTCCAAAACAGAGTCCGGGGAAGCCTCGACTGGCAAAGCAGGAAATCCAGGTGGGTTAAATGCACTAGTGCTCTTTTGTGCACAAGGACCACTTCAATCTAGGTGACAAACTCGATGTGTTAGACACTGCTGTTAAAAAGCAGCTATTGAGAAAGTAAACAGCTGGGATGTAAGTGGTCCTCAGGACAGAGAAGATGCAGGTACTTTTCTTGTTTGCAGCCAGTGCTGTGGTGAGCAGGCAGGGATGCTGAAGGGACAACAGTACAGGGGTAGCTTAACGTTGTGATTAAATTTAATATTACTCATATATCCATGCAAAGTGGTGGCCGTGCACATGAAGGTGCAGGGCAGTGCCTGTATTCTTCCCCTCACGCTGCTGCTGAAGGTGAGCTGATGTGTGTGGAAAGGATAAATTCGCAGGCAGGATGGCTGAATACGGCTGCAATGAAATCTGGTGATGAGTACGTCAAAAGGGGGGAGTCATTCTGCAGATGCTGAGGGCGGGTGTGACTGCAAAGGCTGAGAAAACTCGCAAGTCTCAGGATTAACAGGCTGCCAGTCTCTGTAAACACAAGCTGCTCTTGTGTTTGTGGAGAAGAAGGAGCTGTAAATGAAACACAAACTGTGCGGCTGACAAGTGATGAGAAGAGATTGTTTTGTTAATCAAAGTCTATAAAAGATCATCCGGTGAACCAGTTTCAGATCGGTCTTGCCAGGCCTGGGACTAGCCAGTTCCTGTTGCTGGCAGAGATGCTGGGCAATCCTTTCAGTTGCTCCAGCCTTTGCAATGTGCTGTTTGCTGCAGCTGTTCTCCTGGGTCTTGCTCCCAATCTCTGCATCCTAATGTACAATTTCGGCATCCCGACATGGCTGTCCTTGTCCCTGCTCCCAGCCAACCGCACCAAGCTGGCTTCTTGTCCCCCCTCAAAAAGCCGGGCAGTTTGCAGGATGGTGCAGTGTGACTGAGCCTGCCTCTGACCTGACTCTTGCTCTGGTATGCTGGCCCTGCCTCTGGTTTCTTCAACTGCTGGCCTCCCTAAGCATCCCTCTACTTCAGGCTTGTGGTTTAGCACAATCCTGAATTTCTCTTTCCTAATATCTGCCCCAAAGCCATTTCTAGTTGGGCTCTAACAACTTAGGCTACCTGCATCCTTTTCTAGCCTAAATGACAGTTTGAAGCCCGCAGGAGCTGCAGATGTCTGTTCAGGTATTTAGCCGAGGCTGACTTGTGCTGTGAGGAGAGGACCGCATGTTCTGTGTGCTTCTTCCACCCTGAAGCCATCGTTTTATCTTCCAATCTATTTTATTTCCCCGACTAGACACTCTTTGGGAGGACAGATATATATTAAAAGCAAATTATGCAACCTGATACCATCAGTCACCAGACACCTATCTCTGCCCACATACCCAGAATAAATGAAACCACCGTTGCATCTGACTACAAACTCCGGAGAAGCTGAGGGGGGGTGGTTTGAAGGTCAAACTGCTCAGATGCTGTATCCATCATGCAGTTGGGTACAGTTTTAATAGCGCTGCATCAAGCAACTGCCTTTCCCTTTGTGGCTGTGCTTGGAAACTCTGGCAGTTTCAGGTGACAGCTATTGGATCGAGAGGCAGAAGTGGTGCCATGAAATTCCCTTCAGAGGAAAGACAGATGATGCGTGTTTGTGTTCACTGTACCTGGTGCAGCCTGGGATCAGCTTCCCATTATGGGGAATATTCTCTCCTTTTTCCACTGCTGCGGGTGCACAGACCTTTGGAGAGTGCCAACAGCCAGGTGAGGGGGTCTGGGTGATGTGGTGCAGGACCCATTTCTCCCTTACTGTGGGAAGGGGGTGCATGGTGCCACTTTTCTTCGTATTGACACCAGGTACAAAACCCTCCTGCTCCCCAGGGCCTCAGCTCTACTTGTACTGGAAACTGGAGTTGTCTTCATCTAATTTCCCACCACCTTTCGACCAGTGAGATATCTGGTGTCTCTGGATCTGTCCAATGCCACCCATCCAGCCACCCCCTCCCAGCTGCAGTTCCCCATCGCCTGTGTAAATGCGGCTGCCCGTTAAGTCCATGCTTGCAAAGCTTTTAAAGGGCTCCAGACACCAAAATCTGACTGCTGGGGGCTGTGCTGCAACCAGCTGGGTGCTGTTTATTGCCCCAAAAGGCTCTCTTCATAAAACCCAAAGGGCTTGGCTGCAGGCTCCTGTTTCATCGGAGGCGGCTGAGCGCAGTGGTTATTCTCTCCTTCTTTCTTCCACATGAGGAATTTGTATCTTGGGATGCTCCAGCTGCTGTCCCTAAAAGAGGTCCCCCATCATGTCTCTTTGTCCTGTTCTCAGGTGGAATTAAATTTTCCATTGCTTCTCTGGAGAAGGGTGAGGCCAGGCCTGTCCTGAAGCTGAGTACTTTCCCTCGGTGGAAGGTGAGGCGTGAAATTATGCAGCTGGGGGGGGAGCTGATGGAAGATGAGAGTGAGCTCAGGGGTTCAGCTTGAGAGTCCCATGGAACAGAGCCCTTGAAAAAGGTCTCCCTGGGCCAGCCTCCTGCATGGTCTGCCCTCCATCCGTGCCTGCCAAGCTTCTCTGTTGCCAATTTAGCTGGTTATGCACCGAGAAGCTGTCTTTGTATCCTGTCGTCATTTTTTGGGGATGCCATTCCCTTCCTCACATTTGCTTCTATGGCCATGCAACAGATGCAGGAAGGTATTTTTTCTTCTTGGATGACAAAAAGCATCCAAGCTACTATCACCTTCATATAGTTGAAGAGTGCTGATGGATGCAGTGGGTGGGAAATGCCCAGATTTGCTTTAAATCACCAAATTCTCTGTTCTTGGTGACATCCAGATAGCACTGCAGTTAACTGTCTGTGCAACTTTGAGGCACCCTCTGACCAGCACTCAAACAAACCCATTGCATCTCAGGTTGCCTGGATAACTTCTCCAATGACAAGCCTAGCCCACAAATAAGGATATTACTGCATTTCACAAGAAAGCCCAGCTTTTGTAATGCCATTTACCCCAGTACTGGGAGTTCTGGAAGCTGAAGCCAGACAGAAGATCAGTATCTTTAACCGTGACATAAGGGCTTCTTTTGGAAAAAGGCATCTGTAGAACAAATTGTCATAGGCACAGGCATGAAGTGCAGAGTGGATGGGGCAGGGCGTGTCTCTGGGTGTGCTGAAAGGGAATGTTATCTCCAAATTGCTCATTAAAAACCTCATTTTAATGTCCTGATTCAGATCCTGTTTATTCCAGTGCAATTGGGAGAAGCTCCCCCGAAGCAAAGCCCGTGCCCGCTTTGTGAAGTACCAACCAGCGAGGTTGTGGCAGGAGGAACGTGAGAGTAGAATCAAGCCCTGCATCTTGAACTCCTTGTTGTTTTGGAGCACACAGGAGTTTTAACTTGACCTTGAGAAAAGCCTTATTTGAGGGAATTTCTCCATCAATATCAAATATGACCCCCAGGTGTTGATTCTTTGGTCTACGTGGCTTTGACCATCGGCTGGTCGGTCCTGGGTCTGCTGTTCGCAAGATCCAGTAACGCTCCTGTGGCAGATTTTTGGTGCTATTTGTGAGTAGCCGTTCAAAGGCTGTTCAAAACCCTCAGCTAATAAGCTAGTAGCAAAGTATCTTCCAGAGCCGTACTCCAGCAGCTCCCTTTGTCAGCTAGAAATTACACTATTTTCCAATTTCATTATTACCTCTGTTTTTTATTATAGCATCATTAGAGTGAGAAAACTGGAAAGGAAGTGGGGATTGTATAATGGAGGAAATAGTGAATTAATACCTCTACCATTTGATGGAATGGTGCAGAGCTGTGACAGCGTCAGGAAAATATAGAGAAAATAAAGATCATGCTGGGTGGATGAGGACAAGACTTCTCTGTTTGCTCTGAGGGGTATTAACTTGCAAAAAGAATTATTTCTCTGAAATGCAAGATTTGCCTTTTCACATGTGCCTCCTTGTGAATTATGCCATCATGGGGATATGGAATATGGAGAGAGAGAGAGGAAAAAAACCCCAAAACCCAGGCTTTTATGGTACATAGATGGGCTTTAGCACATCAGCAAAACAAAGCTGATTTATTGCCTGAGAACTTGGGAAGGGGCAACGTATGATGATAACAAAGAATTGTCTATTCCTTACCATGTGTCTCTCCAGTGCTAAATCCTGAAAAGTGCTTATTAGCTCTTGAGCATTCATAACTACTGGCTTCAGTGGGCTGGGATCTGAATAGAAAAGGGCAGCTCACGGAAGCCAGGAATGCGGAGGGGTTTGTCTTTTTTTTTTTTATTCTGAAAGGATAGGCAGCACTAGATAGTGAAAAACATTCTGTTTTTTTTCTTTTTTAATTTTTTTTTTCTTGTTACTTTTCAAATGACATCTGTATTTTCGGGCTTGCTGACCTTACACTGACATACGCAAATCAGACAAATAACCCGCTATTTACTGTGCGCCCTGGAATTTCTGGCGGAGCATGGAAATGGCGTTGCCTGCAGTTTTCTGCAGATGCTCAGATAAAAGCCTTTGTAAAATGTATCTCTTAAAACCCCATTTTGCTTGTACTAACACTGGCAAGTAATTAAATACAGGTATGTATCATTTTTATTTTGACACCGCCTTTTGAGAAGCCAAGTGATTAGTTGGGGATAATGACTCCGCAGCAGAAGCTGTACGTATCCGTCGTGCGGTTGTCAGACCTCAACAAATGTGCTTTTAATAACGGCTTGTTATTCAGTTTGCTGGGTTGCAAATAGACACAGGTTTTAGGAACGGCTTCTTATTTATGTATCTTCTGATCGTTCTGAACGCCTGACAGCTCTGCAGTGAAGGTGCCTCTTGGCTGAGTAAATGTCTTCGAAGGAGCTGCAAGCAAACCAGCAGCGAAAGGGAAAACACAAATATCGGTTGGGAAGCATCGATGGGCAGGGAGCTATGGATTTTAAAGTATAAAATCCAGATTACACGTTTCTAGAGTCTCTTGAAGCTTTAAACTCTTTACAGCCTGTTGAGAGCAGAATGATCTCTGACTTCCTGTGAGGAGGCCAGCGCCGGGGTGGAGAGATGCAGCTGGGCAAGGCTGGAAAAGAAGTGAAGAAGCATTTTTGCCTCCACCTGAAAAGGCGAGGAGGAGGCAGAAGGAAGCCGGTGGTGGTGACCTAACCTCGCGCTCGTCTGCAGCAAGTCCCTGGAAAGGCGACGGCCGTTGGACGCGTTCCTGCTGCGATGGCGGAGAGCAGTGCGGCGGGCAGGGGCGATCCCCAGCCACGCCTTGGAGGTCCCCTTGAAGAGTTATATGTGGAAAATTATGGGATGTGAAATAAAATACCAGGCGATCGATGAAAAACATGCATTTATTAAGATGTAACAGTCAATTGCATGGCTGTTAACCAGCTATAACTATGTATTAAATAATCAGTTCAGCTGATATTTATTTAATATAATTGCAGCCTATTAAACCTGAATTAAGTACAGAGTTAAGTGTCTCTGGGACACACAGCTGAAAACGCTGCCAGAAACATCTTATGTTGCCTGAAACCCTTTGTGGAAAACTCCCACAAACACAGACTTTGCAAAATTGTCCTTCATTTGATGGGAAACACAATACGAGATTTTAAATTTTGACCTGAACCGTGGCAGAGTTATCTAGCAACTTTTACCTAGACAGAGACTTAATGTAGATGCAGAATTTCTGTAGGTCAAAAATACTTGATTGACTTTTTGGAACTGTTCCTTTACAGATCTTGTTGTGGTTTATTTTGCTTTACTTGCACATCTTTGCTCCCCTGATTGCCTGATACTTATGCAGTTACTCACACCATGGCAAAGTGAGTCCAAAGTAAATGTAAAACGCTGCTAAATCAACATGGAGTTTGCTCTGACCTGGCTGGGCTCACAAGTGGGAGATGTGAATAAGGAGCAACTCTCGCTCTGGAAATGCCAGGTCAGAGGACCCAAGGGGATGTATAATCTCTTACTCCCAACAACTTCTCATTTTCGTTCCACCAGCTTAGAGAGGTTGGACCCCTGGCTTGCTGGTGTGAGCCATCGGGGTGGTTTACTTGGTATGGCTTCAAGTGCTGCTCTGAAGGGTGCTGGTGCCAAACACCTCGGAGCTAGCACTAACTACTGCCTGGGATGAAACTCCTATTTGTTACCTTGTGAAATTGCTGCCATCGATGTTCTGGATTTGGGTCAAAGCATTTCTGGTTTTGCTTACTTTATTCCTCCTTTCCCCTTTTTGCTGACAAATGAAACCAAGCGAAGACTCTTGTCTTTCAAAATAAATATCCAGACTGAATGACACGTAAATTGCATATGGTGTGCATTATAGATTTATTTTCATGAGAGCTTTCAAAGAAAAGCTGCTGAAGTCAAGGCAGACCCTCACTTGTTAGCCCTCAGTGCCAGGGCTGTCTGCGATATTTTACATGCAGATTATTTGCGTTTCTTTTAATGGGCTTTGTGCCTTTCCCTGGCTTCCTGAGCCGATGTGTCATTTCTCCGTTCCCGGGGTGTGGGAGCACTGTGGAGAGCCGATGGCAATTTATTCTCCCCATCAGAGATGACTCCCCCAATAGTGAAAAATGCAGGCGGAGAAGAGGAGAAAGAACCCACGCGGGGTGTGATCCTGCCTCCCAAAGTCTCTCCCGTCTTGCAGCAGGGGCAGAAACAAGCCGGGATTGCGCTAACCGGGCAGATCCCAGTTCCTGTGGAACCTGAATGCCTCTGTGTAAAAAATGCTGCCGCCGCAATCCCCGTTCCCCTCCCTCCGGCTAATTAGCCTGCGTTTAACAACCAGACAAAACCCCGCTGCACCTGCACCGCCTTGGGAAGCACAATGCTGGGGCGGCCAACAAAGCAGCGTGGTAGGGACCCCGACACGCTGAAAGCCCTGCCGTCCCTTGCAAGTGCCACTTTGAAAAAGGATGATAGAAAAGGAAGGGAGAAAAAAAAAAAAGAGGAGGAGGAGATTCACCCGCTTGGACTTTTTCACTCTTGGACAGAATGGGTGAAAGCCTCACAAAAGCGGCTTAATAAAGAGGAAAGGGAGAACAAGGCGAGAGGGGAAGTGCAGGGCAGGCTGAAAGGAAGGAAGACTTTCCAGGTTGTATTGTCCCCTTCGCCCTCCAGAGATCCTTAGTCAACGTCTCAAAAGCCGTCGGTGACATCAAGTTGATTGGTTTTGCCGCAGCCATTAAAAGTAGCGCTGGAGAATCGATGTGGCCATCTTCTGCGCAGGACCCACTTGTTAGGAGGACAAAATGAGGCTCATTCACGGGCGCTACACAGGGGCGAGCTCTGCTTTGATGTGGTGATGGATGGCCCCTTCACCTGTTTCTTCCCTTGGGAGGAACTGTGCCATGCATTTTCATCCGACTCTCTAGCCAAGTTCTTCCTAGAAATAGCTGCAATTCAGCAATAGGTGAAATTTTATTAATTTTTGAAAAAAAAAATCTTTAATGAGAAGAATATACATAATTCTATCTATACATAATCCTATCCAAAAAGGGTAGCATTACTCTTCTTCATCCTATACCTTACATAAAGTGTGTTTTTTACGGTCATGTTGGATGACAATTTGGCTCACTGTTAGGACAAGATTTTCAGAAGATGCCTCTGCTTTGCCATAAATAGAGGTTATGTCTCATATGTGCCACGCATTGGGATTCAGCCTGCTATGCCAATCGCTCTGTAGTTGATCTAGGCAACCTCAGGAGAGGGCAAAGTGGGGTGCGTTGCCCCAAGATGACCTGAATTGCTACGATTGTTTGTGTGATAAATAAGCTGTGCTACAGGAGGGAGACCAGAGACGGGATGTTTAAATCACTTTCCTGAGATTGCTGGAAGAGTAAGTGGACGGCTTACAGATCTCAGGAGATGCTTATTTCCAGGCCAGTGTGGCCATGTCTTTAGCCATCTTTTCTTGTTATTATTTGTACAGAATGGAAAAAGTGGAGCCCACAAAGCCCAGTCGAGATCATGGGTCTGTGGTGCAAGGTGCTGTATTTCTTCTTGCCTGAGTTAGTGCTCCCTGATCCACTGTCTGGTGCAAAATTCCTGGAAGAGATTTTATTGGAGAGAGTCTGTCTGCTGTGACTGAACTCTCTGACTTAATGATTCACCATTGTTCATACTTAGAAGGTCTGAGACACCCCAAGCACATCCACATCACCTTCTCAGCATCCCTGGGAACATCAAGGCATCATGGACATGGGAGGGTTGTCCATGACTGATGCCCATGATGGTGGGATGTCTGGCATCTGGGTCTGCAGGACAAATGATCAATTAGGAAGCTGCTCATAAAAGCGGTAGTAGCAGTCATTACAGGCTTCAGGCTTAACATGGTTGATCTCGAAACATGAGCAGAATACATTCAGGCTTAAATAGGAGAGTGATCAGAATGTCAGTCCCAACAAGAGTCCCTAGGAGTCTAATCTGCTGGACATAAATTAGTATCATCAGTTCAAACACTTTGAAAATTGGAAGTAAATTACTTCAGACACTTAAGACAGATGGTATCCATGCACCAGGCAGAGGCAGAAAGCCCATCTCTCAGGGCAACGCTGGTTTCTCTCTCGTGAGCTGAACTGCTTGCGGTGGTAGGACTTGATGTGAATTCCCTGAACCTCCTGGAACAGCAGATGAGAGAAGGGGAAAAGAAAGTGGTCTGTGCCTGG
This sequence comes from Tetrax tetrax, assembly GCA_009806455.1. Taxonomy (NCBI): domain Eukaryota; kingdom Metazoa; phylum Chordata; class Aves; order Otidiformes; family Otididae; genus Tetrax; species Tetrax tetrax. Next base: position 65,572 of record WHYT01017948.1, read on the forward strand.
GAACAGATGATTTTTTCTGGAATTATTGCTTCAGTTTCCTCCAGAAACGAGCAGCAGAGAGAAAAACTAGTTCACTAACCCAGTCTCCTGCTGTGTCCTCCTGCAGTGGTATAAATATGGCTGGAAAATGTCTGTACTGTTTATTACTTTGAAGTCAAATGTGCACCAGTTATTTTCAGAAACATGGGAGAAGTAATGCCTTCTGGCTGGCTTTGAGTTGCTAGGTCATCTGACAAATTTCCCTTTCCCTGTTCCCCTGCTTTTATGCACACATGGACATGCAGACATGGATATTTTAATGTCTGTATTAAAACTAGACCAAATGTTGGTGTGCTGTTTGGAGAGGTGTGGCATGGAAATAAATCCCTGAGGATTTATTTCAAGGAAGGAAGGAAGATGTGCAAGGAAGGAAGATGTGCTGCTCTCTAGCAGCTTTGGTTTGCTCAGGGCTGCAGAGCCCAGCAGGATGCAGCTCCCCAACAAACAGGAGGACGGGTGGATGCAGGTCAAACCCTACGGGCAAGAAGACCATCCACCATTTTCCTGTGGGTTTGGCAGGGGATTTAAGCTGTGTTTAGGGAGTAGCTGGAGGGGGCTTGTGGCCAGGAGAGAGGACAGGAGGGCTGGTTTCTCCATTCCCCAGAGCTATGTGGTTGTACGGGTTCTGGGGTCTTGGGGGTCCCTGTGGAGAAGGCTGCTGTGGGACCAGTGTAGCAGAAGACATAGGGGACAACAGCTCTCTACCTCGCCCCACCATGTGAAAGTGTCCCAGGACATCAGCTCCAAGCCAAGCGAAGTGAATCAAGACTTTAAAGCAAGCACAATGTTAAAGGTTATTGAGCTCTTTTGTTTCCCGCATGTTTTATTTGCTTCCTGACCCTTATGATTAGATAAAACAAAAAAAAAAAGCCCTTGAGAAGGTGACACAGGGCCATGAAAAGCGGAGTTATTGTTCTTTCAAACGATGAGATATTGGATCTAGCACATAGCAGAAGGCACCAGGGACTGCTCCACCACCTGATGCCACTAAGAGCAAGCTAGCTCTGTCTGGGAGCACCCCACACTTTCCAAATCTCTGCCTTTCCCTCAGAAAGCTGGGGGTGTCCTGTCTGTGACATGGGGGCAAGGCTAATTGCACAGCTGAAATGCTGTGTGATAAATAAGCTGGGAGGACGGCTATGTGCAAAGCTCCCCAAGAACACGGCCTGCTCGTTACACTCGTTGTCATTGTCTGTGCCTTTCCAGACACATGATGGATGGAAAACCACATGGGCTGGAGAGGGCACTGACAGAGAGGAGAGCTGTAAGGGGGAAGAGGGCAGGGCCTGGGATTGTCTTAATTGAGTGTTAATGGGTCCCAACTGGGAGACAGGCTCAGCTGGGTGCCAGTTACCCTAATTGATAAGAAGCTCTGATTGGGCCCTTGGAGGAAGCTGGCTCCTCACTGAAGGTACTAAAGGGAAGCTGGAAAAGGAAATAGCTGTTGCTTGAAAGGGAGAAAGGTTTTGGTTATTGATTTTTGTTGTTGTCATTATGATTTGGAAATTTGCTATGAAACAAGTTGGAAGGATTGAAAAATGAAAGAAAAGCAGGAGAGCTTGGGGTGATGGGGAGCAGTGGAGCAGATGGACTGCAGTGGAGCAAAAAAAATAAATGCGTGGAAGAAAGTTTCCCAGGGCAGGTAGGAGAGGGGAGCCTTAGCAGGGCTTCCTGATGGCTGTCTGCTTCTTCAGCTACTTGTAAGGAAAAATGAGAGCTGCATCTTTCTGTCTTTTTTTTTCTTTTGCTGTGGTACTTCCCCAGCAAGCAAGCGGGGTTGGAAGGGTGGTGTGTGGAATATGCGGCCTGTGGGGAAGGTGATGCTCTGGCTCCCTCCTTGCTTGCAGCTGCAAGATGCAGAGCCGTCTGTGTGTCTTGGGGGGCTGGCATGTGCTGGAAGGGGGATCCCAGCACCACTCGTCTATATGTGAAGATGGAGATGCTTTATTTGAGCTTGGGGTAGCTCTGTATTTGCAGCTGTATGAGGTATTGGGCTCTGTGTCAGTGTTGTGTGGAGCAATGGGGTCAGGGGAGAGCAGTGTATTTTTTTTCTATATGGCTGAGCATGCTGGCAATACTGATGGAAACGGCAGGTTTTGCCTTAAAATAAGATTATTTCCTTCCTCTTGGAACTGGGTTAATACAGCTGTTGCTCATAGTCAGAATAGAAGTGTCCAAGGGAAACAGAACTTCTGATTGTCTTTGGGTTTGTCAGATTAACCCTTTGCAGATTAAGAAGGAAACTGAGGCATGGAGAGGTTGTGCACCAAATGCAATTCAGCAAGTCTAAATTAGCTCCGTTCTGCCAGCTAAATCAAGACTCTAATCACAAAAGCACATCTGTTGGTGGAGATGCTTTGCTATTTATTTTATTTTTGTTTTGCTGAAAATCCTAGAAAGTTTTCCTTTGCTTGCCAAATCCATGACCCTGACTCTATATTGAGAGATGGTACCTTTGGTCACTCAGAGCCCTTTAAATCCTTCCCACAAAGAGATTTTTTTCCATGTGGGAGGAAGGAGTGTAGCAGGCATTGTACAGCCTTGCTGCAGTGCCAGGCACTGGTAATAACACCATTAGAGGATCTCCTCTTCCTCTTTCTTTTTTCTATCTAGGACCATAAAGCACTTGCAGATGTGAAGGCAATTTCCAAGCGTGGCTCACCTGCTCTCTGCAGTGCTTGGGCTTGATGAGCCCTGGGGAGCTCTTTAGAAAGCCCTTGTAAAAGTATCAAAGGGATGACTGGATGTTTTTGTTAGGGTGGATGTATTTCCTCTGATTTGGTTTTCTGGCCTAGGCTTTGTTGCATTGTTAAAGCTTTATTCTTCTATGAGCAGCTAAGGCACCTGAGCAGAGCGAGGGTCTAATTTTCCCAGCACCCAGCCTCTGAGGCTGAAGTTTCATACTCGTTAGTACTGGCTTTGTACATTGGACCAGTCGATAGCACATCTGTACATGCCAACAGGTGATATCAGAACTCACACTGGTATGCTAGGGAAGTAGGTGTGATGGACGGCAGACGATGTTTAATGCAATGCAGAATGCAACACAGACATCTAATCAGTCTAAATTAATCTGCCAATTTTTTTTTGGAGCTGGAAGAAGGAATTTTTATTAGAATGGTACTGTTGTCTTTGAGCTATAACTGGGGCAACAAATGCTGGGCTTGCTGCATCTTCTTTCCTTTTTTTTTTTTTTTTTAATCTCAGCCTTAGATGGCAAATAGTAGATGCTCTGGAAAACAGGATCAGAAGGGGGCAAGTAAGAATTAATTCTCCTCCTCTCCAACACCTCTTGATGTTTTTAACCAAACAAGACTGGTCATATCTGCCTCTGTTGATGAAAAAGAAAAAGTATAACAGAGGCATCAAGGAAACCAGCACAGTCTCATCCTTGAGCATGCACTGCTGACTTATCAGCTTTTTAAATTGCTGACAAATGACAAGCTCCTGTAATGATCCAGTTCAGAGGGTATCTTCTTGGAGAAACACAGGGATGCTCCTGGCAGGGTCATTACTGGAAGTCGTTAATCACTGATTTGATATTCAAAGCTGATGGCAAAGTCAAAGCAGGTCAGCATGCTAATGGTCATCAGCGGTGGCAACGACCAATTTCCACAGAATTATTGTCAGTGCAGGCAGCAATAAGCAGCTCAGAAAAGGCAATCTTTTATTTTTAAATGGGAGCCAGTATGGGGTGGGCTGTAGGGACAGAATGAACTGCTGCCTGACAGGAGGTGGGCTTGCTTCTAATTGGGAGAGGAGAGTGGTCAGGAGAGATGCAGCTGTAGCTCTGGGGGCAAGCAATGCTTCCCAGCTGAGAGAATCTGCTGGTGTTTTTGACTGAGGTGCTGGTGTTTTTTTAAAAATCCTTGGTGAGTGGCTTTCCCTCAAATGCTTTCATTCACTTTCTTTAAAAGGGAAATCAGAGCACTGATTCTCACTGGTACCCAGAAGAGATGTTGCCTGGTTATGGTTCAAAGTAGTGAGGAGTTTTCCAGTCTGTGCTTATTCCTGTGCTTGTTGGTGAGGAGCTGCTGTGGCTGTGCAAAATGGGAACAAAAAAAACCTGTCTCTGCCTTATAAATCTCCCTGTCTACCTCCATCCTATTATCTCAGACATTTTTCTTTGGGAAAGAAAGATTCCAGCATCACGTTAGGGATTACTCTGAATTATTGACTCGGGGTATGTGAATCTGAGACATCTTGAAATTATTTCTCTACAAAAGCATATGTGGTGTGAGAATAATACCTCTGGAAACCGAGAGAGCAGGACAACAAGTGCTGTTTGATCATGACGACCTTTGCCGAAGGCAGGTTTCCATCTGGGGATGTGGCAGGAGCTTCATCGCCCCTCACTCCTCTGCCCCTGGGCTTGGAGTGGCCTTCAGCTGGTGCAAGTTTTACTGAAATGGACACACATGTACTAGGAATTGGACTTGAGACCAGCAATTAATTTCACATAATACCTTTGTTGTCCCTGACTTGGACCAGATTTGAACTGGTGACCTGGAGATGAAAGTCACCATAGTCCCTTAATAGTCCCCTGAGGCGGGCAGGCGGCCTTCTTGCTGGCTCTGCTGAAAAACCGTGGCCAGGCTATTTCCCCGCCTCCCCCAAGTTTAACCCTCTCCCACCCCGCTTCCTTCTCCCCACCTCCTCCAGCCCTCATTTGCCTGCTGGGCATGACCGGGATAAAAGGAAAAGCAATGAGAGCCAGATGCGAAGCCTTTTTAACCCCTCTGCGATGGCCTGGGGTGAGTTTGGCTGGGGGGTGAGTTGTCCCGGGGTCCTCTGGGTTGCTTGAGCCTGCTTGATTGCATCAAGTGGGAATGTATTTGCTGGAAAAGAAATAGGAATATCTGGGAGAAGACCTGTAACTGGTGTCTGGTTGTAGAGCACAAGGCTCTCTCTGGTTCCTTTCATTATTCATACAGTCTTTACCCTGCTCTAGTCCCCTGCGTCAGCTTGTGTAGTGGCAATGACCAGTGGGATGAACTGGGAAGCAAATTCCCAGCGTCTGTGGTGTTGCCAGTCTGAGTGCAAACACAAGGAATTACCCTTTCCCTTAACACTATCTTCAGTCCTAATGGAGACTAGGAAGACCCCTCTGACCTTGCATCTTCCAGGCAAGAAACAAGACCATTCATTTTCCTGTTCTCTGTGTTGCTGAGCCATAACCCTGGAACTCCAGCAGCTGGTGTAATGCTGACATGCCCTCAAGTGGGGAGGCAAATTGAGTGCGGTTGGGTTTCACTCTTTCCTTAGCCAAGAGGTTTATAGTTGAGGCTATCTCACCTCGAGGACCTTCAGAAATAGTGCTGGAAATGTATTTCTGAAAGGAGATTAGCCAAACCTGAATGGTTCCAACTGAACCGAGTAGGCAGGGAGTGTCTGCTTATATGCTTCTTGTCTTTGGCCTGGAAGATGAATCCCTGCCTCCTCTTGATGTTTCAGGGCTCCTTCTCCAATTCTGGCTTTGCAGGGAAAGCTGGGAGTGTGATGCCCTAACTGGAACCTAGGCTGGGTAAGAAGCAAAGAGACTGGTCCCACCTGATGGCCCTGTGAAGTACCAGCCTAAAATCTGTGTGAAAGGAAGGAAAAGTGAACAATATCCTAGGAAAACATCACATTTTGGTGCTACCCAGAAAGTGTCTTGCTGTGGTCTGGTAAACACCAAGAAGTGATGGGCGTGCTTTGGCAGCAGATGGTGGCAAGTGAGGTTTGCGCTGCAGAAAACTCCCACCCTGGAATGCAAAGGATTTTATGGGCACCAATAAATTAAACCTCATGTGTTGACTCTAAAAATGCAGTGGTAATGAACCAGCCTGAATTTACAGATAAGGGGAGCGGAGCAGGGAGCAATGTGTTCGTTTCTCTGAGGTTGCAGGACCATCCAGCAGTATGGGTGGGATGAATCCTAGGACCCCATCTCTCCTGCACAATGGCTTTTTCCTCAGGCCCTTGCTTTTTACCACAACATACTTGAATATTCTCTTTCAAAATCCTCCCTCTGATTTTCCTCTAGCAGTACATAGGGTACTTGCTTGTTGTCTTTGACAGGTTCCTCAGAAGACCAGGCTCACTGTCATGAGCCTGGTGTCCTCTGTCCAGAGGAATGCCTCTCCACTGGGGGGGGGGGAAGAGTTCTGGAAATTAGAAAAATGCTGAAAACTCTGTATGTCCCACTGTTCTGCAGAGCTGTGGTGGCTCAGCAATCTCCCTTCGAGGGCTGGCTGCCAGATCAGTGACAGGGGTTTGTTAGGAAGGGGAATGCATTTCTGCAGGTCCCATGCTGAGGAGCGTGCAGGCAGGCGGGAGCTCTGCGAGGCCTTCCATGTCTCCCCACCAGCTGACGAGGAAACAGGAGAGGCACCCTTTCCCCAGCTGAAATATTTTTCCCCTCAGTCCTCTTGCTCTTTCTCAGATGTCTTAAGGACCTTAAAAAAAAAAAAAAAATCTTGTATGTGTGCTCTTGGCCCTGATGAAGCAGAAGCTGCCTGCGGGCAGAATAACCCCCTCTTGGACAGCTGGATGAAGACATCACTCATCAGGCATCAGCCCTCTCCAGGTAACAAATCTGCTTGGCAGGAATGTCTGCAGTCACAGGCTCGCACCTGAGGCTGCCGTCAGCCTTCAAAGCCCCTTCTGCCCCGCAGCCCCTGCTCTCCTGGGCTGACCCTCTCTCTGATCCTGGTTTGGGATTTGTCCCAGTGCAGCCTGAAGGGGCTACAGTCCTCTCCTTCCTGCCTCTTCCCATCCGCCCAACCTTGGCTTCTCCGCTTGGCCCCCATTGCTACCTATGCCTCCCGATCTCCCCTGTTATGTAATAATGAACACTTTGCACTATTTTTTTTTTTTTTCCCTCCCCCTGGAGGGAGTTGCAAAGTGGAACAGGAGAGCACGCAAAAGGATTTACGTGGATGTGAAGGACATTAGTTCAGGAGGTCAGTCCTGGTCAGTGAATTAGTGTCCCTCAGTGTCTTGCCATGGGGAGGTGATGAGATGACAACTCGGTCATTCCGCTGTCACGCAGGAGAAAAATGAAAGTGTTCAGCAGCCGGAGTGAGGGCTGGCAGTCCTGAGAGGGACCCTCTCTGCCGTATGTCGTGTGACAGTGGGAGATGGGACTGGCTATGAAGGCTGTGGCTGAGCTGTCTCTTTAGAGGCAGCTTTGGGGTTTAGGACCATGTTCAGTGAATTTTGGCTGGTCTGCTCCATCCCGGCATCAGAGAAGGCCATGTTCCCCTTGTGCAACAATGTCAAGTGTGGTACCAAGGATTATATTTTGCCTTGGAAATTGTGTTGCAGTAGGTTAGATGATTAACACCTAATTTAAACCCTCTCTGTAGGGTTTTCACTTTGTGTGTTGTCAAAAGCAAATTTTTTTCAAGTACTCTATCTGTGCTGTACGTGGGGAATGGGGTCTTTGAAGCACTAGGTTTTTTTTTTTTTTTTTTTTTTTTTGCTAGAGAAACCTTTCTTTGGAACAACAGGAAATATTTCTGCAGTCCTTGCCATGTGTCCCAAAGCATGAATTGCCTTTAGCGCATGGGGAGGCTGCTGAAAATAGCAGCCTGCAGACCTCCCTTGGAAAAAAAAAAAAAAAAAAGAATTTAAATGGACACATGGTAGGCACCAGGAGAAAGGCAGTGATGGAGCCCTTCCAGGGAAAACAACCCTTGTTATGGGTCATGGAGTGAACACAGATGTCTTGAATTGTAAGTAGCCAGAGGAAGTGGAGCCATGGGGTGGTTTGCAGGAGAGGGTTTGCCTCGCGGGCAGGCCTGCTGTCACGTCGGCCGCAGTGTGGGACAGCAGAGCCTGACCTGGGCACGAGCTCTGGGGAGGGCACAGCAGCCCTGCCTGGGACTCGCCCGTAGCCCCAGCTGCCTGAGAGCAGGTCCCAGGCTGGCTTTCACCCTGTCCTGCACTTGGAGCTTTCTGCCTCCACCTTTGCCTGCCTGCTCACTGCACAGTTTTGATTTTTTGGCTTGAACTTTTGGTAGGGACAGGGAATATACAGCACAAAAATGAAGAATCTTGGCCGAAGTTGTGCCTTATACATGTTTTTATCAGAGTGAAGAATCAAGACTCAATTTTCCTATATATCACTGGGCAATCACACCTTTGCTCACAGCCTTAAACCTTCAGAAAGAGAAACCTTGAAATAAGTCAAAGTTAGTGTGGGTGGGAATTGGGAACGTGCCCTGAGAGGGGAGCAGAGAGGGACCATTCTTCTCAGACACACCTGGGTCCTGCCACCACGCCAGTCTCTGCAGGCAAAATTATTTATATTTCGGTTATTTAGATATTGAAAATAAAAATAAGGAAAAACCCACAATGATTTTAAAAAAAATGATGTAGTGACAAATAACTGATGCTAACTTACTCACTTTGGGATGAGCAGTCAGGAGGAGCACTGTGATGGGGTGTGTGAGCGCACGGCAGCAATCTTCCCTCCTGTGTTCTTGTGAGCTCATAGCTCTGAGGACTCGGCCAGTTCTGGCCCTTTTCACCAGTTTGCCATTGCTATTGTGTGCATCCTTTGTAGTGATTGAAAAAGAAGGGGGGAAAAAAAATACTTGAAAAATAAAGATGAAAGGTATTACAAGGGCATTGGCCTTTTGATAAGCGTGTACTTGGATATCTCTTAGCAAGGTTTCCTTTTGAAGCAGAATTTGACTGTATTTCTCATGGAAGGGAAACGAGTTGCAGCTGCAGAAATGCAGTGCAGCTGAGATATGGAGCAGCTCAGCTCACTGCAGCAGAAAAGGATCTGGATTCTGACCTCAGCCGGGCTGCGGGCAATTGCAGGAGGAATGAAAAGTGAATCTGGGCTTATGGCCATGAATAATATGATGTCTTTACATCCTGACCTAATTGTATTAATTCTTCATGGCAAATATCATATGGAAGTGGCTGATTAGTACCTAGCAATGAGAGTGGTATTGGCCATCTGGTGCGCTTGGCTTGGAAGAAAAAAAAAAATCAAGATCAAACAAAACTGAAAACCATAAGTCTTTCAAATAATGAATTAACCAGATTCATTAAATTTCTGTTCAGATTTGTCTCTGCTGACACTTGCGTATGGGCAGGGCATGAGGTGACTGCGTGGCTGTATCTAGGAGGAAAGTGACCCCTCCAAGCTGAACATCTGCAGAGGATTGTGGTGATTTTGCGCGTCAGACTCCGTAAGAAACAGTGGTGCCAGCTCTGTTTTACCTGACAGGTTTTACTGGCAGGTTTTCCTTTGTTCTGGGCAACCCTATGCAAAGTTTCTATGATATGAAGATATTGTGACTTTTGCTGAAGAAATTATTGTGGTGTTGGAAGTAGCCAGGAGGAGGCTAGCTTAGTTTGGAGAACAAGGTGGGAAGCTTGAAATGAGCATGAGAGGGCTCCAGGGGGATGACAAAGTGTCTGGGTTCCTTGGATGGGCGGGGAGAGCAGTCAGTGAACCTGGGTTGGAGTCACTGGTTTCCATCTGTGTAAGGGTTGGCCAGAGGTGAGCTTGGGCTTACTCGTCAACCAAGTGTCCTCGCTGGACTGGCCGCTCAGGAAAGATGTGGATGTGCCAAAAAGTTGCTGTCCTCTGCAGCGCTTCCTTTTGGAAGGTTTTTGGGGAAAAAGATTTGTTTATTTTTGTTACCAGGGATTCTCCTGCGCTGTGTGGGCTGGGAACAAGTGAGTAGTGGCAAGTTTGGACGGCAGGGATAAGTGGTGGAAAGGGGATGAGGTGCTGTAGGCTGAGACTGTAGAGGCCATGTGTCTATGCTTGCAGGAATCACCCCAGAGGTTCTCACCTCTTGAAGGAGATCATGTGTGCGTTCTTTCTACTGTGAGGCAACAACATGGACAGTTTGGGGCAGTCTGTTTATATTTTACCTGAAAAGTCCCCATAATAAGCACCATGAAGAATAACTGCAAGTTGCTGCTGAGTTGAAGGAGAAGTTATAGGGAGGAGCTGAGTGCCTTTGTCTTTCTGCCCCATTTACCTTGTGCTTAATCAGCTCTGGGTTTGCTTTTAATTTAAGCCTGCCCTTCTCTCCCCCCAATAATTAATGATCCACACCGTAATCCAGCCTGATTGCTTGACAGACCAGGAGTGCTCTTTAACCATGGCCTTCCTAATAGGCTCGTTATTAAGTGTACGTGCTAGGTAAACAAGCTGGGGGGAGACTGCTGCGGAGTGATATATTTTTCAAACACTCCAGAGTTGCCAAAGCTGTGGACCAAAGTATGTGTGTTCAGAGCCATTAGAGAGAGTAATTTGTCACTGGTTTTACTGACAGATGCTCTTAATTCTGTGGCGCTTGCTGAAGGATGAGTCATGGTTGTGCTGGGAGGAAAAAAAAGCAAGGATTTTTCTTTGAGTTTCAGAACAAGTGTGAGCAGTAGATGTTTATGGTTATTGCAAAAAGCCCTAAATTTGTGATATTCATGGAGGAGCCAGGTTCCTAGGACACAGCACCCTGCATCCCCTGTTTAAGCGAGTGCTGGAGGATCCAACCTTGAGGATGTTGCAGGATGAAGGCTTACGTGCTGTGGGCTGGGACTGTACAAACATCCTCCTGTTTTCCCAGTCCTGCTCCACCTTGACTAGATGGGGTCTTTCCTTGGATTTGTTTTCCTTAGGGTTATAATGATGGATTTCAGACTTCTACTGGCTAAACTGGTTCCAGTGAAGTGTCTTGTGGTTGTGGCTGTAGTGAGCTGGGATCTGGTGACCCCAGCACGTGTCTCACTTGGACAGTAGGTTTTGTTCTTCTTGAAGGTGCAGGGCTGTTGCTGGAAGTCTTTCTGTTGAGCACTGAAAGGCAGCTGTCAGGCTGTGGCCAGCAAAGGGTTGGAGTGAGACTTTCCTATTTTAGTTAGATGCCAACAGCAATCAAGTGGGAACCACTTCTGATCGTTCACAAAATCTGAGTTTTGAACGAGTGACCTGCAGGTCAAAAGCTTCATGCCCTCTTCAGTCACCACAGGATCAAACCTATTGCTGTCCATAAGCTGCAGGTACAGCCTGCCTTTCAGTGAGTGCTTGCTTTTGAAGCCAAGTACATGGTTCTGGAGTGTCCCTTCATTGTCACATTTTGACTTTTCACACCGTATTTTCGTCTTGTAAGACTAAGAAAGTGGGATGGAAACCAGCAAGCCATGCAGCTTGTGATAGACCAGAGCCAGGCTCCTTCATCCCTCCCTCACCTTCTTTCCAAATTGTTGTGGTTGGGTAAAGCTCTATCTAATGGTAGATCTGATCAGCCCACCAGCCTGTCTTGGAGATAATCTCATGAAATACATACCACCGGTCCTCCCCATCTGCTGCCAACCTTGTCCTTTTGTAGCTCCTACATAGGAACCTGTGATTTCATGCCCTAGGGAAGCTTGTTTGTGATAACATGCCCAATGGTGGATGGTATGTTGAGGCCAACTTGTATGTTATTCCATTTTTTTTGGCTGGACGATGTGATGTAATGAGCACTTCAGCGTTGTCTCTGTGCTTTCAGCGGCAGCACTAAGGACAAACATTTTGCTCTAGGATCGCTCCATTTCCCAGAGAAGTGGCTCTACCTTTATTTCTCCTATGGACTCCTGATGTTTATTCATTACTAACTTAAAAATAAATAGCATCCTTCTTGAAAGCCAGCCTTTCCCTGATTATGGGAAACAGAAAATATACTGAACTCTGATTCATCAGGGCATGATAAGATTTGATCCTTTCATAACTGGTATGTGGGTGACTGCTTTATAAATAATATCATGTGATTAATATGAAACATAAATTATAATTAATAACAGCATTCCATGGGACAGGAAGGGTGAATTCAGTCAGACACCTTTCCCACCCCGTCCCCATCTGAAACAACACATCTGTGGCAATAACGCAAGTGTGAAAAGTACACCTGGCATGGCACAGGGTAAATGCTACGGAATGAGTCACAAATAAAAAAAAAACAAGCTTCCACTGATGAAAAAATGAGGAGAAAGATAATCAGCAAGTGACATCAGCTGCAGCTGACAGCACTGGGCAAATATGCATAATTATGCAAGCAATTTGCTTAGCATCGATGGTATCTGTTCTGAGGTAAAAACATTCTGGTGTACTGTGGGAAAGGCCATGCAAATAGCAACAGGACCAGTGCTTACTAACTTGATTTAGAGCTTCACTGAACTATGGACAGTCCTGCAACTGCTTAGCCTCTGGGGAACTGGAATGGGTTCTGCTACCTGCGTTTTCCATGCGTTTGCTACAGCTGGGACGATGGCAGAGAAAACTCCCCCCTCAGGGATCAGCAGACTAGACAAATATATACTTGCATTTATTTGTTTAAAAAAGAAAAAAAAAAACCAAAACCAGCATTATACCAACTGTTATATATATATATATATATGTTTGTTCATTTATTCCAGTGTTAGCAGGACTCAAATGTATTGTTTTCAAAGTATCCTTGCTTCTCTCCAGAACTCTCACTGCTTCCAAATAGGTTCTGTGCCCCAGCCCAGCAGTAAGCAGTTATTTAAAACAATACATTTCTCTTCAGTGCAGTGCTTTCTCAGAGGTCTTGGCTTGTTCAGGCTTTAACTAGGCTTTTGCATGCAAATTTAATGTGTCATTGCGGTATACTTAGGAATAATTAATATAGAAGGGTTACTTGTAAATTAGCGCTAGGGACGGATTTGTGAACCCAGCCCCAGCAGCGTTTTTCCTTTAAACGCTGGAGCTGATGACAGGTTTGATGTGAGAGTGTCAAGTGACGTTTACTAGCCAGGAGTATTTATATTTTGGATGTGTGTGGTGGGAGATTATTCCCCCTCGCCCCCCTCACTTTTTTCTGTTCCCAAATTTTGCAGCTGTGCTTTGATTTACTTGAAGCGGACAAAGCTGCAAGTTTACAGTGTTCCAGTTCCTTCCCTCGTTAGAAACCAGAATGGCAATTCCAGCACCCCCGGAAAGGGGCTGTGGTATTTTACATCTATATTCAACATATTTTAGCCAAGACTTCAGTAGATAAGTTCAGCTGCCTTCACATTGTGTGTATCTGCTATAGCAAGAAGCTTTTTTTTTTTTTTTCTCCTCTGTTAAGCATGTCTCAGAAGGCTGTAAATACTTCGGGGGTGCAAGAGCCAGCTCTTTTGCTGCCCAGAAAAAGCTGGCTGATTTTTTTATTAACTGCAGTACCTTTCTGAAAGCAAAACGTGAAATGTTTGGGAACTTTGTGTAAAATGTAAAAAACTCCCAAACAAACAAACAAACAAAAAATCCAACAACAACAAAAAAAACCCCCAACAAACAAACAAAAAAAACCCCAACCCCAAAAAACCCTCAAAAACTGGAAAGCTTGCAAATTCTCTCTTAAAAGCTTGGAGTGGAGGGAAGCCCTCCTGTTTCAAGATGCAAACTGGCTTGTTACAGAAGGGAACTGGGAACAAACCTACCCTGAAACAGCTGGGGCCAATCCTCCTCAGAGTCAGGATGCAGGACCAGATGGCCAGCTCTCCTTTGACAATTCTATTTTTTTTTTTTTTTTATTTACATGAAAACACACTTTTAGTTTGGGGGGGAAAAAAAACTGTAGCCAATTCTGCTGTGAACAAATGTAATGAAAATGAAAAACTTCCCTATTCTGAGAAGCTCAGTGCCTGTTGTATCACTGGGAGTATCAAACAAGGAGCAAGCAGATCAAAAAGGGAAAACATCAGCTCTTTTTTGGCTTTCAGGGACCAGCAGAAATAGAGAAAAACCGCTGGTAGTTGATGTATCGACCCATTCTCATTATAACTTCAGTGTTTCTTTCAGCTGAAAGAGAAGATACGATATGTCTTGATTAAATGAAATGTCATCTGAGTGTTGAATTAATTACATAAAGCATGGGCAAAGACTTGGTATTGTATTAATTTGGCTGCTGTGGAGAAAACATCAATAGGCTGTTTGTGAATGATAACTTTATACTCTGTCATCTTCTACACAGGGATCTCGCAGCTCTTTGCAAGCACTGATGTATTAAGCTTGGTAGAGGTAGGAAAGCACTAAAATTTCCCTTTTATACAAGCTAGAGTAGCAGTAAAAACTCTCAGGCTTTTCCTCTGCAGTTTAAAGGCAATGGGAGTTTGATACGCAAAGGTGTGTAGGGAAGAGAAGACCGGAGTTCTGTAGTTTGCAGTACTGAAATTTTTAAATAAGTATTAAGTTGTTCACTGCCTGGTGGTTTATTAAGAACCAGCCACAGCCAGGGTTTGGCAAAGATCAAGATAATTTTTACAAGCCTGGGCTGACTCGAGTGAATTGTCACATACTGCTTTCTGGGAAAAGACAATTATAGCTCAGGAGGTTCTGATTTGAGAATTATTTTGGCAGATGCATTATTTTTTTAATATACTTATGTATGCTAAAGTGATAGTAAAGATAGGTGATGGAAGAGGTGAATCAAAGCAAAAGACTGAGTGGGGTCATGTTTGTTTGAGATGTATTCAAAGCAAATTTCAAGACCGCTCTGTTTAACAGGTCATTCAGGGCTCGAGGAGAGGCTGAATCTGACTCCTGGAACTTTGTGAAAGTGCGTGAAACCTGCCTTTTTGAAAGATCTCGTGCGCAGAGAGAGAGATGATGACCAGTTTACCTGCAGCATCTCAGCCCTGATTCAGGTTATACTGGGGGCAAGGCGGGATAATAGCGCGGGTTCACCGCCTGCTCCACCCCTCGCAGTCTCACCGAGATGGCTAAGGTGGATTCTGTTACGTATCTCAGCGCAGAGCCCTCCCCGGCCAGGTAGCGTATGTAAATAGCAGGAATCAGTACTGGCAATCGTTGCGTGAGATCTTGTAGCACAGATGTAGTTTTATGGTTATTATTTATTTTTATGGTTCGTTGGATCAAGGCCCCCAATTTACTTCATAGCTCTCCAATGTCAACAATTATCAGGCAGCGCTAATTGGGGCTGGATCAGAATCAGCAGCCTGTTGCTGGAAATCTGCATGGGTGACATTTCTGACGCTCCCAAAATCAATGGCAACGAGGCCAAGGACACTGAGAAAGCCAGAAACTTATCCCGCTCCCCCGTGCCCATCCCCGCTGACAGGTCTGCAGAACTCTGAATGAATCCTGATTTCCATGCTGATGAAGCATGGAGGAGCATCATTAAGTCAGAAGCACTTTTTGCATTAGTGGCTGGATGCAAGGAGGGATCAGAAGGGTTGGTTTTGTTTTTTTTTTTGGTTAGTTGTTGTATAACTGAGTAGGACGACATCCTGGAGAATTCGTCCTTTGGATAATGATGAGAGAAAGAGAAAAGATAAGGGAAGAAGGAAAAATGATGGCATCATTAAAATAAATAGGAAAAGAGTAAAAGCATTAACTTTTTAGACAACATTTCTTAAATTTCAAATTCTTACATAGGTAGCAAAAAGAAAATAAAACATAGGCTTGGCCACAGTTTGGCTCAAAACCCCAACAATATCGGGTATAATTTTTGGTCTCAAAACATTTTGAAGCCTTTATCTAAATTCAGTTTTTCTATGCATCTTCTATGGAGTAAAATGTTAATTGATGGTGTTCCCCACCTCCTCTAATAATGGTAGAGACCAACACATGCTACGTGATCCTTGCTGTCCCTGTTGCCACCTGTCCCCTTGCTTTCAGGTGGCAGAGCCTGCAAACCTCGTGACAGCTGTAGCGTAGGAGGGGCGGGCGTTGGGTCCCTCCAACCTGTCTCTTCCGTGGGCTCAGGCGGCAGGTCGCGGTAATTTTTCTGAGCTGTGCAAACAATTGACATATGTGTGCTGAGAACAACTTAAAAATGTGCATTTGATAGACTTTTAAAAATAAGCCGCTCTTGTTTGGTGGTGTTTTTCTGCCCGAGAAACCACTAAATCTGTCGCGCTCTGCTTGAGTACTGCATGGGGAGGTTGCAAACCCCCCTGAATGGATTCCCCCAGCCCTATAATTCACCTTCCTTTTGATTGCTCTGTCATTTTGAGACTTTAGATAATAGGCCATTATTCTCAGAATTGCTATTATATTTTATTAATAGGATGGGGGGAAATTTATTGTCACAAACTCTGCAAGATTTGCACTTGGAGCACTCGCAGCTCTTGAAAAGGGCAATTCATTTAGCTGCCTTGTTTGATGGATGTAGGCTCTTGTTTCTTCCTCCCTACTTTTCCAGGTCCCACCAGCGTTTGCAACCCACAGGAGCAGGACCAGGAGTTTGATCTCCTGGTCTCTCAGCATCGTTTGGAGCTGACCAGCTGTGGCAATGGAGCCTGGGTGAGCGCTGGTGGCTGGAGCCCAGGAGATCCAAGTTTTCCTCTCGCATCTGTGCGTGTGGGTGTGTGTACGCGTACGTACAGCCAGAACAAGTCTGTTCCTGTTTGGCAGATCAGTGTCAAAAGTGTATTTTGTAAGAGCTGGCCAGGCTCCCGTTTCCACATTACAAACCAAAAGCAGTTAGCTGTTTTATTTTTTTTTTTTTTGAGACATCTTCTTTTCCAAATCGGTGTATGGCTCTGTCCCTTCCTTTAGAAAAGGGAAGGCCATGCTCCAGAGGCATTTTTACAAAAAGCCCCTCCATGGAGGTGCGTTGGTGGT
The DNA here is from genome assembly GCA_009806455.1 of Tetrax tetrax. NCBI lineage: Eukaryota > Metazoa > Chordata > Aves > Otidiformes > Otididae > Tetrax > Tetrax tetrax. The sequence continues at coordinate 82,193 of WHYT01017948.1, forward strand.
TCATCCTGGCCTGGTGGGGCTGGGCATTGCCTGATGGTGTGGCCAACGTGTGACTGCAGCAGTAAGGGAAGGAAAAACCTGTGCTGGGGGACGGGGACCAGCTTGCAGAAAGGCTTCTGCTCCCCTGGTGCTTACAAGAAAGGAACAAGTACGGACACGTTGGGTCTAGCTGTATCTATCCCTTTGTCTCTGTACAAACAGTACCTTCTCCAATCCTCCAGAAACTTAGGGCAAGGAGGCTTGGTGTGGTGGCTTTTATTTTTTTTAATTTTTTTTTTTTAACCCTGAAGTGCCTGAACACCTGAGGCTGAAATTCTTGTTCTCACTTCGACCTCCCCTCTTGTTCACCTGTGCTGGGTCTCTCCTTAATTCATTCTTTGGTGGGGAGTAAGCTGCTAGTTGCAGCATCCTGCAATTTTTTTTCCACTGAAAAGCATCTTCTGGAGGTATTTTGAGGATTGTTATACAGTTGGGGATGTGGAAAGGAGTAGGGTGTGTAGGATGAAACTGGCTTTGGAAATCCTTCGGTGGCTGCGAGCACGTCGGTGTCTGGCCTGCCTCTGTGAGCAGGAGGAAGAGGAGCTGGGGGAAGGAAGGAGAGCGTGGCTTGCTGCAATCAGTGCATGAACCCATCCTGCTGCCTCTTCAGCTGTAGCATCTGGGGAGGGGGGGCATGAACAGTGAGAGGTGGCCCTTGGGGAAAATAAGACACCTGCGGTGGAAATCAGCTCTTAGTTATTAGCCATTGCCTGACTGGTGGGGTTTTTTTTTTCTTAGACACATTTTTCTCCAGCTCCCTTTTCTGTCAGAGAGAGAAAAAATGGTATTTAATCTGCAGAAACAGCCCACAGCTGGAATAAATGTATGCATACCTGCTCCTTTGACTAGGCTTAGGTATTTGTTGGGGGGAGCAAAAGTGCTTCCATATTCTTAGGTAAGGGTCCTGCACTTTATGCAAAGGAGGAATTTAAATTCATAGCTACCTATCACAGATGTAGCAGGTGGTCTTATTCGACTTGCTTGTATCCCAACTGATCTGCTGCAGTCACCCAAGCACTGGTTTGGGGTCTCGAAGAGGATGGTGGCAGCTGGAGCACGGAGGGGCTGTGTGAATGCCCCACGGCCAAGCTCGGTGCTGGAAAATAGCTGTCCTGGCATCCAGCCTGCGCGCTGAGCCACTGGGATCCTGCCTTTGTCTCATTAGTGTAATGACTTTAACATTGTAAACCAACATTGACAGGTTGGTATCCCATATGGAAGGATTTGAAGATGAGCTTTCCTGGAAGAAATGTTCCCAAATATTCTTATTGACAGAGCTGGAAATAGAAATAGGAATTATTGACTCTCTGTTCAATCTGTAACCAACAGATCCAGCTGTTAAAAGAAATCAATTGGGAAGTCAGCGGGTGCTTTATGATGTTGTAGTGGTTCACTTCCAATATTTCTAGTCATAGCCTTTCAAATCTCAAGCTTCAAAAATCCTTGATTGGGTCCGAAGAGTATGGTCTTGTTTTCAAAGCTGCTGAGCTGTCAAGAACATTTTGAAAAACGGGACCAGGATTTGGGATGCCCAAATATATGCTGAGGAGTCCAGGTTTAAGCATCTGGGTTTGCATACTTTATTTCTACCACCTGCACCTTTAAAAAATAGAAAACTACCATCACGTTGCTTGCTACTTATCATTAATCCAAAGAATTTGAAGATAGTTAATTTTGTTATACATAATTCATTTACTTAATTCTGTTTGTTAATTCACTTAGTTGCAAATTATCTGGCTGTAGAAATCTTCTGTACATTAACACAATACATCTTCCTTTAGCACTGCTGTTTTCTGAGTACCCCACAGCTAGCAGCAGATTTATTTGTTTGTTTTTTTCATTTTGAAATTTTCTTTGGTGAAGTCCACTTCTTACATAGTTTCTTCTCTTTCTCTGACTCTTAAATTTTTAAGGTCCTGGGGATGGGTTCGAAATACTTTTAGGGAGAGCTGGTTTGTATCCTGAACTCAGGAGCAAGTGTTACAGGTCCCAATTTGCAGACAAGGAACTGCTGATACTAATTATTTTTGCTGCTTATTTATGTCTTGATAATTACTGCAATCCAATTAAAATCCTTGCTGTTCCTCACAGGTGGAATTTTACTTCATTTCAGTTTCAGCAGACATAAACAACAGCAGCTTGTGGAGAAGATCTTTCTGTAAGAGGAAAATTCACTTTTGAAAATTTTCTGTGAAATTCACTTTTGTTTTTTTAAAAAACAAAAAAAGCAGAGACTATGGAGCGTCACAAGCCTCCAGCAGTGGAGATTTAAGATGGTAAATATTGTAAACCTTCTAATAACCCTTATATAATGACTTGATTTTTATGATATTGAATAAATGAGGTCTTCAACTACCAACAATTTCTGAGAAAATTGTGAAGAGAAAGCACATCTATGCATGCTGGGACAAAATGTTCTTTAGAAAAAAAAATCGCTATCGTCTTTCAAGTGGTTCCTGAGAAAATTATCTTTAACTGGGGGAAATTGGCATAATGATTTAAAGTCGGGCTGGAAAGTTGCACGCTACATGTGGGTCCTAGCAGTGAAATTAGAAGTAACGTATACGCTGAGCTATGAGACAGATATTGCTTTAATGAAAGGCGTAACGGTGACACTGCATGAACTTAATATTTAGCCAGTGACGTTTACACTTCATGAGAGCCCAGGGGAGGCAATTAGGAGGGCTGGAGGGGGAGGGAGTAATTTTACCTGTCAGGTTTGTAAGTGGGCAGCTCTTTGTGTGTGTGCGCATATGTATGCGTGTTTGTATGTGTATGAAAGATCCAGAAACTAATGAAATAGCCTTGGCGGGGACTGTCAAGCCTGTGGTTAGAGGTGGGGAAGGAGCTATTTCCAAACCCACAAGATTTATTTGTGGAACTGGTGGATAGGTGGGGGGTGAAGTTAGCAGACTTTAGCCTTCAGGGCTTTCATCTGCTTTAAATTCAGCTGAAAAAGGTTGCTAATTGTAACAGCAAGCAGGTAAGTTACCCGTGTACATCTTACAGATGACTTCATTATATTTTTATTTAAAATTTGTTCTCTGATTATTATTTTTCACCCTGATTTCTCAGAATGCAGCTGAGGGGCCGTAGGTGGAGTAGGCTCCAAGTTCAGTGCTTGCAGCTCATGGGTCTCTGAACAGCACGGTTCTGCCCAAAGTTAACCTGGCAAACCAAAACTTTCCTTTTGGGATGGAAAATTAAATGGTGCTAAGCTGGTGTTAAGAGCTGTACAAAATGGTCTTTTTTCCAGGAGCTTGCAAATACCTGAACTGCAGTGCAACACACACATGCTCCTCCACTTGCAAGAAGGTTTGGCTGAAGTCTGATTTCAACTTTGCGGTCACCTTGGTCTTCAGCTAGTGCTGAACCCCAGCTCTTTCATCTCCATTGTTTTTGGGAGGTGTGGATCTACAGCATTTCACGCCCAAGGCAGATAAAACTGGTGAGGGACAACAAAAGCACGGAACAGCAAAATGCCAAATCCAAAGAGTCATTTCAGTATTGAGTTCTTAATTATTTTCTGTTCACCTTGAGATGTTTACAAGGTGGATTTTTTTTGTTGTTTTCTCCCCAAACAAGCCTTCTGCCCCATCTCTGTGCTCACTTGAGGCATTTCTATGTTCCTTGCTGTGGAAGAGGGCGCTGGAGACAGCACCATGGACATAACCAAGAATTACTCCTTGCCATGCAGTTGCCTCTGCCAACCAGTCTGACCCATCTGAGGTCCCCTCATGACCTGCTGACTGGTGTGGCTGGGGCCAACCCTTACCACAGAAAGATTTCAGTGAAGTCCTATGGTTGTAGGAGCAGCTGCTTGTCTCTTGATCCTGTTTTCCAGCAATGAGGAAAAAACCCAAAGATCATTCAAATGAAGTTCTAAATTGAAAAAGTCAAGTTAAATCTAAACCACTTTAATGATCTTGTCTGTGACTTTTTAAAGACCAGGGATGACACTGCAGTTAATGTTGCATTAGCCATGCTCAGTATTTATCTGTGAGTAGAAAGGTGATGGTGGGGAGGGGCTTATGGTATTATTTTTCCAAGGGGCTGATCGTTTAGCTGTCTAATTTAGGGAACAGGGCTATCTCTGACTGACTTATCACCCTTTCAGCGAGGCAGATAGCAGCCAGCACATTACTCACCATTACCCCGTAGATATCTGGTTTCTGAGTATGTGCTATAAAACGTGGCAGCCGAAACAGCAAAACCTCTCAGCACCAGGCATGAGGAGGTGGCTTTAGCCCTGTATGGAAAGATGTAGATGGTCTTGTCCTCCTCACCTGCTACAGGGGCCGGGAGAGCCTTGGTGGGTCTGCTCTGTTGTCACTCAATTAAGTGACTTCTGGGGATTAAAAGATGGGGAAGGGGGTAAATTGTGCTATAGCAAAGTCCCCGAACTTACGTTGCTGTTGCCAAAGCTACAATAAGGGTAATTTTATTATAGTTAGAAGATAAAAAAAAAAAAAAGCCTCTCTCTGCCTGTTGCTGTCTTCTCCCTGACAGCTGGTTGTGAAGCACCAGGAAGGGGTTTAACCTCTTATTAGAACTTTGCAGCTTTATATTCCACACAGGGTTTCAATGTGTTTAGCTTGTGTGCGTGGTTTTTATTCTTGTTTTGCAGATGGAAAATAAAGCCAGGCAGTTCAGGGGTGCCAGCAGCTCCTTGCTGGAGGTGCAGCATTCCCTGGCTCTGGCTGGGTTGGTGGTACAGCAAAGGGTGCAGCCTGGACTGCCCCACACTCATCGATTTACCCCTTAAGATGTTCCCATGTACTGGATTTTGGTATTAAGTCTGACTAAACAATTAATCCTTCCATCCTTGGAAGCACTCTCTATTTTGGTACCAGAAAAGCTGTAAGATCTTGCTCTTAACAGTTCTTCTAGGGTAAAAAATTAGCATTTTCATCAGTGGCAGAAACGTTTTTTATTTGTAGACAGCCTTCTGACTTGAAACAAAACCTCCAAATCGCTCCAAAATAATTTAGCAAGTTCTCTCTGTGCCTTCTGACGGGCCCTATGGATTTTCGGATCTGTCTGCTTGTGGATGCCTGTGATGTGTAAAATAATGGAAACGGACATTGTGGAGGTTGGAAAGCCATGGGTAGAGCCACAAGGCTGGGTTGGGAGAAGGAGGATGCAGAAGGTTGCCCTTGCTCACTGTGATGTGTGGTGCATGCCACACTGACTGGTGTTATGGAGAAGCACCTGTGGCTTTGTTCCATCACCCTTAAAGTCTGTCCCGGTGCAAACTGGCCTGTTAACCAAGAACACACTGGTTCGCGGGTAGTGGGGAGCAGAGACAGAAAGGAAGTAGTATTGAGTCACAGCAGTCAGGAAGGATCAAAGTTTGTTAATTTTCTACA